>JAGSMP010001315.1:0-219695 GCA_029286625.1 Parnassius orleans
GGACGCGTGCCTCACTCGCTCTCATTGTGAGCGCATAACGTGAGCGGAGCGTAACGCAGTTTCTTGAAGTGTCACCCGGCAAACTAATTTATAAGACGTTGTCACGTCAAAAAAACTCTTAAAATATGCGCGCGTAAGAAGTTATAATTTCTAGGAGGAATTGTTTATTGTTCTGGACTAATTTGTATCCTTTCCTTTCTTTCAAATGTTTTAGAATTAGCTGCACCCAAACAGTTATTCGGCTGGATATAATAATAAACTTCTTTGTCCCTTGCCATCAGATTTTTGTCCTGAACATAGTACGATCACAGCCTTTCTAAAAGTTCGGCGACGTGCGAGAGAGTACAGAGGAGTCAAAACTAGCAGTTCTTGAATTGACTTCTCTGATAAGTTCTTGTATTTACTTCTCTAATGCTTTTGTACAGTCAATCATGACATTCCTCTTGTCAGGGCGAGCGAAGCGAGCCCCTGGAACACTATCCCAGTATTCCACAATCTATGCATTTTTGTGGTACACTTTACTGAGAAACTATCACACTTTCAGGTTTGGCCTTTGACATAGTATTTTCGATTCATGTCTAGATGTGTTATCAATAATAAAAATATTATATTACCCACATTTAAAAAAATAGAAGATATAACAATTTTCATTAGTAAGATTTTTATTGTATTACTAACGCCATCTGTAACAAAATTAAAAAATAATTTTATAGTAGTATCACATTAGATCCAGCTGATTATGAATTATGAATGGAACATAATTTGATGAAAAAAATGTCGGAAACCCGACATTGTATTGGGCCAACTTAGTCAGACCTATTTTCATAAAGGATGCATAAACATTAAGGTAATTTGTTTTCTGTTTCTTAACAGTAACATCCGAATCTGATTCAGAAGTATCTTGGCCAGAAGAGATGGAGAATGATGTTTTGATAGAGAGACGAAAACCGGGGTAATCTGAATCTCATAAATCACTATCACATATTCCGGAAAATACTACAAATCAAAATAACCAGTACATCCTACTAGTGAATCAGAAAATCAGCCTGATATAGCTCTAGAGGCACAGGATTTAGATGCTGAGACACTAACACTTCTGGGTGAAATAAGCACCGAACAAGAAAAAGGTCCACTTCTCCACCCTGAAATTGCAAACAGATGGACTCCCATTCTGACCAGGTGCCTAAAAAAGGAAGACAAAAGAGAACTTCTACAGAAATATTTGACATTTCAAAATCTACCAAGAATTATAGCACCAGTCTTAAATCCTGAATGTGTGTCAGCAATTTCAGCAAATATGCTTTACAAGAGAGATACAATTATTAAAGAAAAACAAAAACAAATCGCAGCAGCATTGACTGCTATTGGTTCTGGTTTAGAGTCCATATTAAAAAATGGAGATAAGATGGATATAATCCGCAATATAAATAATGCTTCCAAACTATTATGCGATTATTTTCACTCGGAGACTAACAATAGGTAAAATTTGATTACTAATGCAGTAAATCAGAGCCTTAACCCGGGACCGGATGACTTGAAATATTCGAATAACTTTTTCGTCGCAATTTCGAGTAGCTGCCTCATTTCCCCTCCCCCACCGTCAGTTCATCCCGCGATGTCGGAGCGGGCACACGTTCCTGAGTTTTAGCGCCAACCCGGTGCGGTACACCGGGGTCACCGAATATGTAAGTAAAATTGAATTATTGACTATTCGTTTTTGTCTGGTTTATGTACGTTTTTTTTAAACTTAATTTTGTTGTTTTATAGCATTGTCCTATAATCAGTAAGTTTATTTGCATGGTTTTATCAATTTTATCGAAATATCACAAAATTATTCTATCTTGTTTCAAATATAAATTTTGTTATAACATGTCGTACGAAAGGGAACAGTATCGTCTATAATCGCTCCTCCATGAACTGCTTGATGACGACAGACCATCAATGTCTTCAGACAGTGAAGCTACAAGTGATATCGAACCAGCGAATCCTTCACCAGATCACATACAGAATTCAGACAGCGAAGACGAGCTAAGTGACCGAGAATCTTCGGGTAACAACAGTGCTTCTTTAAATAATGTTGCTTTAAATAATGAAACTTAATCACTAAATAAACTAAAAATGAAGGCGTTGAAGTGTCACTTTATTATCGAAAATTGATGAAAATATTTTTTTGCTTTTTTTGCTTACAAAAGTTTTATAAATCTACAAATTATGAATTAAAGAGTGTTTATTACTTACCTATCTATAGTAATATTCTTATACACATAAACGATTTAGGTGTTTTCTCACCAAACGTAAACGAAACGTAAGCTATTTATAGATTGCCCCACTCGACCGCTTACAAAAACAGGTTAGAACAATAGAAATTTGTATGCAGTGTAGTTCAGGCGCGGGTACGACTGGTTTGTGGCTTTTAAAAAAGAAATAATCTTTCTCTAAAAAAAAAACACAAGCAGTGGAGATAAAAAAGAAAACGGCAGCTGACCCTTTTATTGTAGATAACTTTTCGACATTTTTGAAGAAATTTTTAAACGAACTTGATCTGAAAGGACGATCTGACAAAATATGGAACCTTGATGAATCAAGTTTCAGAAAAGACCCTGAAAAAACAAAAGTAGTTGGTGCACGTGGGTATGCTAGTACTCGTACAATTGCATCATCTGGAAAAGATAATGTTGCTATTTTATTTGCAGCGAATGCAATGGGCTACTAGTTGCCTTCACTAATTATAAATCGTGGCAAAAATAATTGGGATCAGTGATAGTCGGAGCATGGTTATGAAAATAAATCATAATATGCTGCCACTAAAAATGGCTGGATTGACTCTAAGGTTTTTTGTCACATGCAAGTCACCTGTAGCAGCCCTTACATTTAGTTCTATTCAAATCCATGAAAAATTCATGGGATGGAAAACTTGTTAACTGGCAACGACTGAATGTCGGCACCAAGTTATCAAAAGATAAATTTAGTAGACTGGTTGGTGAAGTATGGCGTGAGCTAGATCCAAAGAGCATAAGAAACTGTTTTAAAAAAGGCGGCATATTTCCATTTAACAGGAACGTCATTGCCGACGAAAAATTTAATGCGGAGACTTAAAGAAAATTTTGTACTTTTAAATCATCAAAGAAAGAAATTCCATCACTAAAACACTTGAGTTTGCAAGTAGTACTCCAAAACACAAATATTGGGCAAGCAAGAGAAATCACGATAGATAGAAGGAATGCAAAAGTTAATAACGAGAATAATTTACACTCTCAACGTATTCAAGAATCGATTTCATCGTCACACTTGCAAATTCAATCGAATAATTGCAAAAAATTACAATAATTGAAGACCGATATTTATATGATAACGAAAAAGTGTCCTTTGAAACTTTACTTTTACAGACAATTAAAAGGGGAGAATCGGCTTCGGCGATCGGCGAAATCTAGATGAGAAAGATACTCTTTTCAAATCCTCCGAAACGATATTCATCACATCAGATACCTCAGGCAAAGGTTGGGGAGCGTAGATAAACGGGAAGCACATCAGCGTGAGGGTATAGTGTTAAAACTTAAAACCGAATAAGTGTAAAAAATCAAAAATCGTTTTATTAGTACATCTTAATGCATTGTTGACGCTCTTTCCAGTGGTCTAAAACAATAAATGGAATTCGCAGTGGAAAGAAAGCTGCTTGAGGTAATAAAGTGAAATAATCCAATAAAGTGACCACGTTTAGTCAAAACATAAAAACTAGAACCCTATAGTGTGTTATTTTGATAAATAATATTTTTATTTCACGCTTAAACCACATAAAGCTATTTATTGGTATTAAGTGTTCAATTATATCAACTAAAATTACCCAACGGCATAAAGGCAATAACCACTATTTGTATTTATCGGGTTTTAGCTTTACAAACGTAGATAAGAAAACAAACAAAACCAAAAGCTAAATCAAAACAAATATGTTTATCGGGTTTTATTGTTCGATTATGTTTCAAAAGTAACAAGTTATGTTTAGTTATATTTTATTCGCTGATCTCGTCAACTAACTTTCTTCAAACTTTATTCGGAGAAGAACCCAATAAAACAATTTGACCTATCAACTTCTAGCACTACTGTTGTCAGTTTGTGACGCGCATCGTATCCGCGCACGCGTCGTTAGCGAATATTGTATTCGAAATTCTTCAAACTAGGAGTGGGCGATACAAGACGTATATACTCGTAGTTATGGGACGACAGGTAATCTTAAGGTACATTTAAAAAAAAGACATTTAGATGCTTATACTAGAGTCATTACCGGGCAGCAAGAAATAAGAACATCCCAAACTGCTTCAACCGCCAGTGGATCCACAACTGTGGATGACAACCGCCACACCATCAACAACAGCGCTAGCTCCAACACCAGTGCATCCATCGGCATCTCAAGCAACGGTTTCAGCCATGGGTCAAGTAAGGCAACAAACTATAGAAAGGTATGGCACCACTAAAAAAAAAATCTGCTGATTTATAAAAAAAGATTGACAGTGATCTTTTAAAGGACAATGTCCAAAATCGCCCCGTGCAATTAAAGCATCGGACATACACGATAATTAATTGTCTATTTTATTATATTAGTTGCAAATACTTTTATAACACGGACTAGCTGCATGCCAAAATGAACATTAAAAAGTATTATATTCGACTAATAATATTAATCACCGCCATCTTCGCCAAACGTCACGTGTTGTCGAAAAATGATTAGGGATGCCCAATGTTGCATATTTTTTAATCTGAATCACATTTTGAATTTATTTCGAATAAAGTGCAATTTCATTCAATACCTTTCCTTTCTTATTATTCCCATAAAGTATGATTTAAAAACCCATAGTAATGAATGAGGTCATACTCAATTTTAAATTATAGTTAGTTAGAATAATGCTGAAGTGAACAAACACATATTTCATCATGATCATTATTATTCAGGGTTTTTTAATGATTGTTTAGAAAAGTGTGTGGTTTACTTTTAAATAAACGATCACTTACGAATTTACGACAATTAATATAGAGAGGTGTAAGAGGGTGACGTAATATCCCCGAAACTCTTCACCGCTGCATTGGAAGACGTTTTCAAGCTACAGGACTGGAAATGATACGGTATTAACGTCAATGGTGAGTACATCACTCACCTTCGATTTGCCGACGATATAGTCCTTATGGCAGAATCGCTGGAGGACCTAAGCACTATGCTCAATGACCTCAATAGTGTCTCCCAACGGATAGGTCTTAAGATGAACATGGACAAAACAAAAATCATGTTTAATGTCCATGTCACACCTATGCCGGTAGTAGTTGGGAGCACTAAGCTCGAAGTTGTTGACGAATATGTTTACCTGGGACAAATAGTCCGACTAGGTAAGTCCAACTTTGCTGGGCAGCGTTCGGGAGATTACGACACATCTTCTCGTTAGACACCTCAAAACCTCAAAACTAGATTGTACAACCAGTGCGTGTTGCCAGTGATGACCTATGGATCTGAGACGTGGTCCTTTACTGCTGGTCGCATGAGGAAGCTCAAGGACGCTCAGCAAGCTATCGAGAGGGCTATGCTCGGCGTTTCTCTGCGTGATAGACTTAAAAACGAGGATATCCACAGTAGGACCAGAGTAACCGACATAGCTCAAAGAATTAGTATGCTGAAGTGGCAATGGGCCGGCCATATAGCTCGAAGAACCGACAACCGATGGGGAAGAAAGGTTCTCGAGTGGCAGCCTCGTACGGGCAGGCGAAGTGTAGGGCGTCCCCCCGCTGAATGGTGTGACGACCTGGTAAGACATGCAGGAAGTCAATGGATGCAGGTGGCTCGGGACCGTGCTTTGTGGCATTCCTTGGGGGAGGCCTATGTTCAGCAGTGGACTTGTGAAGGGCTGTAATAATGATGAATATAAAAGAAACACGTATTGTTACTTCATGAATGTTTCTTAAAAAAGCAATATTGTAGACTACATGTTATTATTAATATTGTTACAAGTATAGAAGAAGTAGAGAAGTATCGTGTCATTATAAGTAAAGTATACTCGTTATGGTATTAATATTATCGTATGACAAAAGTTGATGTTATACTGTTTGTAACGTATGGCCATAGTAAATATCGATAAATCGTATCGTATTTAGCACCCCTATTTTTGACTTCACTAAATGGTCACTTGTCACTTGTCAGTCTCTCACCTGTGCTCTCACTCTGTCAATTACATTGGCGTCGCTGTCGCTCGCTCTTCGTAATTATATCGGTGTATTTTGGGGACTTTCGGGACTATCTATTGAATATTACGACTTGGCTATTTTAACGGACTCTGATTGCTTTCAAAAACGATTTACCTGGCTGTGATTTTCGTAACTGTGTACCGCTCAAACAATAACCTGGCACTCATAAACGGACTTACATACGCAATGGAAAATGTATTTTATGTAAATTGTGGCTCTGCTGTTGGTTCTATGTTCTTGGAAGATGAACAGATTCGTCACTGTGTACAACAATGGACTGCACCTCTTTCTGTAATTACATTTCTACTTTGTCTGCATATTCAGATTCTCGTGATGTATTTAGAAGATGAACAATAAACATGAAATTAAATCTGTGTTTTATTTTTAATTCAAAAATAATAAGTTAATGTAGGTTTAAAAACAACTTACTATGTAATTGGTAAAGCTGTTTTCATGGTCACGCGTTTAACAGTGCCGTCCAGACGCCCACGCTTGCAAATGCACTAGATAGTAGACGCGACTATATTCTATGCATTTATACGTTGCACTTACTTACACTTAGTCTTTAGAACAAAAACTAAATACCCAATTATCTAGGTAGGAACTAAAAATAGCTAAATGTTTTGGATATTGTTTTTCAGTTTCTTAAAATTACTCAGGCTATGAAAACCATAATGTTCGTGGTTCGATTATAACCTCAAAATCTGATACTTTTTTGAAATATATCTATTCTGCAGCTAGTCCGCTATAAAAATACGATCACATAGGATTTACTAATTATCGAAAATGCATCACATAATTTTCCGATGCTCTTGGTTCCAGGGCGAACAATGTATGGGCGCAGAGCAATGTCCTTTGGACAATGTCCAAAATCGCCCCGTGCAATTAAAGCATCGGACATACACGATAATTAATTGTCTATTTTATTATATTAGTTGCAAATACTTTTATAACACGGACTAGCTGCATGCCAAAATGAACATTAAAAAGTATTATATTCGACTAATAATATTAATCACCGCCATCTTCGCCAAACGTCACGTGTTGTCGAAAAATGATTAGGGATGCCCAATGTTGCATATTTTTTAATCTGAATCACATTTTGAATTTATTTCGAATAAAGTGCAATTTCATTCAATACCTTTCCTTTCTTATTATTCCCATAAAGTATGATTTAAAAACCCATAGTAATGAATGAGGTCATACTCGATTTTAAATTATAGTTAGTTAGAATAATGCTGAAGTGAACAAAACCTACATATTTCATCATGATCATTATTATTCAGGGTTTTTTAATGATTGTTTAGAAAAGTGTGTGGTTTACTTTTAAATAAACGATCACTTACGAATTTACGACAATTAATATAGAGAGGTGTAAGAGAGGGTGACGTAATATCCCCGAAACTCTTCACCGCTGCATTGGAAGACGTTTTCAAGCTACAGGACTGGAAATGATACGGTATTAACGTCAATGGTGAGTACATCACTCACCTTCGATTTGCCGACGATATAGTCCTTATGGCAGAATCGCTGGAGGACCTAAGCACTATGCTCAATGACCTCAATAGTGTCTCCCAACGGATAGGTCTTAAGATGAACATGGACAAAACAAAAATCATGTTTAATGTCCATGTCACACCTATGCCGGTAGTAGTTGGGAGCACTAAGCTCGAAGTTGTTGACGAATATGTTTACCTGGGACAAATAGTCCGACTAGGTATGTCCAACTTTGCTGGGCAGCGTTCGGGAGATTACGACACATCTTCTCGTTAGACACCTCAAAACCTCAAAACTAGATTGTACAACCAGTGCGTGTTGCCAGTGATGACCTATGGATCTGAGACGTGGTCCTTTACTGCTGGTCGCATGAGGAAGCTCAAGGACTCAGCAAGCTATCGAGGGCTATGCTCGGCGTTTCTCTGCGTGATAGACTTAAAAACGAGGATATCCACAGTAGGACCAGAGTAACCGACATAGCTCAAAGAATTAGTATGCTGAAGTGGCAATGGGCCGGCCATATAGCTCGAAGAACCGACAACCGATGGGGAAGAAAGGTTCTCGAGTGGCAGCCTCGTACGGGCAGGCGAAGTGTAGGGCGTCCCCCCGCTGAATGGTGTGACGACCTGGTAAGACATGCAGGAAGTCAATGGATGCAGGTGGCTCGGGACCGTGCTTTGTGGCATTCCTTGGGGGAGGCCTATGTTCAGCAGTGGACTTGTGAAGGGCTGTAATAATGATGAATATAAAAGAAACACGTATTGTTACTTCATGAATGTTTTCTTAAAAAAAAGCAATATTGTAGACTACATGTTATTATTAATATTGTTACAAGTATAGAAGAAGTAGAGAAGTATCGTGTCATTATAAGTAAAGTATACTCGTTATGGTATTAATATTATCGTATGACAAAAGTTGATGTTATACTGTTTGTAACGTATGGCCATAGTAAATATCGATAAATCGTATCGTATTTAGCACCCCTATTTTTGACTTCACTAAATGGTCACTTGTCACTTGTCAGTCTCTCACCTGTGCTCTCACTCTGTCAATTACATTGGCGTCGCTGTCGCTCGCTCTTCGTAATTATATCGGTGTCTTTCGGGACTATCTATTGAATATTACGACTTGGCTATTTTAACGGACTCTGATTGCTTTCAAAAACGATTTACCTGGCTGTGATTTTCGTAACTGTGTACCGCTCAAACAATAACCTGGCACTCATAAACGGACTTACGCATACGCAATGGAAAATGTATTTTATGTAAATTGTGGCTCTGCTGTTGGTTCTATGTTCTTGGAAGATGAACAGATTCGTCACTGTGTACAACAATGGACTGCACCTCTTTCTGTAATTACATTTCTACTTTGTCTGCATATTCAGATTCTCGTGATGTATTTAGAAGATGAACAATAAACATGAAATTAAATCTGTGTTTTATTTTTAATTCAAAAATAATAAGTTAATGTAGGTTTAAAAACAACTTACTATGTAATTGGTAAAGCTGTTTTCATGGTCACGCGTTTAACAGTGCCGTCCAGACGCCCACGCTTGCAAATGCACTAGATAGTAGACGCGACTATATTCTATGCATTTATACGTTGCACTTACTTACATTTAGTCTTTAGAACAAAAACTAAATACCCAATTATCTAGGTAGGAACTAAAAATAGCTAAATGTTTTGGATATTGTTTTTCAGTTTCTTAAAAATTACTCGGAGCTATGAAAAACCATAATGTTCGTGGTTCGATTATAACCTCAAAATCTGATACTTTTTTTTGAAATATATCTATTCTGCAGCTAGTCCGCTATAAAAATACGATCACATAGGAATTTACTAATTATCGAAAATGCATCACATAATTTTCCGATGCTCTTGGTTCCAGGGCGAACAATGTATGGGCGCAGAGCAATGTCCTTTATTTATTGATAGCTATCACCCATTTACACTAGTAGAAGAAAGAGCTTTAAAAAAATTTATTCGCTGGATTCCGGGTTATCAACCCCCGACTAGAAAAACTATTTCAAGTGTTACGATTCCTGCTTTATACCAAAAGACTAAAGAGGCTTTAAAAACAGAATTGGGTCCTAATTGCGGCATACACTGAGATAATGGTGCCAATATCCAAAAGGCTATTACCGACATCGGCTGGAAGCATTACAAATGTTATGGGCCCACATTAAATTTAATTTTACAAAACGCGATTTCTGCCCAGGCTTTACAACGTGTGTTAGAAATGGTAAAAAAAATTGTGTGCTTTTTTAAAAGCAGCAGCACTGCCTTGGAAAAACTATTAAAAGCACAAACGAGTAACCAGTCCAACTGTGTTCAGAAACGCTTGGTTCAAGAAGTTTCAACGCGCCGGAACTCTACATATGATCAAACGTTTCGTTGAACTGAAGCAACATATAAGGTCTACGATTGCTGTCGTCAGAAAAGATCTACCGATTATTACTAATGAGGAGTGGTTGCTCTTTGCGGAAGTCGAAAAGATATTAAAGCCTTTTGATGAAGCGACCGAATCTATGAGCGGCGAAAAACATATGACTAGTAGCTCAGTTATACCCATGACTCGATGCCTGATAGCATCGCATCGTGCGACAAACTTCTAGACTAAGAGTTCTATGGTATAGAAGAAGTCGTGATATCGTGGCTCGAGCTGCTAAGTTAAAATTTGAGCAAATAATAGAAGATTTAGATAAAATATAAGTCTTTGCAAAAGTATCGGCTTTTGTATATACTATAGAATTTCAGAAACGAGGATTACCACACATGCTTCTGCTTATAATTATGACATCTGATGACAAGATTCATCAACCAGAAGAGCTCGATGACTTGATTTCATCCGAAATACACGGAAATGATGACTTAGAGTTAAGAGAATTAGTACTCAAATGGATGATTCACAACCTATGTGGCGATTTAACTCCCCAATGCAATTTACGTTGCAACATTTCATAAAAACGGAACAACAAAATGTCGATTCGACTTTCCAAAATCGTACCAGGAAGTTAGTTACATCTTTAATAGATGATGGTAAACCAAATTACCGACGACGCTAAAATCCACAGTTGGACCCTCATAGTCCCCAATTTTCACACGAACATGCGGTTTATCGCAAAGACATAAACGGTCGTCGTATCACACGAGATAATCGTCATGTAGCCCCCTACAACGCATATTTATTGAAAAAAATTAATTGTCATATTAACGTTGAGTACGTAGGGAGTATTTTGCTGTGAAATATCTTTATAAATACATTTATAAAGGACACGACTGTGGATCGATCAAATTTGTGGAAGAACGTTGTGTCACGCCACCAAAAGCATGCTGGCGATTATTTGCTTTTGAAATTAAAAAAAAGTCTATAGTGTCCAACAAATGGATATCCACTTACCAGGACAATATCGGATTACAAACTTGGATCAAATACATGAAGATTTAGCCGACATTGGCTAAAGAGGATCTACTCTGCAGGATTATTTTAAGCACAATGCAGAAATTAAATGACATAATCAGTCGATAATGTCTCACGTCAATGTAATTTTTATTGGCAAATGCCTGAAAACTTTAAATGCATCAGAAGGTCTAGCAAATAGAAGCCAAGAGTTCGCCGATTGCGAGTTATTGGTAGGATTCACAATGTGAATTTCGTTGCCCAACCAGAACTTTACCACTTGCACTTAAAACAAGTTTTGAAGACCTTCGAACCGTAACAGACATCCAATATCAGACGTATAAACAATCCTGCTTAGCACGAGGCTTGCCTTACGACGATCAACAATGGATAGAAGGATTACGAGAATCTGCATTATCTAAAATGCCTGTAGCAATGATAAGCCTTTTTGTTCAATACGGATAATAATAACAGATATGTTAATTTACGGATCTCCTGAAAATGCAATTAATCGCGGTTACAGAATGATTTCTAAAAAATTAAACACTGAAGCAACAGAAGGCCGAAATTTCCAATACTATAGTAAAATTATTTTGTCCGTGCAGTTGGGGTCATAAATCATACCTCGGCCTCAGCTCGGCTAGGGCGGTGAGCATGTTGCGCGGGCGCAACGCCATAATCGATAACAACAATTGAATCATCGAAGGCAGGTACACGGCGGCTGTGCGGTATACAAAGGATGGTGCGACATTGTTATGTTATGAGTCATTTGTTTCCATTATTACCCCCGCCTAATACTAATAATTTATTTTTGCGCATTCGCTGTCTGAATTTCTTTAGTGATACAATGGCTAAAAATAAATACGTTGTTTTATCTTTTTTTTTCATATTTATTACTAACCCACATAATGACAAAACTAAATACACTATCGATAACGCTTATCGACAACAATAATGCGCATCACTATGCTCGACCCTAAGGCCCGTGAGTGGGAGAGAGAGCGAAATACTCCGATGATTTATGACCCAAACTGCACGGACAAAATAATTCTAGTATAGGTACAAAATTTTGGCTTTGAAGACATTAATAATTACGATCTTGAAGATAATCAAGAAAATTTGAACACGGATGAATCAGCAATATTAGGAGAGCAAATGTACCAGTTACTAAAAGGAAAACAGATAGAAATCGTTAATTCCATTCTTCAAGCTGTAAATAATACAGCTTCTGAAACGAAATGCTTCTTCATTGATGGTCCGGGGGGTACTGGGAATATATTCATATATAAAACTTTATACTATATACAGACTGGAAAACGATATAGAGTAAAATGTATGGCTTTTACCAGTATTGCTTCCATATTATTGCGTAATGGACGTAGTTCTCATAAAACTTTTGGACTAAAAGTTCCACTGACATCAGATTCAGTCTCAAGTATTAAACTTAACTCTTGTAAAATGAGAAAATTAGCAGAAATAGATATTTTTCTTATGGATGAAGCTCCAATGATTCCAAAATATGGTTTGCAGAACATTGATCAACTTTTGCGGTCCATTGGAAATTCGAATCTCCCTTTCGGTGGAAAAGTAATAGTACTAGGAGGAGATTTTTGCCAATGTCTGTTTGTACAGCCGCGTGCGAATTGAGTTATTAGATCTTTCTATTAAGTGATGCTCCTTATGGTCCGTTTTTAAGACTTTTAAACTAGAAGAAAATATGCGCGTTGATATAGAGCAACGACAATTTGCTGATTATATACTAAAATTAGGTAACGGCGAACTGACCCTAAATACTATGGAATTTAATTGCCACAGAATATCATTTCAAGCAACAATGTTATTGATGAAGTATTTGGTATTTGCTTAGGAAAGGAAGGCCAAAGGAAATTATGAGGGCATGAAAGACAGAGCAATACTCGCGCCTTTTAACAAAGATGTTGAAAAAATGAATGATGATATAGTTGCCAAACTTCCCGGGTAGTACAAAATCTATTATAACCATGACTCAATGAAAGATCAACCTGAAGAATTTCTCAATAGTGTAAACACTTCAGACTTGCCACCACACTTAATAATGTTGTTGCGTAATTTAGACGTATTAAAAGGACTATGCAATGGTGTAAGACTCATTGTAACAAGTCTGTGCAATCACATAATAAAGGCAAAAATTGTTACTGGTGAACAACCCAGCAAAGAAGTACATATACAAGGATAACCCTTGACTCATCAAAAGAACAACTATAATGCACTATGCAGCGTTACCAATATCCCGTTAGATCTGCATTTGCCATGACTGTCCACAAATCCCAAGGGCAAATATTCGAATCTGTTGGGGTTGACTTAAAGTCAAGTCCGGTCTTCATGCATGGCATATTATATGTAGCATTTTCTAAAGTTAAGCGACCAAATACGTTAAAAGTCCATCTTCCAAATTAAAATCCTCGACATACCCGCAATATAGTATAGAAGGAAGTATTAGATTAAGACCCGATTTCGTAATTAAAACTGTGATGATAAATATATATATATACAACGTGGCCGCTACAATGGTGACTTTAATTTAACACACGGGTAGGGGTAGTGCCCATTAATCATTTTACATTACATTAATATTAATAAATTGCTACATAAAAATCAATTCGGTTTTACAAGGGGTTGGTTGCTCGACAACTGACGCTGGAGTTGAGCTTATTAAACATATTTTTTGTGCATGGGAGAATTCAGAGGATGCTTTGGGTATATTTTGTGACCTTTCCAAGGCCTTCGACTGTGTTCACCATGAGACATTAATCAGGAAGCTACAGTACTATGGTGTCAAGAACACAGCGCTTAAACTTATTATTTCATATTTAAGTAATAGAATGCAGAAAGTTATTATTAATGGTGAAAGTTCTTACGGGTCACCTGTACTAATTGGTGTCCCTTAGGGCTCGATTCTCGGCCCATTCCTATTTCTAGTGTATATTAATGACTTACATTCCCTTGTAGGGGATAATCATGATATAGTATTATTTGCTGATGATACTTTCTTGATTTTTAAACTTTAACGTCAATCATTTAAATGTGACGAAGTGAATAATGCTATATCAAAATTAGTGCATTGGTTTAACGTTAATAATCTACATTTAAACGGAAATAAAACTAAATGTATTAAATTTACAACAACGAATGTTAAAAATCTGAGTACCAATGTGTTTTTAAATGGGGAAGAACTGAGCCCTGTTGAATCCACTGTTTTTCTTGGCATCACTCTCGACGCAAAGCTGCAGTGGGCCCCCATATATCCAAACTAGCAAGCAGACTAAGTTCTGCAGCCTATGCTGTAAAAAAGATTAGAGGTCTCACTAGTGTTGAGACAGCTAGATTAGTTTATTTCAGTTATTTCCATAGCATGATGTCTTATGGGATTTTGCTATGGGGAAATGCGGCTGATTCAGAAACTATTTTTGTTTTACAGAAGAGGGCCATTAGAACTATTTACAACCTAAAACCGAGAGAGTCTCTTAGAGATAAATTTAAAGAAATAAATATAACCTTGGCCTCTCAGTATATGTTCACAAAAACAAAGGTAGTTTTAGTAAAAAAAGTGATATACATTCTGTAAACACTAGGAACAAACACAAGCTAGTGATACCAGTTTCTCGACTCCACAGAGTCAGTAATTCATTCTTGGGGCAATGTATACGCTATTACAACAAGGTCCGGGAAAGTGTACAGGCTCTCTCTATTACCAAGTTTAAATATTTTGTTAAGCTGAAACTGTATAAAAAGGGTTATTATAGTATAAATGAATACATGGTTGATAATAACCCCTAGGAATGAGGTGATCGCTTCCAAGTATTTTCTAAAATAAATTTTGTACTTAAATAGTTTGTACAACCATTAATGCAAAATTTACTTTAAAAAAAAAGTCCCGCTGGGTTTCTTGCTGGTTCTTCCCAGGACAGAGGTTTTTTTTCGAACCAGTGGTAAAGTAAAAAGACTTTCAATAAGAATTACACATGTAATCTATATTGAATAAAAAAATATTCTACTCTATTCTAATCATATTAATTTTGATAATTTAAAATAACTCGTAAATTGAAAATAATTTTTTTTTCAAACAAACTTAATAATAAAAAGTAACTAAAATTGGGATCACCCTTGCAAAAATTCATTCATGAAATTACTTACCTAGCTGGCTTACGTTAACTCGGACTGGCAACCGCGCATCGCGTCTTGTACCTACTCCGATTCTGTGATGGCTTATTATCAAAATAAACCGAACGGCGCCGGAGAGTACTTACAGCGGAGGTGTTTAGTCAAACACTTATCATATCACCCTCTCTTGTTACTATTAATTATAACTGTCATCACTAATCACTGATTTTATTTGTCTTTATTTTAAATTTTCTTATTTTCAATGAGACCACCGTGTTGGCGGGTACGTAGGTCACTCAATAAGTTTTGAGATTTACAAAAAGTATTCTAGATACTATTAATATTTATTTTACATCTTTTCAAAATATTCTCTATTATGCTCTATACAAAGTTCCATTCGCCTAAACCAACTATGAAAACACTTTTGCTAGTCTTGATCTGACAGGTCGGAAATCGCTTCTTCGTAGGCAGCCACGGCTTCTTCGGCGCTTGAAAAAAAGTTGCCTTTTATTTTTTCTTTGACTCTTGGGTACAAAAAGAAATCACAAGGAGCTAAGTCAGGGCTGTATGGTGGGTGACTTAGAGTTTCAACACCAGATTCCTCAATAAATGCTTTTGTTCTAAGGGAGGTATGTGAAGAGGCGTTATCGTGATGCAGCATGATTCCCCGAAGCCCGGTGTTTGGTCTTCTCTCCCGTACAGCTTGAAAAGCTTTGGGTAATGCAACTATAATATACCATTCAGAGTTGACTGACCTACAATTTTCCAGCATTGACGTCGACAAATGTCCGCTCCGCGAAAAAAAACTAGCCACCATTTTTTTGCCGACGTTGCGAGGTCTTTGCAGTTTTGTCGAAAGTCCTGATAGAAGCAATGTTTCTGATGCAAAGTGTCTGTATTGTGAAGGTCTTTATTCTATGGATAACAGAGGCGAACCATGGATTCAATGCCTATTTTGTAAATTATGGGCTCACGAAGAATGCTCAGGAGTGGAAACCGATGTTTTCTTCTGCGAATTTTGTTCTGCAAAGTAATGCAAAGTTTATTTCTTTTAGTTTTGATTTTATTTGTTATGGTGGACAATATGGCTCACTTCAATTGTGGCCAATATGGCTCTAGGCCATATTGACCTACCATGTTTGAATTTTAATGATTCCTTAAGTTACAAAAAAACGTTTATTAAAGTTATGTTTCGATGTTATTAATCTTAAAATTATAATTGTTGATTACTGTTAAGTTCAAAGAACTATTTTAACCAATAAATACTATTTGATCTCATAAATCTCATAATTTATTTCCAAAAAAGCTTATGATGTGCCATATTACCCGAAGTTACTCTATTAATTACAGGATCCCAAGCAGGTGGTAGTACCCAGCCTCCTCAACACAACATTATCTGTAGTGTTGAGGACTGTCTGTATAAAAATAATATTGGTAAGGAAGATTTAGAGGCCATACGTCAAGACATCTCGTCTTTGTTACGTCGAAGCTCAGTGCCGAAATTAAATCTTCCGAAGGATGAAATTAATGCATTGAAAAACTTACGCAACAGACCAGATTTAACGATTCTCCGCGCAGATAAAGGTAATGCTACGGTTATAATGGATACGTCGGATTACAATTCTAAAATACAACAACTTTTATCGGATGAAAGTACGTACGTAAAGGTCAAAACAGACCCTACAACTAATACGCTTAAAACAACTAGCGATCTAATTAAGAAATACTCCGAGAAATTGAATCTAGACGTCAATTCGATAATACCTGCGTGTGCCAAACCACCGAAGTTGTATGGGTTACCAAAAATACACAAACCGAACGCTCCATTACGTCCAATAGTGAGTCAGATCGATTCGCCAACTTAAAGATTGGCTCAACTCTTAGCTAAAACACTATCACCACTCAGAGGACACACAAGAGCACACACTAAGGATTCATACCATTTTGTTAGTGAGATAAAAGACCTATGTCTTACTGACAATGAAACTATGGTCAGTTTTGATGTTCAGTCTCTATTTACATGCCTACCTGTTGAAGACTGCATCTCAATTGTAACTAGGAAACTAGAGGAAAACAACATGCCAGCAGAATATGCAGTATTGCTTAGACATTGCCTTACATCTGGCTATCTATTGTGGAAGGAAGAGTTTTACAAGCAAGTAGATGGTGTTGCAATGGGCTCGCCGGTATCTCCCATTGTCGCCGATATTTTCATGGAGGACTTTGAGGAGAAAGCCCTGCTTACTGCACCAGTAACTCCAAGGTTCTACAAGCGGTACGTAGACGATACTTTCACAATTTTACCATCAGACAAAGTAACTGCATTTTTAGAACATCTTAATTCCATAAACTCTAAAATTCAATTTACTATGGAGTTAGAGGCAAATAATTCTTTAGCTTTCCTAGATGTATTAGTCATTCGAAATCCTAACAACACCATAGGTCACACCGTGTATAGAAAAAAGACCCATACAAACAGATATTTAAATGGTGAATCCCACCATCATCCTTCACAGTTGGCTACCGTGGGCAAATCTTTGTTACAGAGAGCACGAGGGATCTGTGACAGCAAACACCTGGCCGCCGAGCTTCAGCACGTCAAGCAGGTTCTGCACGACAACAAGCTTCGGGTCCCGCGCCTACGTCACAGTGACCGAGTGAAGCCGGCCACAGTCGAGCGTGTGCCTGCTGTACTACCATATGTCAGAGGTGTCACAGACAAGATTGGCTACATCTTGAAGCGAGCTTCTATAAGAACATTCTTCAAGCCGCCGAAGAAGATTAGTCAGTTCTTACCATCCGTCAAGTGCAATATTCCTCTACAAGATGCAGGAGTGTACAAGCTTGATTGTGAATGTGGTCTCTCATATAGGGCAAACAAAACGATCTATTAAAACCCGCGTAAAGAACACATAGCTGACGTGAAGCACCAACGTTCCGGGAAGTCTGCAGTTTGTGATCATATCCTAGACGGCCCCGCCATTACATTAGATTTGATAAACCACAGATTCTCGCGAAAGAACATCGATTCCTGCCAAGGATGATACGTGAGGCTATTGAAATTAAAAACATCCTAATTTCAATAGAGAGGAGGCTGGTACTACCACCTGCTTGGGATCCTGTAATTAATAAAATTAAAACTAAACCCAAGCATACCACTGCAAGACTTCAAGACACAGTTAGTTCATTCTGCGTAGATCGGACCAAAATTAATAATTAAAAAAGCTGAAGGTACTCCGGATTAACTTTGACATTGGGACGTCAATCACCTCAGTCCCCCGTGACCATGGGTGCTGTAAAGCACCCGAAACGTCGGGAATTAATAAAATAAGTTAATTAAACGCGATATAATCCGTAAAAGTAGTTTAATTCAATGTGTAGTGTTCGCGTAAATATAAGAAATCATTAATTTTATTTATTATAGGATACCAAGCAGATGGTAGCACCCAGCCATCTTCTCTATTGAAATTAGGATGTTTTATAATTTCAATAGCCTCGCGAATCATCCTTAGAAGGAATCGGTGTTCTTTAGCGAGGATTTGTGGTCTATCAAATCTAATGTTCACTACATTCTCGGGGGCGATCCTGTACATGTTCACAGACTGCAGACTTCCCGGAGCGTCGATTCTTCACATCAGCTATGTGTTTGTGTATACTGACACCGTATCATTTAGTAGATTAACAAACCTTTCTCCAAACCTTTCTTCAAAGGCCCATCAATGAATACGGGTCCGATGATTTTATCACCGTGAATAGCTGCCCAAATATTTACCGAAAATCTGTACTGATGAGCTGATGATCCCGCCAAACGCTCGAATTTTGGTTTTTGGGTGCCCAATGGTGTAGGTTGTGCTGGTTCCACATGCCGTTTCTGGTGAATGTGCTTTCGTCAGTCCAACAAATTTGGGAAAGAAAGTCACTGTCCTCTTCAATTTTACTCAGTAACCACTGACAATAATTCACTCTTATTAATTTATCACGCGATAGCAGAGTATGTACTTTTCTAAACTTGAATGTGTGCCGCTTTTCGCGCTTTAATATCCTATGGACGGTTCTGTGATGGACTTGAAAATGTTTAGCGCTCAGGCGGAGGCTAGTAAATCAATGGAGGCTAGTTTTGGATTAGTGTTCGATCAGGGCGTTGAGATCTAGGATCCACTAGCCGGTTTTCGCGGATGCGCTGAAGAGTTCCTACAATAGTGCGAGGATGAGTAGGGCATTGTCTTAAATGGCCATATCGCTCGCGATATGTCCTTATCGCAAGGGCTGCATTTTGACGACATTCTCCGTAAATTAGGATCATGTCCGCATATTCAGCTGCTGTGTAGTTCGGATGTGATTTGCCATTACGATCACAAGTTTACACAAGCACTAATAACACTAATAAAAACATCCGTATCGCAAGAGATGTAAACGTACTTACTAGATTAGAAAACGAAAACAATACAAAGCGTCTTTATCGCAGTACCATAATCTAATTACTATTCTAATTACACAAAAATTAATAAATAAAACAATAGGTAAGCGTTTTTTTCGCGGAAAAGTTCACAAAAATATTAGACACAGGTTGGGCTGGCACTAGAAAAGAAAAGCAAAAAAAGAATTCGATTTCGGTGCGGCGGGGTGGGAGGGCGCGCGTGGTCTGCGCCGCTCGCTCGCGGAAAAATGAATGTCTCTTTCCTTCAATAGAATACTATTGAAAGAGACAACAAAACGATTGAAAATGTTTTTTATAACAGAAATTTTTAGAACCATTATTTGCCGGGCATTCGATAACGACATGCTTGCCACCAATTCTCCAATACAATTAAGAAAATGCCATTGTTCCCAAAACGTTCTTGATATCTGCTTCCAATCTTCTTCAGAAGGAGTAGCTTTTTTCATGTGGCGCCATATCGCCGTACAGGTCTCATAAACGGTTGTCCTTACAGTTTTTTCTCCGACTCGGTAATTAAAAGCCAAACGACCTGTATGAATTTCCTTTGGCAAAAAATCTGATGCAAAAACACATTTTATTGTGCTTTTAATTTTTATTTGTTTGTTTCAGCATCAAATTGCAGAGAGAAATGAAAAAAAAAATCGTGATAATTATCGACGCGCTAAAAAACCTCGCAAAACAAAAAGTGGCCATGCAGCGAAAGTGGATCACAAGCGATGTCACCACCATATGCAAGTGGATCACCGTCTACAGCTGAATATCAAGCGAGCATGTTGTTCTGTCACTTTTTAATAAATACTAATAATAAAATGAAACAAAGTCATTTATTACCTGAGACAAATAGCAAGGCGTTCTTCTGGCTCAATTGGTCTTCGAAATTTGGTTGTTTATTTCTGTAAATCATTACGTAATATATTGAGCAATTATTCAAAATTTCCAACAGTCATTCGAAAATACTCAAAAAACTTCGCTGGATCTTTCTACAAATCAGGAAATAAGTGATGATATTCGCCAAATATTTTTCTTTTCTTGCATATATCATGCAACCACACCTTATGCACACGTCGTTTTATTTTTTGTTGTTCTTCTTCAAAAAGAATTTGGGACAACAACATTTCTTCATCTGAGCTATCACAATCCTATATGGGCTCGCATATAGTTAGATCTAAATCCCATCATTTACGAGGGTGCGTTTTTAAGTTCGCGGAATGGGTAGGTACAACACGTCGGAAATATCTGCGAACCTCGCTGGAATGCGCTTCCCCTCGCGCTTCCCCGCACCTCCGCCCGTTATCGTCTATCCAGTACCGTTGCCAACGCAAGCGCCGACGCACGTGTATTAATCTCGCTTTCGTAATCGCATTATTGTTTATTGTTTCTCTGTTTGGTGAAATATTACTATTATTACAATAGACTACTTACAAGATGGGTAAGACTATACATAGTGCCGAGCGGAATTTAGTGCTCAAAGTAATTAAATTCTTTGACAATGAAAAACAACAAGGCTGTTTCAGTATCCCGGTTGAACAAGCAACAAAAGGGCATGTGCAGCAACTGGTTTATCTAAAACGACCATAATGAAAATAAAAGTGAAGCAAAAAGTTACAAGTTTTGTCAGAATCAACTAGAGAGGCAAATGTTCAGGAAGAGATGACGTCCTTCGAAGAAGACCCACAACCTAGTACGTCAGCTTCAGTTACCACGGACACTATTATGCTCTCGACACCAGGGAAGAAGCGTAAAAAATACAAAAAGAAAATTGATCTAGATAGTTTTGATTTATGCGCCATACGCTCTTTAGTTGAAAGTTTTTATACCACCAGAAAAGAAATACCTACATTAAAAAAGATTTTGAGAATAGCCAAGCAGGAGCTGAACTTTCCCGGACAAAAAGACGCCCTAAGATAATAAACTAATAAAAAAATATACTAATAAATTCTTTGGGGTACAGGTTTAAGAAATGTAAACGTAAACGCGATTTTTTGGTGCAAAGACCTGAAATAGCAGCCTGGAGAGCAAAATATTTAAGACGATTGAAAGAAAATGACGAATGTGGTGCCGAAAAAAAACCAGTGACCTTCATCGACGAAACCTGGATACATTCACATTACACTGTCTCGAAATGTTGGCAAAATAGTAGTGATTCCAGTATTCGAACTAATCACTCTCCTGGTCAGCGCTGGATTGTGGTACATGCAGGCAATGAGAATGGTTTCGTACAAGGTGCCGAGCTCCTTTATAAATGTAAGTCAACAACCGGTGATTACCATGACGAAATGGATGCATCAAATTTTACAAAATGGATCGAAGAGAAATTGATACCGAATCTTCCACCCAACGGTATCATTGTCATGGACAACGCACCGTACCACAGCAAGCAGGTGAATAAGCCGCCAAATTTCAGTGCACGTAAAAACGTAATGCAAATGTGGCTGCAAGAACACAACATCGAATTTGACGAGAAAATGACAAAAGAGAACTGTATATGTTAATTAAAAGACATAAGCCCGAGAAGGTATATTTCATCGATGAAATATTTAGATCTCATGGACAAGAGGTATTACGTCTGCCACCCTACCATTGTGACCTTAACTCAATTGAGTATGTTTGGAATTTGATGAAGCAAAGGGTGGCAGACAAAAATGTTTAACGTGGTAGAGCCATGCTGCAGCTATATTAGTGATATAGTTGTAGCACGAATGGGTCGGCTCGACCGGGGAAGGACCACGCTCTCACAGAACACCAGCGTAAAATAGCAGCTTAACGCTGCTGTGTTTCGTATGGTGAGTGTAGAGAACCGGAGACCCATTTTACTGGAAAAGAGGCATTCCATCTTAGTCCTCACGGGTGACGACGCATCTGCATTTTGATTCTTTATTGAGGATAGATGTAGATGTCTATGGGTCACAGCAACCACTTACCATCAGGTGGACTGTGTGCTCGTTTGTCACCCTATATTATAAAAAAAAAGACAAAAATGTAGACCAATCAGAAAAAGATATAGAAAGACTAACAAAGGAAGCGATACAGAGTATAACCCCAGAAAATTGGAAAAAAGAATGCAACCATGTCGATCGCTTAAGAGACAAGTTTTGGCATGCTGATAGATTGTATGAACTTGAGGAACAGGAATTAGTAATTTCATTAGGTGGAGAAGATAGTGACAACGAAAGTGATGACAACATTTTCAGCGACAACGAAGAATTTGACAACAACGACAGCGAAACAATGTCTGGTGTTGAGGCTTTTTAAAAAATTAATAGACCACTTTTGAAAATGACAGTACTTAATTGTTTTAAATTAGAATTTTAATGTTAAATACCTGCTAATTAAATGGCTTGAAAATTATTTGATTTTAATTTATTATACTTACCCTAGAATAGAAACTACTAAAAAAAGCATTTGTAACAACAAACTTTTATACTTAATATGGTTTCTTGCATTTACTTTTTCCAGTATAAAAGCGTTACATTGATATATACAAATAGTTTTATTTTTAATAGGAATGTATTTTTTATTTTAAATTTATTTTAAGGCGTTGTATAGAAGTATAAAAATAAATTGGCGCACAAAAAATATATTTCATTTTTGCATCTCGATTTTTTTGCTATCTCTCCATATTGCATGACGTCATCAAGTCAGGTTCGCAGATATTTCCGACAGGTTATAGGTAATAAGTGGGGACGTCGCTGAATTACGTGCTAATTGAGCAACTCATTATTAGTATAAATACCGGGTTTTATTGTAATTAGATCATTAGTCTTTGAGTTATCGTCAACCAAACAAGTCAATCGGGAAGAAATTGTGAAATATGGAGAAAATCGAGTTCCGTGCCGTTATAAAGTTCCTTACCAAGCGCGGAAAATCAGTTGAGACTATACTGGAAGAGATGTCATCCGTTTACGGAGACTCTTGTCCAAGTAAAACTATGGTTTACAAGTGGCATACCCTTTTTAAACAAGGCAGAGAGTCACTTAAAGACGACCCACGGCCAGGAAGGCCGATCGAGGTGACCACTTCGGAAATTATTCAAAAAGTCGAAAGATTAATATTAGAAAATGCCCGCCTAAAGTAAAAACAGCTCGCAGAAATGGTTGGAGTATCAGATACAAACTTTTTCAAAATTCTCAGCGCAAGATGGGTGCCTAGAATGCTCATGCCGCCTCAAAAGCAACAGCGCGTGGAGTGTTCTCGTGCATTTTTAGACCTCTGTATGGAAGACAAAGATGGAGTGTTGGCTCGAATTGTTACTGGTGACGAAACTTGGGTTCACCATTATGAACCTGAGTCCAAACAGGACTCTATGCAGTGGCACAAAAAACACCACCACCCAAGAAATTTAAAGTGGCACAATCGGCTGGGAAAATCATGGCGACAGTCTTTTGACACTCAGAAGAAATCCTATTGATTAATTATAAAGATAAAAGTGTCTCCATAACCGGGAATTACTCCGCTTCAATCCTAGAACAATTGAAGGAAGCCATAAAGGAGAAAAGAAGGGGAAAATTGACCAAAGGAATCCTCCTTCTGCACGACAACGCGCCTGTTCACAAGTGCCATGTTGCGATGGCTGCCCTGCAGAAGGTGGGCTTCGAAATTTTGCCACACCCACCCTATAGTCCTGACCTGGCCCCCAGTGATTATTATCTATTTCCAAATTAAAAAAAGAACTTCGTGGGAAAAAGTTTTTAAGTAAAGGAAGTAGTTTAGGCGTATTTTTTAAACAAAGACAAATCATTTTTTTTGAGGGTATACATAAGTTAATTGAAAGATCCAAAAAATGTATTAGGGTAGCAGGTAAATATATTGAAAAGGAAAAATAAATTTGGATTTTTGTTTCCACTCGTACTTCGTAGGTACCTAATTATAATGTTTACTTATCAATAACTTGATTTAAAAAAAATACACTATTATTAAAACATCGATCAAAGTGACAACGAATTACAAGAACTTTTATATTATGTTACTTGCTGCTACGGAACCCTTCATGGGCGAGTCCGACTCGCACTTGGCCGGTTTATTTGTTTATTTGATATTTATTTGATTGCAGAAATGAAAACTTGGCTACGTTGATGCACATTTTGAAAAAAATTAAGAAAAACGCTACTATATATGATGCGAAGAAAAAAAACTAATTCAATCAGATCCAACTACCGCTGAGAATTAAAAAAATTATAGCATCTAAAAGGTCTGGCGCAGGGCAGACAATATTTACCATCCCAAAATTTGGTATTTCCCATATCTATTTTTTTTTTTAAATTGGAACAATCTATTCCTCTATCACAGGAATCCAATCCATTAAACCAGGTAATATTTTATGTACCTATACAGGGTATTTTTAAAACGCTCCCGAAAACGGAAACAGATGATAGTACTAAGGATACCTATGATGATGGGTCACAAATAAATTCGATCCCGAGGAAAAAAAATGTCATCTTTTCACAACGTTTTATTAACTTTATTCACGCTCCATCATGTTACTACAGTTAATTGAAACGATATTTCACTAAAAAAAAACATGGAAATACTGAAACATAAAACCAGCAGTGAAACTTAAAAAACACACTTCCCTTTCACACACACACTGCTTCGTGTCGCCTCGCGCTGTGGAATTTACACATGCTTCAAGGACGTTACAACGTGCGCATTTGTTTTGGCGGGATTGATTAATAATTTTAGTTTTTGAGAGAGTTCCATGTTGACTATCACGAGCAATTGTTTTGTTTATTAAATTATTGTCGTTATTACTTGTTATTTATTAATTAATGATATTGTTCTTGTTGTTACGTTTTCTGTTTTTTGTTTTGTTTTAATAATGCCTAACGCGTAGGTACGTTTATAGTGCTCGTGAATACGGCAACATGTTAATGTGCCTTGGAGAATCTCATAAGGCCACGGAGGATCGGTAAGCTGTTTCATACCTATTTTTTTTTTTAATAACTTAGTACTGAACTGATCTGAATAGGTACATAACTGAATACATCAGAATAATAAACATACCTACACAATGGATAAAAAAGCATGCTCTAACCTTCTTAACATTTTATTTAAGTATTTTTTTCATTAGCGGGGAATCGAACCAGTTATTCTGTTTATTTAACCTGTGAATTCGAATTAAAGTGACTACGTGGAGACAAGCACAGTGGCAAAATAGTAGGTTAAGTAGATAAGTTAGGTATTTAGACAAGTGTTGTAAATTATTAGGTATTGTGGTACCATCGCTAGTTGCGGGCTGCGCGAATTCGGCGTTCGCGCGTACATTGACCCCTAGTCAGCTGATTGTAATTCAGTAATTCCACTGCTGGTTTTATATTTCAGTATTTTCATGATTTTTTTAAGTGACTTATCGTTTCAATTAACTGTAGTAACATGATGGAGCGTGAATAAAGTTAATAAAACGTTGTGAAAAGATGATTTTTTTTCCTCGGGATCAAATTTTTTTGTGACCCATCATCATAGGTATCCTTAGTACTATCATCTGTCTTTGTTTTCGGGAGCGTTTCAAAAATACCCTGTATATTGTTTTACTTATTTCAATTAAATAAAAAATTTTATTAACAGTCACGTTTCATAACTTAAAAAGCGCCTTTCAGAAATGTAAAAGCAAAAATTTCGTCAATTATTTAGTGTAAACCATTTGTGTAGGCATTATAACTGAATTGTTTCGAGCTGTCCTTAATACTACAATTTAACCAATTTTTGATAAATAAATGCAAATATTTAATACAATGAATCGAGACATCAATAAAGTTGCTTTAATTCTACCTAAACTATATCTAAAAAAGTAAAAATCTTTAGTGTATTAAATTATACAAATAGGTATCATCTTTATATGACATTTATTTATTGCATCAAATATTCAATAATCCTTAATGAAATTAACATGGGACATATCTTTAAATTAGCACTAGGTAACAACGAAATACCGATACTTACAATAGTTTTCCTTCATTATTAAAATAATGACAAAATTTTTGTCTTATTATTTTTGCGTCTCTGGAAGGATTTCTGTTGTTAATAAGCTCTAAATCTTATAATAATTGCTCACTGCTTTTTTTTTCAACTTTCCAACTTGACGCCAAGTATTGTTTCCGAGAAGTTGTAAGCAAGTAAATATGTAAGTAGCAACATGTAGCTACTATTAATGCAGCTTTACTGGGTTCGAAATTAATGATTTTTTTTGAAAACTCCGAATTTTGTGCGTAGTATCCCAAAAGCGCATTCAACAACAGAAAGAGCACGAGAGAGTCTGTAGCTAAATGTTTTTTGTTCATTATTATAATCATATTGAGAATAAGGCTTCATCAGATTTTCACTTAATGCAAAAGCCTCATCTCCAGTGAAAACAAAGGGGAAAATATCTGATGTGCTGGGGAATGTGGCTGGTTCTAGTAAGAACAAGCTTCTTTGTTGATATGATTTCCAGAATTTTGTGTACCACCATCAGAAACTCGGCCATTAGCTCCAACATCAATCATTATAAATTCTTTCCTTGCATTTGCAAGTGTCATGAGAACAATGCTGAAATATCCTTTAAAATTGTAATATAAAGAGTCCGATAGCGCACCGAGGCAATTCCAAAATTTTTCACCAAAATCTCTTGCAATAATTTTCCACTCCCCTTTTGATGACGGTATCTGAAATTCGAAAGAATTTTTTTTATAAATAATGCTATAACAAATTTTCGTTGAATGCAGTGGGCATCAAAAATCAAACCAAAATATTGAAAAAAGATTATTTTCATCCCAAAGTACCCAAGCCATCTGTATCTTCATAAAAAAAGAAAAAACTGAACCATGAAGAGCTGATAGATAGGGCATGTAGATATTTGAGTGAACCTTGCAATACCCATACTAATCAAAATATAAATGTATCGAACCCAATTGCATTGGAGTGGTCTAACACACTAGAAACACTAGATCCCATACAAAGACTATATGCAAAAAAAGCTATCAATAACATTTTGTTCGAAGCAGAGCTTGGTAATTTAAACAGAGATTCCGTAAAAACATTTACTATATTAACATCACCTCCTCCACCATCGCCCTCATCAACGCAAACACCATCTCCTGCTTCACAAAAATGCTGAAATATCCTTTAAAATTGTAATATAAAGAGTCCGATAGCGCACCGAGGCAATTCCAAAATTTTTCACCAAAATCTCTTGCAATAATTTTCCACTCCCCTTTTGATGACGGTATCTGAAATTCGAAAGAATTTTTTTATAAATAATGCTATAACAAATTTTCGTTGAATGCAGTGAGCATCAAAAATCAAACCAAAATATTGAAAAAAGATTATTTTCATCCCAAAGTACCCAAGCCATCTGTATCTTCATAAAAAAAAGAAAAAACTGAACCATGAAGAGCTGATAGATAGGGCATGTAGATATTTGAGTGAACCTTGCAATACCCATACTAATCAAAATATAAATGTATCGAACCCAATTGCATTGGAGTGGTCTAACACACTAGAAACACTAGATCCCATACAAAGACTATATGCAAAAAAAACTATCAATAACATTTTGTTCGAAGCAGAGCTTGGTAATTTAAACAGAGATTCCGTAAAAACATTTACTATATTAACATCACCTCCTCCACCATCGCCCTCATCAACGCAAACACCATCTCCTGCTTCACAAAAATGCTGAAATATCCTTTAAAATTGTAATATAAAGAGTCCGATAGCGCACCGAGGCAATTCCAAAATTTTTCACCAAAATCTCTTGCAATAATTTTCCACTCCCCTTTTGATGACGGTATCTGAAATTCGAAAGAAATTTTTTATAAATAATGCTATAACAAATTTTCGTTGAATGCAGTGAGCATCAAAAATCAAACCAAAATATTGAAAAAATATTATTTTCATCCCAAAGTACCCAAGCCATCTGTATCTTCATAAAAAAACAAAAAACTGAACCATGAAGAGTTGATAGATAGGGCGTGTAGATATTTGAGTGAACCTTGCAATACCCATACTAATCAAAATATAAATGTATCGAACCCAATTGCATTGGAGTGGTCTAACACACTAGAAACACTAGATCCCATACAAAGACTATATGCAAAAAAAGCTATCAATGACATTTTGTTCGAAGCAGAGCTTGGTAATTTAAACAGAGATTCCGTAAAAACATTTACTATATTAACATCACCTTCTCCACCATCGCCCTCATCAACGCAAACACCATCTCCTGCTTCTCTACCATTGTCTTCACCTCAAGATACAGCTCCTGTGACCTTCAATATTAATTCGCAACATTACAGTGCATTTATATACCAGATTCTACATTAACATCTCCGCCACCTCCACTATAGCCCTTATCACAACAAACACCAATATCTCCTGCTGTTCAACCTTTATCTTCACTTCAACATACACCTTCGCAGGCGTCACATCAAATATCATCTCAACAACATAGCGGGCATATAATTAGTACTACACCAGATAATTTCACATCTTTGCAAAGAGGCACACCTTCAAAAATAATTTTAAGTGCTAAGTATAATCTATATCAACCATCTCAAATACCTGCTTCCACTTCAAACGAATAATGTGTTCGACGGGGAAGTGCCAACAACTCCTAACATACGTTTTTTTACGAAAACGACTTATGAATGCAGTTCGATAGAGAATGAATTGCGCGTCTACTGGTATATGAATTAAGTTGAAATTTGCAAAATTAACGTAGTTAGGCACCGAAGAAATATCTCCTATATTAATGTCCATCACAACTTGATTGACTTTGGCAGGAAATATATTCTAACTTACTAATGGAAACATCTCGTAACTTCATTTCGAATAAAACTTTGAGCTAATATCTCCTATCTTCATGCGCAAGTACAGAGTTCCCGCTCTAGAGCGAGGCAAAAACGGTGCGTATCTCGCAGTGTGAAAGGGACAGGATCTACATTAGCAGGTGCACCGCGACGTGCGCGACGTGTCGTCAGTGAGTGCGGTGTTTTTAATCTGTTTGCAACGTGTTTTGATTATTTTTGAGTAAATAATTGTTAATTACTGTGTAAATTGTGCTGAACGACAAATATTTTACTTGGATTTATAACAAAGGTATGTATAACTTATAATTATGGTTTGATTTGATGTTATAATAAGAAAACGCAAATCGTATTGGTAGATTTCGAAGCGGCATATTTTAGGTTATGTTTTAGTCAATTATTCAATAAAAATATTATTATTTTAAATTTTGACTTAACGATCATAAATTGTACATAAGCAAAGTTTTACGGATAAGTAATACTATTAGAATCGGTGTCTTAAATAAAACAATTAAGTCGATGCAAGTTTCAACAAGTACTGTCTGTTAGAAAAGATGTTGTTTCCTGCAGATACCAATAACGTTTTCGACCAACTTAACGCACAAGTGTAGTTAGGAGTAGTTAGTTTGAATTTATACATTAGTATTGATAATAAATTACAAGTAACTGATATTGTAGTTCAGTTAGGAGGTATTCGTTCTATTTTGCACCACGTAATGTAAACTAATATCACTTAACTGTTAATCAGCTGTAGATAGCAGTTATTGTGTTAAGCATGTTCAAACAACAATTAAAATGATTGCACCTAACTAAATATTTAATGTCAGATAGGAGTAATTTATTTTATTGCATCAAATGTAGTGCGAGTGATATCATTCTAAGTTATTAAATAGTAGAAGGTATTTAACAGAATTATTATTATTTTATCCAAATATTTGGTTAAAATATTATTTTATTCTAGATAAAATGTCGTCTAAGAGAAAGAAAAATATTTTTTAGATTTAGATCATTATTTTATTTCAGGAAAATAAAATTTAAAAGAAAAAAACAAAATTAAAATAGACAGCACGGAACAAAACATTATTGATGAAAATGTTATTCCAAGTACAAGCAGTGGTAAACTTAAGATTTTTTCTTCTTCTTCACATTTAAGAGCACTTTTTACTGAATCTGTCAAATATATATTTATACACTGATTACGGTTTACTTGTCCACTTTTCACAGGTCATGGAAAAAACGAGAATGTTCGGCGTTCCTCGTTAAGATCAGCCCACAAAGAAAACCCACATGCCAGTCTTGATCATGAAAAATGTAGAACTCGCAAAACACGTTCAATGTCAGTAAAACATGAAGTCTCTTCTACTCCTGCTAAACGTAACAAAACGGAATGTTCATCGGATCATTCGATAATAGAAAACTCTTCCGATTCCTCTTTAACCTCAATGGCTGCTTTGTCGAAGAAAATATTTTTGAAACCTGTCTTAGATAAACCAGCGGACGAGATATTGCCTCACAACACCCTAAAGTCTTTGCTCACTAATGATAATGACGATGTTCTCTTAAGAAAAGTTGCGGAATCAGTACCAATATCTCATAATATAAAATGTGTTTCTCTATGTGACTTGACTGACGATACCTCTTTAAATTTAAGAAATATGAGAAGACACCTTTCAGCTGAATCTATCCCCTTTGCCGTTAGCTCGGGGTTAATAATGCATAGGTATATCTACAATAAGGCCGTCTTTTTCGAAAATAAGGTCCCTCTCTCTGTCCGATTTGACGACTGATATCACTACAGAATGTCGTCGACGATGCATGTCATATCCTGCAATGAAAACATTATTTTGTCAAAGCATAAATGTTGGCAGTATAATTTTAGAATCTGAAGATCTAATCAACTTTGATAATGAATACTAGATTTACAAATGACAAATAAAAATTCACCTGAAAATGACCTGTTAACCGAAAAACAAGCTATAAACATAAATCAGGATGAAATATCAAGTGATCGCATAAATTCCTTAAGTTCGTTACTCACAGATGAGGATCTAATTAAAAAAGTTTCGGAGTCAGTCCCATTATCTCACGCAAAAGCTGTATCTCTTTCTGGCTTGACTATGGTCACCTTTACTAAGTCAAAAAATATTAGACGATACAATTCTAGTGCATCAGTCTCAAGTGCACTCGGAGATGACAATGCCTTATAATCTAAAGCCAGTAAGAGAAAACGAGCCAAACTCTCCTGAGCTTAATTTACGTAAACAGGCTTTTAGATCATGTAGACAAGAGATATTATTTCAGGATTTCGAAGACAACATTGATTGTATGCAAGAATCTGCAATGAGACTCTCAGACTATGCTCTTACGAAAGTAAGGTCCCTTTCTTTATCTGATTTAACGAGTGGTGACATAAAATTTTTTTACCGGCGATGCAAGTCAACTCCGGCGATAGCTGAAACTTTTCTTGTACGTCCTATTTTGATCGTACAATGTTAGAATTAATTTAAAACGAGTAAGACAACGACGATGTATATTTTCCTCCAGATATGTTAAATAAGTTGTCTGATTTAAGTACGGCGATAGGGTTTAGTGATGAAGAGCACTCCCACGCTAATCTGAACAATAGAAAGCGTAGAAAAAAATCAGTGTTCAGAATGGAAGAAAAATAAAGCCAAAGATATGATAATGAAGGGCGAAGTTTAAATAACGATAAAAAAGTACAAGTTTGTCGGGAAATGTTTTTGAGTACGTTGATTTTGGGATCATTCACTGTGCAGCAATGGGTTAAAAACACTGAATATGGCATGTCACTCAATACAGTGGTTCTAAATATTTCAAACCCACGAAAGAGAACAAATGAAAATGTGGTAAAACTACAGCATTTGAATAAGTTTTTCGATAAGATTCCTAAATTGCCTTCGCATTATGCCAGAAAAGAAACGACCAAATTGTACCTTGAACCGAATTTTTAGTCAATAAGAGAGCTATACAGATCCTATACTACATATTGCACCGAAAAAGATTTACCGTCAGTTTGAAGGTATACGTTCAAAGACAAAGGATACAATTTCTTTTTGTATGGAGAATGGGCCCACAACTAATTTTAGGGAAACTTTGTGAAATGTATGTCGATTTATTCCTTATAATCTATAGATTACAAAATTAATATTAGTTTTATCGTATCTAACGGGAATTGTGAGAAATTAAAAATTAAAATATGAATATCACAATAACCTTAAAACAAACTAAAAGCGATTTTCTAGTAGTTTTCACCTATATTATGAGTTAGAATAGTGTATATAGAATAGAATAGCTTAATAATTAATAGTATTAAACAAAGTTGTAGGTACATTCAGCAATTATAGGTACTTTAAGATTGATGGAAAATTCTTTTAGCAGTTCCGGCAATTTTTACAGGTATTAATTGATTAGTTGAACATACATCAAAAACACCATTACAGTAATTAAATAAATATGATTAAAGTCAAGATGAATAATGGATAATATGCCCATTTATAATATTACCTTTACATGCTATATAGTAAGAAAGATGTTTTAAACTGGTTGTATAAGGCTAAAACACAAAGTAAAATGCCACTGCATTTATTGTTGTAATTATTTACAAAGCAGTCTATTAATAGTGGAATAGACAGACAGACAGGTGCTGTGTCAAGACTTTGTTTTAATATGTTTTGGTTGATTAGTAAAGGTGCAGTGTGTAAACTTTGTTTTAAAATATATTAACTGATTGGTTATCAAACCCCAAACACCATTAAAGCCAAAATGACTAGGTAATATCATGTTTATCTATGTTATTACACACGGATAAACATGATAAAATGTTTAAACTGGTTGTGTAAGGATAGCAAAAACAAATGTATACTTTAATTGTATTTATTATTGTCAGTTATTATCATTTCAAAAGATTTTTTCAAAATAACTTGATAATAACATGGCCATTTACGATATTGTTAGGAATCAGAATGGATATTTTCAATGTTATGAGATATGATATAAGACTGTTGTATTCAATATCCATATACTTTTTTGTCTCTGCCTACGAGCAGCTCTGCAAGACTTCAGCCTACAAGACATACACTTTTATTCTAACCGATCCACCTAAAAAAAGTTAAAGAATATTGTAGTGTCTATACTAAATAATAATTCTTATCAATATATTATGTTTTCTATCCTGTGGTTGAAGCTCATCCTGCAGGACAGTTACCAATTTATCTAAGATGTTTTCATCAGATGATTCTGGAACTCCATTTAGCTGCAAATATTTTCTCCGATGTCGCATCTCAATATTGTCAACAGTTTGACTAACCTCATTGATCTTATATAAGATTAAACGCTTGAAAGTCACTTGAGAGAGACTTCAAGTCAGGAACCGGGGTGGCAGATTTTTTTTATGAGTTCTTCAAATTCTGCCATACGTTGATTGAGAGAAGCTAAAGCAGCTTTTTGGATATTTGCTAACTCAGCAATAGAGGACATTGTCTTGAAAACTTATCTTCTGGTGTTTTGTGAAAAAAAAAGTGACCGACTTCGTCCGCGTGGATTTCGGATTTGTGACATTTTTTTGATTATCCTACTGTAAGTTTACATTCTTCTGGGATAAAGTGCTAGTTCAGACACGGCGGGAACTACGCAGTTTGAGTTTTGCGCGGGAACCGTGCGGGTCTTATTTACGTAGGTATTTATATAATCATTCAGACATAATCCCGCGGTTAGTTCATCCGCGCGGTTACCGCCACTCAACCGCTAGGAAATAAAATCGTGCGGCGCCCGCGCTATTCTATTACTATGGAAATCTTCCTCAGCGTGCAGTAACGATGCGGGGACCGCGCGATTAACACGTCACAACAAGAGCACGCGTGAGCTCGCTATGGATCGCTTCGACACTGAGTTATTTATTGATGATGTGGAGAAAAGACCTGAAATATGGAATCTTCAGTGTACGGATTATTCGGATAAAATTGCAAAGAACCGAGCATGGCAAAAGTTGGTGAAGATATTTGGAAATGGTGAAGGCACGTTGGAAAAAAAGGCTGTTTTAGATAACTAGGTATTTATTCATCAAAAATGAAATGACAAAATTATATTTTTGAATCTTGCCATGGAACACTCCCTTCGTTTACAAAGTAATGAGCGAATATATCTCTGATATTTAAAGATGAGGGTGCCCCTCTTCCTGCATGCAAGGTATTGAGACTATTACTAGTTACACCTAGTTCTACTCGTCCAGGAGTTCCAGAAGTAGTCACCAAAGTACACCATCAGGTCTCTCCATTAAGCCCGGAGGTTAGGTCTCATCGTAACTAACAAAACGAGCCCAAACTCGGCACACCTAGTTCTTCTCGTCCAAGAGTTCTAGTAGTAGTCACCGAAGTATACCTTCAAGTCACTTCACCAAGTCCGGAGCTAAAGTCTTATCATAACTAACAAAACCAGCCCAAAGTCCACAGCCACCATCTCACTGCTAGTAGAGGGCTTCTAGTGCCTAGCAGTCTCTGGAGCAGCTATTCTTATTTCGTATCTAAGTATATTTTTGTAGGTATAATAAATGAGAAAAAAAAATCAATCTGTGGCGACTCACACATTTATTTATTTTATTTAAAGAAATACTTATTATTTCACAGATATGTATGTATACAATTTAATATTATTATTATAATATTTATTTTGTTTATATATCTACAATATAATTACAATCACACACATATTATACTAATTCTATTTATTATAGTACATTTTATTTTAGTATTGTATTATAGTATAATTCTCGCGGTCGAAGGACATTGGAAACAAACATTCGTTTTAAGTTTTATTATCATCCCCGTGTACCTGAGTACTGTGCCTACGTCGCGATATGTTCAACGACACAATCTAGCCGTCTGACGCGAATACTGTGCCACTTGCGCCTACGCCGACCTTTGCCCTTACGTATAACAAGTATTGTTCTAGTGTTCATTTCCTATTTTATGTTAGTGACTTGTAAACTGTACTTCCTGCTATCATCTCTTATCTATTTGTAACCGTATTTATCGCCTTCTGCTTCTTCATGTGAGACTGTTTTCTATGTGTTGTGCCGTGAAATAAATAACTGTCTGACCGTGATTTATTTGTTTATTCCGGCGACGAACTTACCATCAGGTACACCATACTACCACAACCTTACTCTCCATAACTGGTGTCCCGAGCAGAACATTTAAGAAAGATGAGTAGTGACGGTAGTGACACAACGCATTCGCAAAGAAGGGCGCGGTCACCGAAAAAACGTGAGCGCGTGTCCATTGACTCGCACGATAATGCATCCGATATATTTCGTTTTGGCATGAAAATACCACCGTTTTGGCCTGAAAAACCGACGATATGGTTTTCGCAAATAGAAGGTCAGTTTAGCGTATCAAGAATCACGGACGACTTGACGAAGTTCCACTACGTCCTTTCGCATTTAGACCGGCAGTATGCAGTAGAGGTAGAAGATATTACTTCGCCTCCAGCCACGGGGAAGTACGAGAAACTTAAAAGTGAGCTAATCAAGCGTCTCTCTATTTCTAAAGAAAAAAAGTGAAACAGCTCCTACAGTCGGAAAAGTTAGGTGATCGCAAGCCATCACAGTTCCTGCGTCACCTGCAACACCTCGCTGGCCCTACGATACCAGACGATTTTTTGAGGTCACTTTGGACGAGCCGCCTTCCAAGCAACCTGCAGACCATCATCGCATCCCAGATGAGCCTGTCCCTCAGCAAACTCGCTGACCTGGCAGACAGGGTCCACGACATCTCACCGGAATCGCCGCTGGTTGCAGCAACATCCAGCTCCAGAGTGGACTCCACATTAGAAATTATGGCACGGCAAATCACGGAACTGACGAAACAGGTTAGTGCACTCACTACGAGACTTAACAACCGCTCTCGCCCCTGCCAACGACAGACGTCACGTGGGCGAAGCCGTACGCCATCAAGAAGGTCCCAGTCTAATTATAGGAAGTTCCCCAACTGTTGGTACCATCACAAATATGGCAACAAAGCGAAGAAGTGCATCCAGCCATGTGACTACAGATCGGAAAACGCAACAGGCAATCTATAATGGCGACTGAAGATTGCCCGTCCCCTACTACGGGTCGCCTTTTGGTGACAACACGCAACCAACAACCTTCGGAAAACTACAACTTCAAGCCTTCGTCATTATCCTCAAGAACCCCTACCATTCACTCCCAAGAATCGTCTTCTGCAGTCTTCAGCTCCTGCAAGCCAGTCCAACTTGTCTTCATCTCGACTCACCGCAGATTTATAAGGCAGACTTCTGGCACTTGCTCCGGCACATCGTTCTCACCGGCATCACTTGCCAGTGCGTAGTATGGCATGCATTATATACCGGCATATCGTTCGCACCGGCGTCACTTGCCCTTACGCACACAGCATGTATTCCCCACCGGCATTAAGGACGCACCGGCAATCGGACTGCACCATCGACCTCCGGTCTGAGCAGGGGGGTGATGTGGCGGCGCTGGCGTCGCGCCACAAGCGAAAATACACCGAAGCCTAAATCGCGCTATCAAAGTTCCCAAGCAAAAACAGTATATATAGAATAGCTCCGAACTACCACTCGGAGCGTTGGCCGCTCCCCGGGCAGAACACCTTGCCCGGCGGGAGATCTCCCCTTTTCCTTCCACCCGCCACAAATCTTTCAAATTATCAAAATGTTTTTACTTGATTACGATTCCCGCACCCGCAGCTAACCGTGCGAATACTTGTGTGTGTGACCCGTGTCAATGTAATAGTTCGATTCTATACCTATCAATTTTGCAAACGCGTCCTTAACAATTCATGTCAAGATATTGTGCAATAGCACTCCCGATTAAGGAAACTGATAAAGATTAACACAGAAAGCAATATTTATAATGACAGGGACAACTATTGTACTCACCACTGACAAAAGCCTGGTTATACTAATGTGTGGTTGCGGATGTTAAACAGACCAAATTGGACTCCACATAAATATTCTACGATATGCAGCAAGCACTTTCATCCGCACTGCTTTTCAGTCACTATTGGGCAAAAAAGAAGAAAGTTGCGAAGTAGTTCTGTTCCTACTATAAGTATGCCGGAAAAAAAAAAGCACAGCCAATTTTTTAACCATTCAGATTACCTATTTGTTACATTTGACAAATCAAACAATAATGACAGTGTGTTCATGTTGAGTTTTGAATTTAAACTAATTTTTGATGTTAGGCTATTATCTATGAAAAATTGCGAAATAAATAATAAAAGCTGTAACATATTCTGCTCAAAATAGGTGTTTTAAAATATACATAGGTTTTTTATTATATTCTTATGTATATTCTTATTAGAAAATGATATTCTTATTATGTTACTGCATACATTATGATAAGAGACAAAATAATTTTATAAAAGCTTAATTATTTTTCTAATAATTGTATAACAGTAATATGTACTGTTATGTTGCTTTTGCAACACATAAATTATATGAAATTAGCCAATATTATCTATTTAATTTATTTAAATTACAGGTAGAAATTCATCTTCCACGTAAATCAACTGTGTATCGCTACCGAGATATTGAACCTTTACCTAGGTTATCTGATAATACTATTTCAATCGGTGGTATTGAAGTGACCCCAAGGAAGATGATAATGTTAAAGACAATATCACAATTGAAGAGAAGAATTATTGACAAGGAAAAAAAACTAAAAAATCTACGTGCTCAAAAGAAAAGTAAGGAATGTAAAATAATTCAACTTAATCAAATTGTCAGTATACAGACCCGTCCATCGTTGAGAAATGATTTAACTGCAGTTATAGAATCTTGTTCAAATGAGCTTTTGTCACACTTGGTAGAAAAAGTCAATAGCAATAAAAAAATGTTATTAATAGTAGGGCAAAATATGGGCTAGAATTATGAAAATTTGCCACCACTCTGCACTTTTATAGTCCACAGGCTTATAATTTTATAAAAAAGTTTTTTCTTTGCTTACCACATCCACGAACTCTTAGAGGTTGGTACCAAAATATAAATTGTGAACCTGGGATTACTCAGGAAGCCATTAATGCAATTAAACAATTTAGGGCATAAAAACCTGATTTGATTATTTCTTTAATAATGGATGAGATGGTTTTAAAAGAATTTACGGAATGGGATGGCCTTAGGCATTATAGATTTGTGGATGTAGGCAATAATTTAAGTGGTGACAAGATAGAATTAGCCAAGGAAGTTTTAATATTTATGGCAGTAGCTGTTAATTCATATTGGAAATTGCCAATGCCTTTTTTTGGGAGAGGTTTTACAGCTGTACAAAAAGCTTCACGTCTCAAATTATGCATAGATGCATTGATAGTAACAGAAGCAAAAGTCATGTTAGTGACATTTGATGGGATTGCTTCTAATATTAATATGGTTGGAATTTTGGGGGCAAACTTGGACCATGAACCTTACAAACCATTCTTTACATATAAAAGTGCAAAAATTTATACAATTTTCGATGCATGTCACTTATTAAAATTAATAAGAAATGCCTGTGCTGATTTTACGACTTTCTATCGTAATGACGACATCATATCTTACTATTTATTACATTACTAGTTAAAATGATTTACAAGAAAAAAAATTAATTAAATTTAGCTAATAAGTAATAAGTTAACATATAAACATGTTAACTATTTCAAAAATAAAATGAAAGTTAAGCTGGCAGCCCAGTTGCTTAGTAATTCTTTTGCTACCAGCATTGAATATTGTGAAAAAAAAAACACAAATATTCCTGAATTCAAAGGGGCAAATGCTACAGTAAATTTTATCAGAATAGTCAACAATACTTTTGATATTTTTAACTCAAGAAATATTGGCAAAGGAAATTGTCAAAGGTAATTGTCTCTGTACTTATTTTCTGACATTCAAAATTGTGATACAAGTGTAGGTACTCGTAGATGGAGGATTAACGTACTCTTCATCATGAAGAATACTTGTATTATTATTGATTCAGGAATAAATCCTCATATTATATTTAAACCGATTAAAACTGAGGTATACTGTTTCCTTAAATACTAATTTTGTCTTAAGTATATTATTACGTTAATTTAATTACCTAATGTTTTTTATTCCTAGCTTGTAAAAAGCGAAAATCGAAAAAAAAATTGATCGCTCATATTTGGTGAATTTTCGGTAGAACCAGTTCTTACATACGACAAATACGATGACAATATCTTACTGTCAAAAACCTGTGACCGTGTGTGATACTCATTCGAGGTGCTGTGCACAAATGACAAGAGCCAAAAAGGCAAAAGCCAAATATAATAGAGAAAGTGATAGAAGAGATAATAAAACTGGATTATTTCCTGTGACTCTGGTATCAGATCAGGGAACATCATTCCAGTCAACCATTAATAAGTTGAAGGAAGATACTAGAAAAAAAAATATTGGCAAAGGAAAACACACAGAACTCACCCATGTGCATCCATCATTTTCCTGCATGTCTTATCAGGCCATTACCTTAGTGGGGGCTGTCTCACTGGTATGCGGCTACTAGTGGATAACCTTTTGTATTCACTGACTTATAAAGTCCAAGATCCAGCAAAGGATATAGATGTAGAACGCTGATATATTTTTTTATTCTTTTTATTTCTTACAATATTATATTACATAAACACTGACAACAAACTACATATATACCAAATGTACAATTAGCTGGCCTTAATGCTAAACAGTGATCTGTTCCAGGCAAAACTATAGAGAAGGATTTTTTTTATTAAAACATATAAAGGTGCATAAATACATACATATAAGCTGGTATATGTATAATATAAGAATAAATGAGAAACCGATAATATTATGCTATAAAGATACAATAATTGCAACCATTTAGAGTTTTATTTTACAGCCCACTACACTGATGGAAAAGCTGTAAGCTCAACATTAAAAAACACATCAGAAGTTGTGTCATTTTTCGATAACTTATTTGATTCATGTAATGGGAGAGCTCTTAGACGGAAAAACAAAGGGAAGCTCTTAAGGCAAGCTGTAACGAACTCATCGGAGCACGAAGTCTTTTAGACAAATTCCATAAGAAAATTAGAAAAAATGGGATTTATTAATAAAGAGGGCAAGGAGTGTATTGTACCGTCTCAAAAAAATATGTTGTGATTAAAAAGTTTAATTATATTGTGGCACTTCTTTAAAGAAAAGGGTTTAAAAATTATGTGCCCAAGGTGTTTCAATTCTGACCCAATTGAAAACTTTTTGGGTCAAATGCGGGCATATAGTTTTAGAAGCAATGCCCCAAATTGTCAAGCATTTAAAAATATATTTCGCTCCATATTAATTAATTACCAGATTTATTAATTTGTTGTAAGTCGATTTTGGAATCTCATTGACTTTTTCGCCGATTTCTGTTATACGCAATGGCAAAGAAAAGAATATTGTTGGAAAAGCTCATTAATCTTTTGGGAGATTCGGATCAAGTCAATTTTCTTTACACTTCTTATTTTTCCCGATTCTTTCTTACCGTATAAAATGCGGCATCAAGTTTTACGATTATCGAAAAATAAATAAATCTCGATGAAACTTGCGATACCCGAGTAATTTAATTGTTGTCATATTTATCAGTTTTTTGCGATAGAACAAGCGTCTATACTCGATACCAACAACGTCGACAATTTATGAGATCACACTGTTTTGTGTTTTGCGATGGAATGAGCGTCTATACATAAACACCACAGTAAAAACTAATTTTCTTGCGGTGCCACGAGCGGGTACACAAGAATATTCCTAAAATATTTCGGGATTTTTTGCAGAAAACATTTAAAAATTTTACCTAATTTTGGTTAAGGAAAGGATGTTTGTTGCTACAGCTGTCATAAATCCTTTTTCTCACAACATTACATCTTTTCAGTTGACAAACCACGGAAAAGACTGGTCATTAACAGTGACTCCGATGCCGAAAAGGAAAATCAAACTATGAGAAAAAGAATCATTGTACCAAGCGATAGTGAGGAAGAAAATAACGAGAGTATGCCTGCAACTCTTAGGTGAAGAAAGAAAATATGAAAATATGTTGGAAATTCATATAGATGTTGCAAACATTTGGAATAAAATTATTACTAATGGATTAGATAAGGAAAGTAAAGAAAAAATTACTAAAAAGATACCTACCCTAAAAAACTGTAATGTCTACACCAAACCTAAATTCAAAAATCTTGACCACATTATCAGCTAGTGCAACACCTAGAGACGAGACGCTTAGGGAGAAACAGAACCAAATTCGTTATATTATAGCAAATTTAAACAGTGTTTTAAAATCATTGCTCGTTAATAATGATGCAAACAAAGAAGAAATAGAAAGAATAAGCGATAGCATCCGTCTCGTTTGTGAACTTCAATTCATGTAGTCAGAAACTCGAAGAGCTGTGATGTTACCAAGGCTCAACAAATGTATTAAAACAACTTAGAAAAATGTAAAGCATCAGACGAAAGAAACTATTAAATAAAGTAAAAACATTGAACGCTCTTCAAGAGATTTGAAAAAAGCCTAATGCCCCTAATAACAATTCTTTAAACTGTCCACATCATCGAAGACGTTTGACATATGAAATGTTCGTAAAATTAATTGCAAATAAAATAAGAAAACTAAAGGACCACAATACGCGAGAAATCGTAATGAATGATATTCATAATTTGATTTTCCGAGGAGGCATGATTGATCGACCTGAGCAATCCACTCCATCACATCAATCCACATCCCAATCACCACATCATCCAACACATCTGCCGTCTCCAAATCCATCCACATCCCAATCGCCACATCATATGGAACCAGAGTGTTGGGCTGTTGATGCATTTACCATTTCATGGAAAAATCTATATTTTTATGCATTTCCACCTTTTTCTCTCATATTAAAATGCTTAAGAAAAATAAAAGATGACAATGCAAAAGGAATTCTAGTGGTTCCAAACTGGCCATCGCAACCATGGATGGTTTCCATTATTTAAATCCATGGTTAAATCATTTTTTCATCCTCACAAATATGTATTATTATCTCCTTTGAGAAGCTGTCATCCACTTCACCAAACCCTTACATTAGTTGCAGCCATTGTATCAAAAACTTGTATTTAAAGAAGGGCTATTCTGAAAATAGCATTTCTATTATAATAAGTTCCTTATCTAAAAACACATTAAAACAACATTATTCCGCTCTACGACAATGGTGGAAGTTTTGCCAAAATAACATTAAAGATCCATATTAAAAGGATATAGTAAGTATTTTATCGTTTCTTACTGAGAAATTTCAAAGTGGAAGTGCTTATGGTACCATTAATTCTTTTTATAACGATAAAAAGAATTAATGCATTTCGGCAGCGATGTTAGTGCACGCGCGTTCGAATATGTATTGGAGTAGTACTTACGTTTCAAAGTCGCGCGCTTGAGCAGCGCCGTTCGGTAAACGCGCGTTGTTCGCCGGCGTTGCCGAAGCGCGCGCCGCTCGGGCTCTTCTATATCCAGCATGCGTTTTTAGGTACGTTTAGATGACAAGCGCATGTAGTTGTAAACGCGCGTTTTGATAACGCGCGTTTACAACTTTATTTTATATCGTAACCCGTTACCACAACGAAGAAATTATTTGCCACAAGAGCAGCGTAGTCAAGCTTCTGTCGAAGGCTTTCAACATCATGATTATAGATCATAGCAATCTAGTGTGCCATAGAATTTAGCACATTATGGTTATACTACAGCAATGGGATCTCTATCGCCAGTAACACACACTCCATCGCCTGCACCAACAAATGCCAGCAGTGAATCGGAGTTAGAGTTATTCTACGATTAACAAAATAAAAAACTTTTTTCTTTAAATTTTCTTTCCTAAACATGTATTGATTTATAAATTAGTGTGTTGATTAATAAAAAACTTACCTCAATGTAATTATGAGTTTATCTTCTGGTGAAATATTATATCACACAGCAGTTTTATTTGTTACGAGTTCATCGTTTATGAGAGCCAGTAAGTCATAAAATGACTTGATGGACATTCTGAAGTACTTAAAAAATTTGGGTTCAAATTGCCTTAACTTAGGATACAAAATTATGTACTGGCTTTCAGTCAGCCTGTATGAAAAAATTGGGTGGACCCATTATCTCTGTCTTCTGTCACGTCGTTTCTGCTTCGGTAAAAAATCACCGCTAAAACTGTTTCTACGTCCATCTTCGACAAATGTAGAACTCAAATGAACCAGGCCAGGGCAGCCGCGGCAACGCGCGTGCAACGCCTGACAAGCGCGTACCATGTAAACACTATAAAAAATTTTACGCGCGCTGTGCGCTTGTCATCTGGACGAACCCTTAGTGTGACGCCGTTGAGACGCACCGTTAGGTATTGTGGTGTACAAAATGAATTACATCGATATGGGACGAGTAATTGAGGAAGTGCGATTTGGAAGATGTTTATACGACCCGGCCGATGATTCATACAAGAATAAGGACGCGAAAAATAAAGCATGGGAAGAAATTGGAAGGAATTGTGTGGTGAAAATTTCAATACAGACTTAGGTAAGAAAAAATTATTAATAAAATAATTCTTGTTACATGTATTGTCTGGTACCTTAATAAAGACACCTGACTAATTATTTTACCTTGTGTAAAATTAAGTGATATCGTTTGTTCCGCCCGCAAATTTCAAAAATTCTAATGAAAAATATTAATAAGGTAGATAGGTAGGTAAATCAATCTAACCACGACAATATTACTGCATTTTGTTCCATTTATTAAATTTCGCGGTAGGTAGGTATCATCTAAAAAATAAGAACACAGATCTATATTAATTAGGTAGGTAGGTAGGTAAATCAATCTAAGCACGACAATATCAATTCATTTCGTTCTATTTATTGAATTTCGCTGTAGGTAGGTATCAACTAAAAAATCAAAACACAGACCTATCTTGCCATGACACAGTGCCAGTGGGTGATACGAAGTAATCAGCGAATATATCGCGTAATGTGTTTCCTGACCTATGATCTGGTTGGTCAATTAAATCAGTGATTCCCGTTATAGTTGATGTGTCATTAACGTTGTAGCGATCCCGTACTCTAATAAAATTATGCAATATGCAACAGGCTTGAACTACTTTTTTTACGACAAGAAAACCGACACTCATAGTAGTATGAAACACTGAATTTGTTGGACATTATCCCAAACGTCGACTCCATGTACCGTCTAGCACGACTTAAGCAATAATTAAATACCTTCTTTTTATGAGTCATGTTGGATCGCACATAAGGTCTCATCACATGGTTGGACATACCAAATACACCATCATCAACTTTAATGTGTGGTAGTATTATATTAGTGCCCGGCAGATGTTTTATACCAGGTAACCTCAATGTATTGTTCTTTAACTTTCGAAAAAGTGAACTCTATTAAAATATTGTAGAGCCTGAGTTTTTTCCGCAAGACCCAATGTTAATATAGGTAAAACAATAGTTCGCATCGCACATTGCCAAAAGGACGATAGAATAGAAATGTTTATAATTATAAAACATAGAGCCTCCACCTGCCGGATTTATTACACGTATATGTTTACCATCTATCGCCCCGCAACAATTTGGAAAATTTGCATATAATTTTAATTCTTCACTAATGCGCTGCCACATTTCTGTAGTTGGTTCAGGAATACAGTCATGACGAAGGTTTTGCCATACAGCAGAACAAACTTCATCTACTATATTAGCTACAGTAGTAATTACCATTCTGTATGCGAAGGATAAATCGGAGAAAGTACTGCCTATTGCCAAAAACTTGAAACAAAACAGTATTTTCATTAAATTTCTTTACGTACATAAAATATGTTTTTATTGCAGATAAACAAATACGCCAGCGATGGAAATCAGCAAGAGATAATTATTTGAGAACAAAAGGGAATATGCGAAATACGCCATCGGGAAGCGCTGCAAAACACAAGAAGTATCGGTTTTTCGAGCAAATGACATTCCTTGATCATACTTCAGAAAATGAAGTCACAGATTCATTAAGCGATAATCAGTCTAGCGTATCTGAAGATTTGACTACTAGAGACATATATGAAGCAGCCACATCTGCGAGTAACTTGAGTACTTCATCCCAGCTCCACAGACATCAAGAAAACACAGAAAATAGTGATGATACTCCCAGACGGAATCAAAAGAGGAGAAATAAACGGAAATCCGATCAATCAAATTTTGAAAACAAATTAATAACGTTGTTGAACCAAAATACTTCCACTTCCAACCTAAGTCCTGATGATTTGTCATTTTTGAGTGTCTTGCTCCAATTCTAAATAATTTAAGTGCTTATCAAAAGCTGCAATTTCGCTCAAAGGTTCTAGGATTAGTCATTGAGATTTCACCTCCAACGACTTCGACACCTAGCTTTTTATCACCACCAGAAAATAATGTTAATTCTAGTCTGAACGCAAATTCTACATACAATTACAGAACTTGAACATCGCCATATCCTAATAATAACCATTCTACCACTTCTACACCTGAACAGCTCTATGAATCTGCAGTAGATTTTCCAAATATCATATCGCCAACTGACGATAATAACTCAAATTCTGCTCACTCATCTGCTGCGTACAGCTCGATAGTGGAATCAATGAATGTTATGAATGAGACTCATAATGAGGATCAGTAAGGATTTTAGTTGATTTATGCGGATTTATAGAGCTAAGAAATCCATGACATACAGGTAAGTCAGACATTCATTATTTTGACAACTTTCTTTGGGCAAAATTGCGATTACAGTATGAGCCAAAACTAAGAAAATCTAAGGTCAGTAAAGTTTGTATGAAAATACGAGTACATTACTCCGCGTTAGGACGACTTTTAAATTTCTGATAAATCTCATTAATGCCATACATCATAGGGCCAGTCGTGGGCCAGTCAGTGAACTTCGCTAGTAATTAAATTAGGTCATTACATCTTCAATTTTTGTCATAGAACAAAAAATTTTATGGTTTTCTTAGCTCTATAAATCTGCAACTGTATTGAGTTGAATTGTCGGCCTATCCTCATTAAAGACCTTAATGATTAAGTATTAGCTACAAAATAAGATTGTGATTAAAATAAGTATAATATAATTCTAAACACAGATCTCGGTCTATTCGTCATGTGTGTGAAATTTCATTCAATTTTATTATTTAGTTTTAAAATTATTAACAAACTTACGTTAGTATGGTGCGCTCTCCGTGGAAGATCCCCCTAACAACGGTTTCATGACGTGATAGATAGTCAATATGTCAACTTCTTGCCGATATTTTTAAAATTTTGTCTATTAAATTACTTAAGATTCAATTTTGGGGAAATTATATATACCACCACGTTTCAGCAAAATAAATATTATCATTTATAGTTATTTAATACCCTTTTATTTCACTTACTTTAGAGTGATCGCCAATTTTTCCACAGGAGTTATGGGAATGCAACGTAAGCTGGATCATCGTAAAGAAAACTCTAACTTGCAGAGTAATTCGTCGAAGCTGCTTGTTGATAGGCGAAAATATTTATAAAATTTATAATTATTTTCTTGTAAATCGGAAAAAGATGTTACGTGTTCGCCTCTCAGTAACCTTGTAGCGTTATAAGGATCAACTACTCTTCTTCTAAATCGCTGTTGCCTTCTTTTCCATAAAATGTAAACAGTACTCTAACCGCACTAACGTTCATTTTGTACACGACTGTTTCTCAGCAACGGAACGCGTGGTACTAATCTTGTTTTATAGTGCACCGCTGTTCAAGCGCGCGCTGTTAACAGCACGCTGCCCAGCGGCGCATCTAGCGGCGTGACGATAAAACCAGCTTTAATTATAATTTGGGTAATCATAAAGACATAAAGAGGTTTTTTGATGGTTTATACATAATAAGACCAAACAAACCAAAATATGATGAAACATGGGATCCAAGGTCAAGGGAAGCCATTAATTTATCTTTAGAAGTATTAACAAAGAAGTTGGTCATGCTATTAATGTTAGTTACTGCTCAGAGACTGCAAACTATGGTTTTTATTAAAATAGAAAATATCAAAATTGAATCATCAGGTGTAAAAATTCGAATCCCGGATTTGATTAAGAAATAATAAATTTCAACCATTACTCTATATACCTTTTTTTACAGATAATGTATGTATATGTCCAGCACAAACTTTAATAGACTATTTACAAAGAACGATTGTACTTCGTCAGTCTGTTCAAAACTTGTTTATAAATTTTAAAAAACCACACAATTCAGCATCAACACATACTTTGGCTAAATGGATCAAGGACATTTTGTCAAAATCTGGCATAGATACCTACCTTATTATTTACAGCTCATGTCAGTCAGTCAGTGGTATTAACATTGACCACATAAGGAAAACTGCTGGTTGGACTACTAATAGGTGTAGTTCATTTGCAAAATTTTATAATAAGCCTATAATTGATCAAAATAATTTTAGTAATTGTATACTAGCTGGTATAAGTAAGTAAAATCTTACTTTAAGTCTATCTTATATTACTTATTAATATTTTATTATACTTTAAGTATATATCATAATAAGTTAGGCAATGCATTATTAAGTAATTGTGTGACAAGTGTACTACTCTATGTATATAATACTCTATTTCTATGCACTCTATGGTATATAAAATGAAAATAAAATGTCTTTCCTCTTTTCGAACATGTCGCGCTTTTTATGAGAACTATACCAAATAATTTAGTAATTACTGTTATTTCATCAGGTTATGGGCCCAGATCCTATACCTACCGTGTAGTAGACCATTTTAAAAATCGATGAGTTCAGTTTTTTAAGTATAAAAGTGAAAAGTAAAAACCGCGTGCATAATCTCACTTAGTTACCGGCTCGAGAAAACGTATTTTTCAGCTTCACATTATTTTAATATTATTATTGGACGCTACGAAACAATTTGAAAAAAAAAATGGCAAATAACAATTCAATGATGTCAATTGAGAAACTCACAGGAAGAGATAATTGGGCTAGTTGGAGTTTTGCAGTAAAAGCTTACTTACAACACGAAGATTTGTATGACTGCATATTAAATGCAAGTGTGCCCACCGATTGCAAATCAATAAAACAAGACATAAAAGCCAGATCAAAATTGACTTTATTAGTGGACCCAATAATTCTTAAGATTTGCAAGAAGGCGTATCGAAATTTAGGATTTGTGTTGCGCCAGTCGCGGGAATTTACAAATCTCGCTGCGGTCCGTACCTTGTATGAAGCACTAGTGAAAAGTCACCTAGAGTGTAATGGCTTTGTATGGAGCCCGCATGAAGCTAAGTACAAATTGATGGTGGAACGGATACAAAATAAGTTCATTCGATTTCTTTATTTAAAATTATATGGAGTGTGTGTGTGTGTATCCGTTTTACCCATTAATGTACCCAACATTATTTGTGCTGGGCAACAAACTGGAGGTTAGGAGGGAGTTAAGTTTGGCAACGTATATGTTTAAATTGCTGCGTGGAAAAATATATAACGAGGCGCTGTTGCGAATGGCTATGCTGTTTCGACGCCACACGTACCTGTGTACGTGTGGCGTCGGAATCGGCCCCCATTGTTCGCGATACCGCGAGTGCTGCACACTCTAAATAAAGTAGCTCAGGATGTAGATTTATTCTGCTGTTCCTTGGGTGAATTCACAAAAGTGACATTATATGTATTATGTTTGTTTAGTGATTTTAGTTCCTAAGCGCGATCATAGATGGCGCTGGCTGTCTGTTGCTTCGCGCAGTTGAAATGTTTTTTTGTTTAATGACCCTCGGGCTCTTAAGGCTCTTAATAAATTTGGTTTTCCCAGTACTGTATATTGAATTTTCATTTCAATAACATACCTACCTCGAACTACCTCGTCATACCTATGTATTGCGTTATACATAGTGTTGGTACTTCGAGCCGACTGTGGATCGGTCGATTGGTTTTGGCAAGTTGTTCAGTTTTTTAAAGAGGTTTTTTCTGGGCAAGTGGATTGCTTGCGCAAACTAGCCAAGTTCAGCAGCAGTGGTTGCAAGGAGGCAACTACCTACTGCAGACGGTGCCGGGAGTGACGGTGCCTGTCAGGAAGCAAAGCGGAACAACTAAGAGCGGAGGAGAGGGATGAGTGCGGAGCGCAACGCGCTTTGTACGTCATCAACTACAGTCCATTGAGGTGATACCAGGATAAATTGCGAGTGATTTGAACCTTATTTACATGCGAAAATTAACTTTGAAAATATGAAATCAAGTGCAGTGTTTACAATAAAGTAGTGCAAATTTGAACTTTATTTCTTAGAAGATTGAAACTTAGTAAAATTTTGGACATTACTTGGACCTGAATAATTTAGTAGTTTGTTTACATTAACTTAGTTAGATTTTAAGGAATTTGGCAAAGACGGGGAACCTATGCCCGATTTTTGGGAAACATAACATATGCGAAAACACTTGTAATTTTCTTAGGAATTTTCTGTAACTTGTGTTTCAAGGTAAACTCAGTGCAAATTTGTATTGACATTAAATAATAGTTTGATTCAAAATTGAAGATTTAGTTCTTATGATCGTATGAAAAAGGCTTTAATAAATTATAAAAAGAGTCCTAAAGAGAGAATAACACAGCAATATGTACAAATCAGATTAGATTCTCTAAATGAACTTTGGTCTGAGTTTAATGATACACATGATAAGATTGTGAGAGCATCTACTGATAGAGAATTAGCTTATTTTAAAGATGATATGTATGAATTAGTTGAAGAGTTGTATGTAGAATATAAAATAGTTTTAAAACAAGTGCTGGACACCTTTGAAAAACCAGTAACGGTTGTTTCAAATGTTTTGGATTCTAATAGTTCACAGACACAGAGTACAAACATTCAATTGCCTCGAATTGTAATACCTACCTTTACAGGGCAGTATTCAGAATAGACCACATTCCGAGATTTGTTTGTATCGTTAGTGCATATTAATTCTCAGTTAGACTATGTACAGAAAATGCACTATTTAAAGGGTTATTTGTCTGGTGAACCGGAACAACTTCTTAGGCAGATTCCAATTGCTGATTCAAATTATACGAGATGTTGGTATTAAATTCGAGATATAACAATAAGAAATTCTTGTGTCATTCTATTCTCAAAAAATTGTTAAGTCAAAAAAATATGGTCGGTGAGTCTGCGCAAATGTTAAAGGGATTGATTGACACCACCACTGACTGTTTAAGTGCGTTAACAAACATAGGAGCCGATGTGCGCTCCTGGGATATACTTATAATACACTTGTTAACCCTTAAACTTGAAGTAGATTCCAGAAAAGAGTGGGAAATCCATATTAGCAACAACAGTGAATTAGACGAACTTCCTAAGTTCACTCAATTTAAAGACTTTTTAACGAAATGTTATCGCGCTTTAGAGTTTCTGAAACCTAAGTCATCAGTTTCACACAAGGCTCAAAACGTTCAGTCACAAAATGTTAATAAACCTAAGGTTTTTCACGCAACTGAGATTAAATGTGAATTCTGTTCTGACAATCACAAAATTGGTAACTGTAAAAAGTTCGCCAAGGAAGACGTAGATAACCGTAGAAGTTTTATTGAGAAGAACCGTTTGTGATTCAATTGTTTTGGTCATCATGCAGCCAAGGTATGCCAAAGTACTTTAAGCTGTAGAATTTGTAAACGCAAACATCATTCGATGCTTCATCCTAAAATGTCTCATGATGAAGGTTCAGGTAGGTCTGGTGATGTGTCTAGTGGTTCTACTAGTGCTCAAGGGTCTAGTAAGATTTTCGTTTCTCTGTCTGGTGAGGATGTTGAGGGTTCATCCACTAAAAAGATAGTGGCGTCATCCAGCTCAGTAGAAAGCGACACTGTTATCACGTGCTATTCATCGAATCAGTTGCCGGTTCAAAGTCAGATTCTGTTAGCTACAGCTCTGGTTAAGGCAGAGTCATCCAATGGAAAGCGTCATTTAATCCGAGCGCTGCTTGATCAAGGCTCCCAAGCCTCTTTTGTCACGGAAGCGGTTGCTCAGTACTTGGGTCTTAAGAAGATGTCTGTACAGGGGCGTATATCCGGATTGGAAGGTAACGACAACATTGCTGTTAAATATATGGTAAAGATGAAGGTTCATCCTAGGTTTGATTCCACCACAGTGATAACTGTTCAAGTTTACATTCTCAAGTCTATTACCTCTTTTCTTCCTAGTAAAAAGGTTGTTGAATTAGAGTGAATAAATAAAAGTGGCATATGCTTAGCTGACCCACAATACCACACTCCTAACAAAATTGATGTTTTGTTGGGTGCAGAGGTATACGGACAAGTACACCTCTATATACAAGGTCAAATCAAAAGGGGATCAGAAGGGTCATTAGCAGCACAAAGTACCTCTCTGGGTTGGATAATTTCAGGTACTACACAACAGATCCAAAGCAACCACGTCGTTGTAATGCATGCTTTGACGGATGATTACCTCAAGGTATTTTGGGAAATGGAAGCTGATCCCAAGAGTCAATCAAAAATATTATCGCAGGAAGAAGAAAAGTGTGAAAGATTTTATGCACAAACAACGTGCAGAGACTCGCAGGGCCGTTATATAGTGCGGCTTGCATTTAAACAACAAAGTGTCGAGTTTGAGAATTCTAAATTAATCGCAGAGAAAAGGCTTAGATCATTAGAATCTAGATTCAATAAAAATAAATCTTTGAAAAGGAACCATGCTAAGGTAGTCGAAGAATATGAAGACTTAAATCATATGGAGATCGTTCCAGAGAAGGAATAAAACTGAAACAAATCTTTCTTTCTTCCACATCACGCTGTCATTAGGGATGACAAAGACACGACCAAGATTCGAGTCGTATTCGATGCATCTTGTAAAGATCAAAATGGTAACTCCCTAAATGATACTCTTATGATAGGGCCAACCCTACAGCCAGAATTAAGGAACTTACTGATAAGGTGCTTGGCAGCTGACATCATTAAGATGTACCGTCAAGTCAAGGCTGATCAAGATACAGATTATCAACGGTTGTTATGGTGTGATTAGTGGAATGGTGAGGATGAGGATAAAGAAAATGCAGAAGCTACTAGAAAAAGCAAAGACAAATATACAGGAATATCGTTTATTGCGACTAACATTCGGAATGGCTTCAGCACCATATTTGGCTGTAAAGACGCTGCAACAACTGGCTCGTGACGAATGCACTGTATCCTGAAACGGCAAAAAAAATTGTTAGTGATTTTTATGTAGATGACTTGCTCTCGGGCTGTCAAACAGTGGAAGAAGGATTACAGATTTATAGGGAATTGAACATAATGTTAAAAAAGGGAGGGTTTGAACTTCAAAGGTGGATGACAAATGGAAAGGTTAAAAAAGAAGGAAGAAGCAAAGGATATAGGAGAAGGAATTAATTTAAAAACAGATGAGATAGTTAAACTTTTAGGACTAACCTGGAATCGAGGAAGCGACGGATTTCAGTACACGGTGACACTTCCGCCGCAGACAGGACCTGTAACAAAAAGAAAGGTTTTGTCAGACATAGCTAGATTATACGACCCCTTAGGTTGGCTTGCCCCATGTATAATCAAAGCAAAGATTTTAATCCAAAAATTGTGGCTGGCAGGAATAAATTGGGACGAAGAACTTCCAAACGTAATACTCAAGGAATGGATTACTTACCGGAATCAGTTAGAAAATTTAAAACACTTCAAGTTGCCTCGTTGGATGAAAACCAAAGCTGCGATGAAGTGGTAAAACTCCATGGATTTGCAGATGCTTCGAATGCTGCGTATAGTGCAGTAGTGTATTTGCGAGTTATTGATTCGGATGGAAACATTCACGTCAGCTTGGTTACCTGCAAAACAAAAGTAGCACCAATTAAACAAATATCAATTCCTAAAATGGAGTTGTATGGAGCAACATTATTGAGTAAGCTTTTGAAGGAGGTGTCTGAAGTGTTGAACATTGAAAGGTCGCATATTCATGCTTGGTCAGATTCAGAAGTGGTTTTGGCCTGGTTGAGAGGACATCCAAGCAAATGGCAGACATTTGTTGGTAATCGTGTCTCAGAAATTCTGAGTACTCTCGATTCGAATCACTGGTCACATATTTCATTCAGCCAGAATCCTGCTGACTGCGCATCGAGAGGGCTAAATCAATCAGATTTATTGAAAAATACTTTGTGGTTTCATGGTCCACCGCTTCTTCAAGAAAAGACAATAAAATATTCTAAACCAAAAAACGATGAAACTCAGCTGGAAATCAGAAAGGTTCACTTTACTGAAGTGGATCAATTCATTTGGGACAAATACTCATCATGGATCAAGCTAGTAAGAGTAGTGGCTTATTGCAGGCGTTTCCTGTGTGGTAAAAATAAGTCTGAACGCCGTCATAACTACCTTACAGCTCAAGAGTTAAAACAGGCTACTGACACCTGTATTAGACAATGCCAACGGGAATATTTTAAAAAGGAATTTGAGCTTTTAAAAGCTAACGAACCGAATAAAATCAAGGGTCCCCTTAAACCTTTAAATCCGTTTGTAGATGAAGTAGGACTGCTACGAGTGGGAGGACGTCTGGAAAAATCCCAATTGGACACAAACAAAAAGCATCCGATTCGCTTCCTAAAAAATCGCCTGTAACGGATTTAATTGTCGCTGATGCCTACACAAAAACACTACATGGAGGTCCGCAGCTTATGCTTACATATTTGCAATCCAAATACTGGATTTTAGGAACCAAATTGTAGACCAAACTTGACATGTTTCAAAGACAGGGCAAAATCTGCACCGCCTTTAATGGGCCAGCTTCCAGCTGCCAGAGTAACACCTTCTAAACCATTTAAATGCAGTGGAATTGATTACGCTGGACCCATTAACATACGGACTACAAAGGGAAGAGGTTACAAATCATATAAGGGATACATTTGTATTTTTATTTGTATGGCGACTAGGGCAATTCATCTGGAGGTTGTTAGTGATCTTACAACCGAAGGATTTCTAAGCGCGTTCAAACGATTTGTTGCTCGCCGTGGGCTCTGCACCGATATTTGGAGCGACAACGGCACAAACTTCGTGGGAGCCGCTAAAGAGTTGCGCACACTATTTGCATCTGAAAGCTCAGAAATCTTAAGAAAAGTGGCAGATTCCTTGGCTTCACATGGCACTTCTTAGCACTTTATTCCGCCACGGTCACCGAATTTTAGAGGCTTGTGGGAAGCCGGAATTAAGTCAGTGAAGACACACTTAACAAATGTTATCGGAGACACAACCTTAACTTACGAAGAGCTGTCTTCAGTCTTGATTCAGATTGAGGCTTGCCTGAATTCAAGACCTCTAACACAACTTCGGACTGACCCCGAATCATTGAGGTACTAACTCCCGGCCATTTTGGTGGGAGAACCTTGTTACCCTACCAGACAACAACTTTGAAACATCAGCAGTTTACGTAGGTGGCAACTCACCAGAAGCTGATGCAACAGTTTTGGCGACGATGGTTGCAAGAATAACCAGTTTTACATAGGTACAGATGGTCTCACCAAACACCTGAACCACAGTTAGGAGATATAGTGTTAATAAAAGAGAATGACTTACCCCCGTGTAAATGGCTCCTTGGTCGTGTGATAGCTAAACATCCAGGAATTGATAACATCACGTGTAGTCACTTTGCGAACTAAAAATACAGTTATCAAGAGACCAGTATCCAAGCTCTGTATACTTCCAACTGATACTGGACTAACTGCTGACCAATAAAATATTTACTGTACTTCCTTACCTCCTTATGGGTACCTATAAAATATGTTTTATTTGTAATGGGTAAATATAGATTACTTACTTTGTTTTTGGTATAGTTGCATGGTGGGCGGTTTACTTTTATTGTTTTATGTATATGTTAATGTTAATTAAGGACGATTCTGTTTATATCGTCCTTGGTGGGCGGAATGTTTAGTGATTTTAGTTCCTAAGCGCGATCATAGATGGCGCTGGTTGTGTGTTGCTTCGCGCAGTTGAACTGTTTTTTTGTTTAATGACCCTCGGGCTCTTAAGGCTCTTAATAAATTTGGTTTTGCTAGTACTGTATATTGAATTTTCATTTCAATTACATACCTACCTCGAACTACCTCGTCATACCTATGTATTGGGTTATACAATGTTATAATAGTAGATAAGTTGTGTTCTGTCCTTATTAAATTAGATAGTTTTATGTGCCTACTTTGTCGTATTAGGTACGCCTGTAAAGACAGAGGTAGAAATAAATAAATATATGAACATGGACAATATTATATGTTCATATTCAAGAGGCGGAAAATGCTAAACAGGTTTGGGAAAACTTGGCTAGGGCATTCGAGGATAGTGGATTAACAAGATTCAGTTTTTTGAAGAGGTTTTGGCTGGGCAAGTGGATTGCTTACGCAAACTAGCCAAGTTCAGCAGCGGTGGTTGCAAGGAGGCAATTACCTACTGCAGACGGTGCCGGGAGTGATGGTGCCTGTCAGGAAGCAAAGCGGAACAACTACGAGCGGAGGAGAGGGATGAGTGCGGAGCGTAACGCGCTTTGTACGTCATCAACTACAGTCCATTGAGGTGAAACCAGGATAAATTGTGAGTGATTTGAACCTTATTTACATGCAAAAATTAACTTTGAAAATATGAAATCAAGCAGTGTTTACAATAAAGTAGTGCAAATTTGAACTTTATTTCTTAGAAGATTGAAACTTAGTAAAATTTTTGACATTACTTGGACTTGAATAATTTAGTAGTTTGTTTACATTAACTTAGTTAGATTTTAAGGAAATTTGGCAAAGACGGGGAACCTATGCCCGATTTTTTGGAAACATAACAAATGCGAAAACACTTGTAATTTTCTTAGGAATTTTCTGTAACTTGTGTTTCAAGGTAAACTCAGTGTAAATTTGTATTGACATTAAATAATAGTTTGATTCAAAATGGAAGATTAAGTTCACTTGCAGGTCGATTCTTATGATCGTATGAAAAAGGCTTTAATAAATTATAAAAAGAGTCCTAAAGAGAGAATAACGAAATCTAAATAAACTTTGGTCTAAGTTTAATGATACACATGACAAGATTGTGAGAGCATCTACTGATAGAGAATTAGCTTATTTTAAAGATGATATGTATGAATTAGTTGAAGAGTTGTATGTAGAATATAAAACAGTTTTAAAACAAGTGCTGGACACCTTTGAAAAATCAGTAACGGTTGTTTCAAATGTTTTGGATTCTAATAGTTCACAGACACAGAGTACAAAATTCAATTGCCTCGAATTGTAATACCTACCTTTACAGGGCAGTATTCAGAATGGACCACATTCCGAGATTTGTTTGTATCATTAGTGCATAGTAATGCTCAGTTAGACTATGTACAGAAAATGCACTATTCAAAGGGTTATTTGTCTGGTGAACCGGTACAACTTCTTAGGCAGATTCCAATTGCTGATTCAAATTATACGAGATGTTGGACATTATTAAATTCGAGATATAACAATAAGAAATTCTTGTGTCATTCTATTCTCAAAAAATTGTTAAGTCAAAAAAAATTGTCGGTGAGTCTGCGCAAATGTTAAAGGGATTGATTGACACCACCACTGACTGTTTAAGTGCGTTAACAAACATAGGAGTCGATGTGCGCTCCTGGGATATACTTATAATACACTTGTTAACCCTTAAACTTGACGTAGATTCCAGAAAAGAGTGGGAAATCCATATTAGCAACAACAGTGAATTAGACGAGCTTCCTAAGTTCACTCAATTTAAAGACTTTTTAACGAAATGTTATCGTGCTTTAGAGTTTCTGGAACCTAAGTCATCAGTGTCACACAAGGCTCAAAACGTTCAGTCACAAAATGTTAATAAACCTAAGGTTTTTCACGCAACTGAAATTAAATGTGAATTCTGTTATGACAATCACAAAATTGGTAACTGTCAAAAGTTCGCCAAGGAAGACGTAGATAACCGTAGAAGTTTAATTGAGAAGAACCGTTTGTGTTTCAATTGTTTTGTTCATCATGCAGCCAAGGTATGCCAAAGTACTTTAAGCTGTAGAATTTGTAAACGCAAACATCATTCGATGCTTCATCCTAAAATGTCTCATGATGAAGGTTCAGGTAGGTCTGGTGATGTGTCTAGTGGTTCTACTAGTGCTCAAGGGTCTAGTAAGGTTTTCGTTTCTCTGTCTGGTGAGGATGTTGAGGGTTCATCCACTAAAAAGATAGTGGCGTCATCCAGCTAAGTAGAAAGCAACACTGTTATCACGTGCTATTCATCGAATCAGTTGCCGGTTCAAAGTCAGATTCTGTTAGCTACAGCTCTGGTTAAGGCAGAGTCATCCAATGGAGAGCGTCATTTAATCCGAGCGCTGCTTGATCAAGGCTCCCAAGCCTCTTTTGTCACGGAAGCGGTTGCTAAGTACTTGGGTCTTAAGAAGATGTCTGTACAGGGGCGTATATCCGGATTGGAGGGTAACGACAACATTGCTGTTAAATATATGGTAAAGTTGAAGGTTCATCCTAGGTTTGATTCCACCACAGTGATAACTGTTCAAGCTTACATTCTCAAGTCTATTACCACTTTTCTTCCTAGTAAAAGGTTGTTGAATTAGAGTGAATAAATGAAAGTATATGCTTAGCTGACCCACAATACCACACTCCTAATAAAATTGATGTTTTGTTGGGTGCAGAGGTATACGGACAAGTACACCTCTATATACAAGGTCAAATCAAAAGGGGATCAGAAGGGTCATTAGTAGCACAAAGTTCCTTTCTGGGTTGGATAATTTCAGGTATTACACAACAGATCCAAAGCAACCACGTCGTTGTAATGCATGCTTTGACGGATGATTACGTCAAGGTATTTTGGGAAATGGAAGCTGATCCCAAGAGTCAATTAAAATATTATCGCAGGAAGAAGAAAAGTGTGAAAGATTTTATGCACAAACAACGTGCAGAGACTCGCAGGCCGTTATATAGTGCGGCTTGCATTTAAACAACAAAGTGTCGAGTTTGAGAATTCTAAATTAATCGCAGAGAAAAGGCTTAGATTATTAGAATCTAGATTCAATAAAAACGAATCTTTGAAAAGGAACTATGTTAAGGTAGTCGAAGAATATGAAGACTTAAATCATATGGAGATCGTTCCAGAGAAGGAACAAAACGGAAACAAATCTTTCTTTCTTCCACATCACGCTGTCATTAGGGATGACAAAGACACGACCAAGATTCGAGTCGTATTCGATACATCTTGTAAAGATCAAAATGGTAACTCCCTAAATGATGCTCTTATGATAGGGCCAACCCTACTGCCAGAATTAAGGAACTTACTGATAAGGTGGAAGAAGTACCCTATTTGCTTGGCAGCTGACATCATTAAGATGTACCGTCAAGTCAAGGTGGCTGATCAAGATACAGATTATCAACGGTTGTTATGGTGTGATCAGTGGAATGGTGAGGATGAGGATAAAGAAAACGCAGAAGCTACTAGAAAATCAAAGACAAATATACAGGAATATCGTTTATTGCGACTAACAATTGGAACGGCTTCAGCACCATATTTGGCTGTAAAGACGCTGCAACACAAACAAAAACAGCTCGTGACGAATGCACTGTATCCTAAAACGGCTAAAAAATAGTTAGTGATTTTTATGTAGATGACTTGCTCTCGGCTGTCAAACAGTGGAAGGATTACAGATTTATAGGGAATTGAACATAATGTTAAAAAAGGGAGGGTTTGAACTTCAAAGGTGGATGACAAATGATAGTGAGCTACTGGAAAGGTTAAAAAAGAAGGAAGAAGGAAAGGACATAGGAGAAGGGATTAACTTTAAAACAGATGAGATAGTTAAACTTTTAGGACTAACCTGGAATCGAGGAACCGACGGATTTCAGTACACGATGACACTTCCACCGCAGACAGGACCTGTAACAAAAAGAAAGGTTTTGTCAGACATAGCTAGATTATACGACCCCTTAGGTTGGCTTGCCCCATGTATAATCAAAGCAAAGATTTTAATCCAAAATTGTGGCTGGCAGGAATAAATTGGGACGAAGAACTTCCAAACGTAATACTCAATGAATGGATTACTTACCGGAATCAGTTAGAAAATTTAAAACACTTCCAAGTTGCCTCATTGGATGAAAACCAAAGCTGACGATGAAGTGGTAGAACTCCATGGATTTGCAGATGCTTCGAATGCTGCGTATAGTGCAGTAGTGTATTTGCGAGTTGTTGATTCGGATGGAAATATTTACGTCAGCTTGGTTACCTGCAAAACAAAAGTAGCACCAATTAAACAAATATCAATTCCTAAAATGGAGTTGTGAGCAACATTATTAAGTAAGCTTTTGAAGGAGGTGTCTGAAGTGTTGAACATTGAAAGGTCGCATATTCATGCTTGGTCAGATTCAGAAGTGGTTTTGGCCTGGTTGAGAGGACATCCAAGCAAATGGCAGACATTTGTTGGTAATCGTGTCTCAGAAATTTGAGTACTCTCGAATCGAATCACTGGTCACATATTTCATCCAGTCAGAATCCTGCTGACTGCGCATCGAGAGGGCTAAATCCATCAGATTTATTGAAAAATACTTTGTGGTTTCATGGTCCACCGCTTCATCAGGAAAAGATAGTAAAATATTCTAAACCAAAAAACGATGAAACTCAGTTGGAAATGAGAAAGGTTCACTTTACTGAGGTGGATCAATTCATTTGGGACAAATACTCATCATGGACTAAGCTAGTAAGAGTAGTGGCTTTTGCAGGCGTTACACAGGAAACATAAGGACAGTAAAAATAAGTCTGAACGCCGTCATAACTACCTTACAGCTCAAGAGTAAAAACAGGCTACTGACACCTGTATTAGACAATGCCAACGGGAATATTTTAAAAAGGAATTTGAGCTTTTAAAAGCTAACGAACCGAATAAAATCAAGGGTCCCCTTAAACCTTTAAATCCGTTTGTAGATGAAGTAGGACTGCTACGAGTGGGAGGACGTCTGGAAAAATCCCAATTGGACACAAACAAAAAGCATCCGATTCGCTTCCTAAAAATCGCCTGTAACGGATTTAATTGTCGCTGATGCCCACACAAAAACACTACATGGAGGTCAGCAGCTTATGCTTACATATTTGCAATCCAAATACTGGATTTTAGGCTCCAAATTGTTGACCAAATCACATGTCAGAAAATGTGTGACATGTTTCAAGGACAGGGCAAAATCTGCACCGCCTTTAATGGGCCAGCTTCCAGCTGCCAGAGTAACACCATCTAAACCATTTGAATGCTGTGGAATTGATTACGCTGGACCCATTAACGTACGGACAACAAAGGGAAGAGGATACAAATCATATAAGGGATACATTTGTATTTTTATTTGTATGGCGACTAGGGCAATTCATCTGGAGGTTGTTAGTGATCTTACAACCGAAGGATTTCTAAGCGCGTTCAAACGATTTGTTGCTCGCCGTGGGCTCTGCACCGATATTTGGAGCGACAACGGCACAAACTTTCGTGGGAGCCGCTAAAGAGTTGCGCACACTATTTGCATCTGAAAGCTCAGAAATCTTAAGAAAAGTGGCAGATTCCTTGGCTTCACATGGCACTTCTTAGCACTTTATTCCGCCACGGTCACCGAATTTTAGAGGCTTGTGGGAAGCCGGAATTAAGTCAGTGAAGACACACTTAACAAATGTTATCGGAGACACAACCTTAACTTACGAAGAGCTGTCTTCAGTCTTGATTCAGATTGAGGCTTGCCTGAATTCAAGACCTCTAACACAACTTCGGACTGACCCCGAATCATAGGAGGTACTAACTCCCGGCCATTTTTTGGTGGGAGAACCGTTGGTTACCCTACCAGACAACAACTTTGAAACATCAGCAGTTTACGTAGGTGGCAACTCACTCAGAAGCTGATGCAACAGTTTTGGCGACGATGGTTGCAAGAATAACCAGTTTTACATAGGTACAGATGGTCTCACCAAACACCTGAACCACAGTTAGGAGATATAGTGTTAATAAAAGAGAATGACTTACCCCGTGTAAATGGCTCCGGTCGTGTGATAGCTAAACATCCAGGAATTGATAACATCACGCGTGTAGTCACTTTGCGAACTAAAAATACAGTTATCAAGAGACCAGTATCCAAGCTCTGTATACTTCCAATTGATACTGGACTAACTGCTGACCAATAAAATATTTACTGTACTTCCTTACCCCCTTATGGGTACCTATAAAATATATTTTATTTGTAATGGGTAAATATAGATTACTTACTTTGTTTTTGGTATAGTTGCATGGTGGGCGGTTTACTTTTATTGTTTTATGTATATGTTAATGTTAATTAAGGACGATTCTGTTTATATCGTCCTTGGTGGGCGGAATGTTTAGTGATTTTAGTTCCTAAGCGCGATCATAGATGGCGCTGGTTGTGTGTTGCTTCGCGCAGTTGAACTGTTTTTTTGTTTAATGACCCTCGGGCTCTTAAGGCTCTTAATAAATTTGGTTTTGCTAGTACTGTATATTGAATTTTCATTTCAATTATACCTACCTCGAACTACCTCGTCATACCTATGGTGGGTTATACAATGTTATAATAGTAGAAAAGTTGTGTTCTGTCCTTATTAAATTAGATAGTTTTATGTGCCTACTTTGTCGTATTAGGTACGCCTGTAAAGACAGAGGTAGAAATAAATAAATATATGAACATGGACAATATTATATGTTCATATTCAAGAGGCGGAAAATGCTAAACAGGTTTGGGAAAACTTGGCTAGGGCATTCGAGGATAGTGGATTAACAAGAAAAGTGGGTTTGTTAAGAGAATTAATAAATACCAATTTGGAAAATAGTTTATCCATGGAAGACTATGTTAATATAATAATGTCAGCGGCACATAAATTGAGGAATATAAAATTCAATGTAGATGATGAGTGGTTACACTTTACTCTGATGCTGGCAGGCTTGCCTGACATGTATGATCTAACAGAGCCCTTATCAGGCATGCATCGCCACTTCTTGTTTGAGCATTAACAAGAGCGGTTGCTAACAAAATTTGATTGGTTGCAATTTGTTTTGAGAAATGTGCTGATATGGTTGAAGCGGTTTTGGGACTTTCTAATGATGTCTTAATTTCAGACACCTTGGCATTGACTTCGAATGCAAGATCTGGTTTGGAACATCCACTACTTTGAGATTCTGAGGTAGACTTAGGGTGCAGCAAAGAGTGGTGCTTATGTTTGCATATGCGACATTTATTGTTGGAACGACAAATACTGGCAGAGTGATTGCGGCCTAAACAGTTAAAACAGAGTTTATTTGTTTGAACAAAATTGTGTCGATTATCGTAATCAATTTTGAAAAATTCCTTACAGTTAGAAATTTTGTGATCACCTTTCTTACAGTATGAACAACTGGACTTTACAATAGCGTTGTTGTTGGTAAAAGCGTGCAATACCTTGGGTCTATGGGTTGAAATATTTGATTTGGTCTTTTGCTTAGTATCTAAAAACTCTAGAGACCTGAAACGAGATTCCAAATACTCACGCAATTGGCTCAGAGTAGGTAATTCGTCCGTGCTGCTAATTTTTACTTCCCAACCTTTCCGAGATTCAGGATCTAATTTTGAGCAAATTACGTAAATAACTATAGCATCCCAAGTGTCATTTATGTTTAAAGTTTTTAAACCGTTCAACGTTTCGTTCGTTACATCTAGAACATCCTTTATTGCACTACAAGATTCGGTTACAATGTTAGCTAAGTTAATAAAACGTTTCAGTAAACAGTTTACCAAGTATTTTTTATTATTATATCTACTGTTTAAGGTTGACCAAGACTCCATATAATTAGCTGCTGCAACTGGAATATGTCGCAGCAGTTGGTCTGCTTCACCGGTAAGATGGGCTTTTAGATAGTACATTTTCTGAGCGTTATCAGTGATGAATTATTATACTAATGAAACATATAGAGATCTAAAAGTTATCCATTCCGAATATGCACCAGAAAAATTAGGAATGGAAATTTTTGCAATTTACATTGTTTTCATTCTTTTCATAAATGTTAGAAGTAGCTGAAGAACAGGTTTTGGTTTTACTAAGGCTAAATATTCCTTTAATTCTGACTTAATTAATATATGTTTCTTCAATTACTTTGTACATATCGTGTGTAAAATATTTATTTTCGAGTAAAGCGTCTGTGGCTTCTGCAGTTAATTTTCTATGTGTATCATTAACTGTGTTCCATTGAGCTTCTAGCGTTTCTAATCTAGTTTGTAAGTATGATTCCTTAACTAATCTGTCTTTAGGAGACTTTTTAAAATTTTCATAAGCCTTTTCTATAATTGCCTTTGAACCAAGCTGATTTTTAATTAAAGATGCCATTATGTAAATTAGTTGATTCACAAAATAAAAGATTACAAATATGAAATGAATGAAATTTTTCTAAGTCTAAGATAAAAGTTAAAATTTTTACAAGTGGTTGAAACTTCGTATGTTCGAGCGAATCGGGCGTAGGTTCCCCGTTCGTTCACTTTTTCTAAGTTAATATTTAAGTATACAAAATTTTATAAGTCTACTTATATTTGAAAATATTGTGCTAATGGAAGCTAAAATATTTTTAATGTTTTAAATTCACAATAAATTTTAAAAATTTTACAAGTGTTTGACACTAAGTATATTAGGGCGAATCGAGCATAGGTTCGCCGTTCGTTCACTTTTATCAAAACTATTCTAAGTTAATATTTTAATATGTAAAATTTTACAAGTCTACTTTTATTACTATGCAAGTTAAAATTCTTAAAAATCTCTAAGTCCCAATTTTCTTAATACAAATTTTGAGTTTTCCAACTTGCTGCACTGATATTAAAACACAAAATTGTACTCACAGTTTTCTCTTCAAACCATTAATTCCACTTTAGTTTCGCAGTTGATCACCTTCGCTGTTGTCTTCGATTCGTGACGTCACTGGTCGTATATCGTGACGTCGATGACTACGTCACCCGCTATGCTGTCCCGATGCGATGTTATGATGACGTCACCCCCTGTTGCCGACTGCCTTGGTTTCTCTGCCTCCCGTCACTACTGCTCCTCGGTTGGTGGCTGCAGACTTCGTGCTTGCTTCCGGCACCACTGCACCACACTTAACCAACTGGTAATACGACCTAGCGGAGTCGTTCACCAGTGCGCACCTTCAGAGGCGATCCACCTCTGGTTTCTAGTGCGAATTACGCGCGGACGGATGGTTCACTTAGGTCCGACTACGAAGGACCATGAACAAGTGCCTCCCAGATCTCTATACTTGCACTCGCGTTTAGGTAAATAAAACACGGAAGTATGATAAGAGAACATCATATTCAATAAATCGAAGCGGACCCTATACTATATTACAATACCGATATGCTAGCGTGTTGTATCTTACTGCGAACGCCATCTAGTGACGGCGGATTAAAACATTTGAATAGACATTAAATGAGATTATAATTTTTGGTTCCGTCGTTTTTTATCAGTTTTCTTACTATCGATGTGATATCCGGTCCAGTGGCGTTACCTGGTGATCAGGGTCGCCATTTTTAATTCATAAAATGTGTAGCACCGATTTTTTACTCATTGGCACAATTTTCACCAGGCAGAATTCAAATTAAAGCTTCCAGTGAGGTAAGTATTTTAATATGCGTTTTATTTCAGGTAAAACGCTTCTATTAAATCACTTGACCGTCACTGGAAGCTTTACATTGAAACCTGTTTGTTGTCGCCTGGTGACGCCATTTGTTTAAGAACGCCGATGTGATAATAGTATTAATAATTACACAATGTATAATTAATCACAATAATTTATTAGATTTAAGATATTAAAATTAACTTTTACATACCATACTAATAACATTAATTGTACAAGATTAATATAGTTATAATTATAATCAATTTAAGGGAGTAAAACAATTTGAAACATTTGTCGGATCACTACAGTTAATCACTTCTCTTCTGTAATATTTTTTAAAAGTATTGGCTGATTGCCAATTACCACGGGCCAAAATTTCATCCAGTGGGTGATTTTCGTACCAACTTTTTAAAGCTACTGCAAATTGGATGCTTCCTGGTGTTGCAGAAATGCCAGCTTCCTGGAAAATAGTTTTTACCCAGCCCGCAATGACTATACGTGAAGCGGACTTAGCTGCACCTCTAAGTGTAATAAATGGGTTAGAAGATTGTGCAGAACTGCGTCTTTCATATAATTTGTCATAGTTTATTCTATCCAGAACAGAGGATTTAGGTTTCAATGATTATTATTTGCAACAAATTTCCACCCAGATTTTCTATAATCACTTCGATCAGTTTTTGAGCCAAATTCAGCCCAAAATATTATACTATCTTCAGACTTTATGCAGTGATTAAGATCTACTCTAAGTAACGTCAACATCTCATGTGAACGTATACCCGAGTATATAAGTAATAAAATTGCGGTATGCCGAGATGTTTGTAAAATATTGTTGGAATCTACTCTGTAGGCGGTCAAAAATGAAATTAATTCACTAACATTCCAAGTAGGTGGTTTAGACTCTTTCGGATTTTTCAGAGAAATTGATTTAAGTACATGCTTAACGAGAACGTGTAAACTTAGATAAGTTGTATTTTCAACGTTACACAGAGTACATACAGACTTATGTAAAAGTATTGTATTATATGTCAAGCCATGGATTAAATATAAATCTGATAAAAATTGCGCTAGTTGTGAACCCGTGGGGTTTTTAGAATCAACCTTTTTGTTATAAGACCATGAAACCCAGCGTTTCCAAGCGGCCTCATAAGTTTTCAAAGTAGACTTTCGCCATGAATTTTTAAGCAACTTGAGTTGTTCAGTGTTCCATGTTTCTACCTTCTTGGACCACCCCCACATTTTCACACCTCGAGTATGATGTTTTCCACATTCGGGGGTGGGTGTCCAGTTGATGTGTCGACTAGGTGACTCTGTAGGTTTTTCAATGACATTGGTGCTGCGAGTGCCCGAACTTTGAGGTCCGCGCGCCAGAATATCTTTTCCCATCTGGGAACGACTAACAGAAATATTCCTGTCGATTGATTCAGGTGGGTTAAGACTTTGGGAACTAGAAAGGGTGGTGGGAATACCCACGCAAGCGGGTAGTTCCATGGAGTACTGAACGCGTCGTGAAATAGAGCTTGAGTATCTCTCACATCTCGCGATACATAATTGTACACTACATGAGCCATCTTGGATGCAAACAGATCTATCATCGGGGTTCCACATTTTGCAAACACCGTCTCCACACAAGACGGCAGTAGGTGCCATTCCGGAGGATGGCGATGAAGCGATAAGTGGTCAGCATGGTTGTTTTATTTGCCGGGGATATAGTGTATACTGAAATGTATTTGATGTCGATCCAGCAAATTCAAAATCTTGTAGGTTATTTCCATTAACGATTTTGATTTCGTACCTCCTTCTTTTCGAAGATGAGTGACGGCAGTCTTGTTGTCGCTCTGTATAAGGATCGAGCTCTGACGCAATAATTGGACTTGACTTTGAAGTGCATAAAGTATGGCCAACATTTCTTTTTGATTGCAATGAATACCTTGCTCTTCCTCTCTCCAAGTGCCCGAGAGAGCCATATTGTTCTATTGTGCTCCCCACGCTTGGTCCGATGCATCTGTAGCTAAGATTTTTTTTGTTGGCGAGTAATGTAGGGGCGTTGACGACTGGCAATTGTGAATCCACCACTTCAACTCTTGGCGGGCTTCTTCTGATAAAGTGTGCATCTTCTGTGGTTGCTTTAATACAGTGTTCATAAACATTAATAAGCTTCGATGATGGAGTCGGCCTCTTGGAACAACAAAACTGGCAAAATTCAAGACCCCTACTATTATGCTCTGCAATTCCTTTAAGCTTAGCTTTTTTCTCTCTAGGCCACGACTTAATTTTTTGATTAACGTGATGTTGACTGTTTTTTCTCCCGGATGAGATTTTTGGTTTTCCCAAGGATTCCAAAGTACTCCTAAATGGGTTATACACTTTTGCGGACAAAGAATCGATTTCTCGAAGTTTATTTGCCATTCCAGTTTTTGTAAGGTTTTTACTGCAAGTTCTACATGTTCCTGTAGCGTGCAAACATTTTGAGCACATCATTATTCATTATTCATCATTAAGAAATCGTCCAGATAAACTAGGATTCTTATATTGTACTTTTCTCTTAGCGATTGCGCTAACCAATTTGTGAGTATAGAAAAGATTCTCGGAGCCGAACTTAGGCCGAATGGAAGAAAAGTCATTTCTAGTAATTCTTTGTTGTATATAATGCGAAGGAATCGTCTTTGTGATTCTTTTATTTGCAAATGAAAATAGGCCTGAGACAAGTCGGTACTACTACTGAGACAGTAGGTGTTGAAGAAAATCTGGAATTCGATTTATGTTCATTAAGTGAAAAGGTTTGCTATCACATACTCGTTGAGCGCCCTGAGGTTGAATATCGGCCAAAGTGAGCCGTCAGTTTTGGCACCAGAAATAGAGAGATAAAGCTTGGTGCATTTGGAGCAACTTTTAAAATACCCTGTTTCTTCATATTTTGTACAATCTCCGACATAACCTCTGAGACAGGAGTTTGAAAAGGGTTTTTATAAACAAGCGGAGGTTTTTGAAAGAAAGGTATGCGATACCCTTGAATCAATTTTATTATAATTTCTGGTGCTCTCATCTCCTTCCACTGCGTCAGGTAGAGAACTAGCTGACCTGCTCGAAACGGTGTCGAGTCATTGTTTAAACCTTTTTCCTTTGAACACTCTCGGAGCATTTGAGGGTCTTGAAACCTCAGGTTGCAAGCGTTGGTTGTGAAATGAACCCCTTCCATTAATATTATGGTTGTCGTACTGATACCTGGAGTACTGTCCTCTGGATTGATGTTTGAATTTATAGTGCCCACCTCGCGAAGGTTGGTTGTTATCGGTATGCATGCGCATTGGCATATCCATTTCATTAAAAGTATATAGAGTTTCACGCGATGGAGCTGATGGTTTTTGTGTGCCTCGTCCCCGCGAGGGACGGTGGTTATATTGATTTGATTTAACTTGATAAAAAGCATCAGTTTTGGTGGCCAAAATGCTTTGCATACCCGCCAAATTTTCCAATATACATGTGAAACGTTCAGGTTCAAATAAATAAGAAGGTGTAGGAGGTATTCTGTTTAACGATGTTTTCAACAAGGGATCTCGAGCTTGGCTGGTAATCGTTTCACGGCGCATTTCAATAACTTCGGTACGATGGCCGCAAACTAACTGTAATAAATCTGAAGAGATTTTATGAAACTCCCCTTTTTGAAATATCTCTTCCACCTTAAGACTTAAGTTATCGTTAGTAATTTCTGTGTTTTTAGCCCATGAAAAAAGATTACGGAAACCATTTTGTAATGCTTCTTTTTGCTTTAATATGCCGTAAGTTATGGCTGCATATGCTTTATCGGCATAAGACAAATAACGTAAGGTGTCATATATTTCTGCCTCTTCATTTGCTTCCAAGTCAATGAAACCTGGAGTATGATTATATAGCTTCTGTGTATCAGCGTACCTTACTTCTGACCATGAAGTACTATTGAAGCGCTGAACGTCATTTAAAATTTTTAAAAAGTTGTCTGGCGTTTTCAACTTCAATTTCGTTTCGATATTAAAAATGAAGTTATCATTTGAATTTTCTTTGTGAACATCGGAATATTGTTCACGAGTACCCGTAAGATCACAATAAAGATCTCCACTGACCCCAAAAATATTAGATTCATCGTCACGATATGTTTTATCATAGTTATTAGATGTAATAACATGTTTCCGAAGTTCACCAATTTCTTCAATAGTTTATCTATCGTATGACTAGAGTGTCAAACACGTTTATTTTTCTTACGCCGCCGATGACATTGAGATCGCTTACCTAGTTTATTATTTGAAGAAGCTGATCTAGAAGAACTGCTACTAGTCGAACTATTACTGCTGCTTCGATACCTTTTACGAGCCTCTCCACTTGGACCAGCCACAGGCTCGGTAGCGATGGGAACGGAAGTGTCAAAATTAGCCATTACTGTAATGAAGTTACGTACCATAAATTTATAAAGTCAACTATTTTTGCATTAAAATATTTCATCAATTTGTTCAAACCAACAATAATTAAATGTAGGTAGTTTAATTTTTTATACTAGAATTATTAAACAATGTACAAATTAAAATATTTACATTAAAATATTTCATCAATTATTCAAACCAACAATAATTAGGTAAATGGAGTTATTTTAACTTTTTATACTAGAATTTTAAGTAATGTACAAATTTAACTAGTACTTAAATGTTAATATAGCTAATGATTCGAACAGAAAATTCCGTTTAAAGAAAGTTAACATATTCACTACCTTACTGGTGGTTAAATTAGTCGTATTCACAATTTCACAATTTCTTGGGATTCAACACTTTTAACTATTAACACAATCAATTTAAATATATTTTACTTTGTGAACGTTGATCGTCGCAAGGACAGAGCCGCTTTACGCTCAAGTTGCTTCGTGGGAGAATGAAACGCCAATGAATAAAAAATCGGTGCTACACATTTTATGAACTAAAAATGGCGACCCCGATCACCAGGTGACGCCACTGGACCGGATATCACATCGATAAAAGTAAGAAAACTGGTCAAAAACGACGAAACCGGAAATGCTATCTCTCAATGTAAAGCTTCCAGTGACGGTCATAGAACATAGAATCAAAATAAAATATTAATGATTTTATTGTCTTTCCAGGTTAAAATATTCATTACTCCAATAATCTTCAGGCCATAGGGTCATTATTGAAGAAATTCTTATCTCTGTATCCGATAGTAAGTGACAAACTTGCTCTCTGATGGCGGCTTGTTCACGCGGTGGAAACGTCTCCACCACTTCAGCCATTGACTCAAAAACTTTTGATCGCCGACTGAGGTTGAACTTGCAATTTATTTTTGTATTGCTTACTAGTGCCTCAAGTAAATTTAGTCTCTGACTTTCCTTTATTTAGTGTTTCTTGTAATTTACTTGGCTTCCGTTTCTTAGAGGTTGACGGACCTAGCGTATATCTGTTTCAGTATTTATCTCTGGGGCACGATGACTTGACCACCTAACATGCATAAACCTAAAAATTTCAGCATCTCACTTCGATGTGTGGGTTTGAATGAGTATGATCGATTGTGTCTAGTTTTCGGCCTATTAGTTTGACACATATTTTCGCCATATGCATTTGTGTAATCTATTAGATAGTCAAGAATCATAGGTGGAAATAAGCGGTTGAATACATCGGTTGCGGTTGTGTTTTCGTCTATGGAAAACTTTACCCCGACAGTATCGGCGTCAAAATTAAATTCTGGTATGGAAGTTGTAGTTTGCACCCATTCTTCCTCTAGTAGTAGTAGATGTCTCAGCGGGACGTGACAAACCTCCTGGTCTATTTTGCAACGCGTTGGGTGAAGATGGTCGTTTTATTTGTTTTATTTTATTTCTTTAAGGACAGCCAGAGATAATTACAATAATACATGTTCACAAAAATAAAATATAAGCTTAATTTTAAATGTAAAACCTATTAAAGGCAGCCACAACATGCTTCACAAGAAGAGTAAACACTTTATAACATAAATTACAAAATATTAGAAACATAACTAAAATAAATCAAAACCGAGAAATACCAAAAATATTTAAAAAAATATAAACTAATAAACTGAGACACCTTAAAACAATAGGGGAAAAATCATAATAACCAATTGCTATCAGAGAGCAAGTTTGTCACTTACTATCGGATACAGAGATAAAATTTCTTCAATAATGACCCTATGGCCTGAAGATTATTGGAGTAATGAATATTTTAACCTGGGAAAGACAATAAAATCATTAATATTTTATTTTGATTCTATGTTCTATGACCGTCACTGGAAGCTTTACATTGAGAGATAGCATTTCCGGTTTCGTCGTTTTTGACCAGTTTTCTTACTTTTATCGATGTGATATCCGGTCCAGTGGCGTCACCTGGTGATCGGGGTCGCCATTTTTAGTTCATAAAATGTGTAGCACCGATTTTTTATTCATTGGCGTTTCATTCTCCCACGAAGCAACTTGAGCGTAAAGCGGCTCTGTCCTTGCGACGATCAACGTTCACAAAGTAAAATATATTTAAATTGATTGTGTTAATAGTTAAAAGTGTTGAATCCCAAGAAATTGTGAAATTGTGAATACGACTAATTTAACCACCGGTAAGGTACTGAACATGTTAACTTTCTCTTTAAACGGAATTTTCCGTTCGAATCATTAAGTTATATTTACATTTAAGTACCAGTTAAATTTGTACATTACTTAAAATTCCTCTATTTACCTAATTATTGTTGGTTTGAATAATTGATGAAATATTTTAATGTAAATATTTTAATTTGTACATTGTTTAATAATTCTAGTATAAAAAGTTAAACTACCTACATTTAATTATTGTTGGTTTGAACAAATTGATGAAATATTTTAATGCAAAAATAGTTGACTTTATAACTTTATTGTACGTAACTTCATTACAGTAATGGATAATTTTGATACTTCGGTTCCCATCGCTACCGAGCCTGTGGCTGGTTCAAGTGGAGAGGCTCGTAAAAGGTATCGAAGCAGCAGTAATAGTTCGACTAGTAGCAGTTCTTCTAGATCAGCTTCTTCAAATAATAAACTAGGTAAGCGATCTCAATGTCATCGGCGGCGTAATAAAACAAACGTGTTCGACACTCTAGTCCTCCGATAGATAAACTATTGAAGAAATTGCTGAACTTCGGAAACATGTTATTACATCTAATAACTATGATAAAACATATCGTGCCGATGAATCTAATATTTGGGGTCAGTGGAGATCTTTATTGTGATCTTACGGTACTCATGAACAATATTCCGATGTTACAAAGAACATTCAAATGATAACTTCATTTTAATATCGAAACGAAATTGAAGGAATCTCCGTTTTGAAAACGCCAGACAACTTTTTAAAATGTTAAATGACGTTCAGCGCTTCAATAGTACCTCATGGTCAGAAGTAAGGCACGCTGACACAGAAGCTATATAATCACTCCAGGTTTCATTGACTTGGAAGCAAATGAAGAGGTAAAATATATGACACCTTATGTTATTTGTCTTATGCCGATTATGCAGCTATAACTTACGGCATATTAAAGCAAAAGAAGCATTACAAAATGGTTTCCGTAATCTTCTTTCATGGGCTAAAACACAGAAATTACTAACGATTACTTAAGTCTTAAGGTGGAAGAGATATTTCAAAAGAGGAGTTTTAAAATCTCTTCAGATTTATTACAGTTAGTTTGGGCCATCGTACCGAAGTTATTGAAATGCGCCGTGAAACGATTACCAGCCAAGCTCGAGATCCCTTGTTGAAAACATCGTTAAACAGAATACCTCCTACACCTTCTTATTTATTTGAACCTGAACGTTTCACATCTATGTTGGAAAAATCTGGCGGGGTACGCAAAGCATTTTGGCCACCAAACACTGATGCTTTTTATCAAGTTAAATCAAATCAATATAACCACCGTCCCTCGCGGGGACGAGGCACACAAAAACCATCAGCTCCATCGCGTGAAACTCTATATACTTTTAATGAAATGGATATGCCAATGCGCATGCATACCGATAACAACCAACCTTCGTGACGTTGGCACTATAAATTCAAACATCAATCCAGAGGACATTACTCAAGATATCAGTACGACAACCACAATATTAATGGAAGGGGTTCATTTCACAACCGACGCTTGCAACCCGAGGTTTCAAGACCCTCACATGCTCCGAGAGTGTCCAAAGGAAAAAGGTTTAAACAATGACTCGACACCGTTTCGAGCAGGTCAGCTAGTTCTCTACCTGACGCAGTGGAAGGAGATGAGAGCACCAGAAATTATAATAAAATTGATTCAAGGGTATCGCATACCTTTCTTTCAAAACCCTTTCAAACTCCTGTCTCAGAGGATATGTCGGAGATTGTACAAAATATGAAGAAACAGGGTATTTTAAAAGTTGCTCCAAATGCACCAAGCTTTATCTCTCCTCTATTTCTGGTGCCAAAATCCGACGGCTCACTTTGGCCGATATTCAACCTCAGGGCGCTCAACGAGTATGTGATAGCAAAACCTTTTCACCTAATAAACATAAATCGAATTCCAGATTTTCTTCACCATATGTAACTGGATGGATGTAAAGTGGACTTGTCTCAGGCCTATTTTCATTTGCAAATAAAAGAATCACAAAGACGATTCCTTCGCATTATATACAACAAAGAATTAAAAGAAATGACTTGTCTTCCGTTCGGCCTAAGTTCGGCTCCGAGAAGTTTTCTATACTCACAAATTGGTTAGCGCAATCGCTAAGAGAAAAGTACAATATAAGAATCCTAGTTTATCTGAACGATTTTTAATGATGAATAATGAATAACGATGTGCTCAAAATCTTTGCACGCTACAGAAATATGTAGAACTGCAGTAAAACCTTACAAAAACTGAGATGGCAAATAAACTGAGAAATCGCTTCTTTGTCCGCAAAAGTGTATAACCTATTTAGAGTACTTTGGAAACTTGGGAAAACCAAAATCTCTTCCGGGAGAAAAACAGTCAACATCACGTTAATCAAAAATTAAGTCGTGCCCTAGAAAGAAAAAGCTAAGCTTAAAGGAATTGCAGAGCATAATAGTAGGGTTTTGTTGTTCCAAGAGGCCGGCTCCATCATCGAAGCTTATTAATGTTTATGAAAACTGTATTAAAGCAACCACAGAAGATGCACACTTTACCAGAAGAAGCCCGCCAAGAGTTGAAGTGGTGGATTCACAATTGCCAGTCGTCAACGCCCCTACATTTACTCGCCAACAAAAAATCTTAGCTACAGATGCATCGGACCAAGCGTGGAAGCACAATTGAACAATATGGCTCTCTGCACTTGAGAGGTATTCATTGCAATCAAAAGAAATGTTATCCATACTTTTGCACTTCAAAGTCAAGTCCAATTATTGCGTCACAGCTCGATCCTTATACAGAGCGACAACAAGAAGGTTCTTCGAAAAGAAGGATACGAAATCAAAATCGTTGATGGAAATAACTACAAGATTTTGAATTTGCTGGATCGACATCAAATACATTTCAGCATACACTATATCCCCGGCAATAAAACAACCATGCCGATTACTTAACGGGTCATCGCCATCCTCCGGAATGGCACCTACGCCATCTTGTGTGGAGACGGTGTTTAAATGGGGACCCTGATGATAGATCTGTTTGCATCCAAGATGGCTCATGTAGTGTACAATTATGTATCGCGAGAAGTGAGAGATACTAAGCTCTATTTCAGGACGCGTTCAGTACTCCATGGAACTACCCGCTTGCGTGGTATTCCACCACCTTCTAGTTCCCAAAGTCTTAGCCCACCTGAATCAATCGACAGGAATATTTCTGTTAGTCGTTACCAGATGGGAAAAGGTATTCTGGCGCGGACCTCAAAGATCGGGCACGCACCGATGTCATTGAAAACCTACAGAATCACCTAGTCGACACATCAACTGGACAGTCACCCCGAATGTGAAGAACATCATACTCGAGGTGTAGAAATGGGGTGGTCCATGGAGGTAGAAACATGGAACACTGAACAACTCAAGTTGCTTACAAATTCATGGCGAAAGTCTACTTTGAAAACTTATGAGGCCGCTTGGAAAAGCCGGGTTTCATGGTCTTATAACAAAAAGGTTTATTTTAAAAACCCACGGGTTCACAACTAGCGCAATTTTATCAGATTTATATTTAATCCATGGCAAATTTTTATCAGATTTATATTTAATCTGTAGTTGCTACTCTGTGTAACGTTGAAAATTCAACACATCTAAGCTCACACGTTCTCGTTAAGCATGTACTTAAATCAACTCTGAAAATACGAAAGAGTCTAAACCACCTATTTGCAATGTTAGTGAATTAATTTCATTTTTGACCGCCTACAATGTAGATTCCAACAATATTTTACAAACATCTCGACATACTGCAATTTTATTACTTCTATACTCGGGTAGACGTTTACATGATTTGACGTTACTAAGAGTGGATCCTAATCACTGCATAAAGTATGAAGATAGTATAATATTTTGGCCTGAATTTGATTCAAAAACTGATCGAAGTGATTATAGACAATCTGGGTGGAAATTTGTTGCAAATAATAATCATTGCAACCTAAATCCTCTGTTCTGGATAGAACAAACTATAACATTGTTAAATGAAAGACGTAGTTCTGCACGATTTTCTAACCTATTTATTACCCTTAGGTAGCCAGCTTCTTCACGTACAGTCATTACGGGCTGGGTAAAAACTATTTTCAAGGAAGCTGGCATTTCTGCAACACCAGGAAGCATCCGATCTGCAGTAGCTTCAAAAAGTTGGTACGACAATCACCCACTGGACGAAAATTTTGGCCCGTGGTAATCGGCAATACTTTTGAAAAATACTTTTAAAAAATATTACAGAAGAGAAGTGATTAACTGTACTAATCCGACAAATGTTTCAAATTGTTTTACTCCCTTAAATTGATTATAATTATATTAATCTTGTACAATTAATGTTATTAGTATGGTATGTAAAAGTTAATTTTAATATCTTAAATCTAATAAATTATTGTGATTAGTTATACTTTGTGTAATTATTAATAGTAATATCACATTGGCGTTCTTGAACAAATGGCGTCACCAGGCTGACGGTCAATTGATTTAATAGAAGCGTTTTATCTGAAATAAAACGCATTTAAAACTATTTACCTCACTGGAAGCTTTAACTAGATTTCTGCTAGGTGAAAATTGAGCCGATGAGTAAAAAATCGGTGCGACACATTTTATGAACTAAAAATAGCGACCCTGATCACCAAGTAATGCCACTGGACCGGATATCACGTCGATAAAAGTAAGAAAACTGATAAAAACGACGGAACCGAAAATGCTATCTCTCAATGTAAAGCTTCCAATGAGGGGTATTTTAATATGCGTTTTATTTCAGGTAAAACGCTTCTATTAAGATTATTTAAGTAAAAAGTATTATGTACCTCAGCGCAACAGCAACTTTTTCTTCAACTGATAAGGACTCAGGATGCCTTTTGATGACAGTTTTATTACATATTCCTGCACAAGCTCTACAATATATTTGAATTCTTCTTAATTAATACGAAAATATTCAGTAAATTTCGAATTGCTGTCTTTTAAGGGTTTCATTATCAATAGCTGGAAACATCCTTCTTCCTATTAAAGTCGTCGTTGGTGTGTCTTTCCTAGTGTAGTGGTGGTGGGAGTAGTGGCTTGGGATTCGTGGTGAAGGGATAGCACGCAATTGGGAGAGAGGTGCTCTTCAAACTAGGTAAGACACATCATTTTATTTTATTGAGCGGATATTGGCAAAGTAAATTTTTCCAACTTTAATATAATGGATTTCTGCAAAGTAACGCCTGATTCTATTATTTATCGATTATAGTATGATTAGCAAATAAATTTTAACAACTTTAACATCATTAACTTATTTTCTAAGTGTATGTGTGTTTGTAACATGGTTATTTGGCTAGGTCAGGTTATATCAAATATCCCAACAGTTACGTAGCAATATTCATAATGACCAGACAGTGTGATCAATAATGAAGTTTAAATCAGTATTAATTACGTAGCCTGATTTGACTGCCTATTCATATTTCCGGGCATTGTAAATAGTGCCCTAATTAATCACTTGGTCTATAACATAGAGGGTTATTTTGCAATAACCGGCCAAATTTGCAGAGAAGGTATAGAATAAGTAATTTAGGCAAATGGTGAAGAAAAGTTAATTAAAAAATATCTCAAACATTCTGTCCTTTTAATCTTTTAAATTCAAAATGCGTGGTAATATATTGTTTTAACTGATTTTAATGCGCACGCACACATTCGTAAGGGTCGATCGGTAGGCAAAAACGTTGTTGACCATGAATCACATTCAATTTGGGATAATTTCAAATAAAAGTAGAAGCCTTATTTCCTCGTATTTTCAAAAACTGCAATAAAGGTATATCATTATTTATATTGAACTTAAGTTTAAACTTAGGCTACTCTTTGAAAAATCATCCTGTATATACAAATAATATTGATGAAATTTTTTTATAGAATGGGGTGACAAACTAGCACACAGACCACGTGATGGTAAGTGGATGCAGTGGCCCATAGACATCTACATTTATCTTCGATTAAGAATCAAAATGCAAATGCGTTGTCACCCTTGAGGACTACGATGGAATGCCTGTTTCCAGTAAAAGGGTCTCCGGTTCTCTACACTCACCATACGAAACACAGCAGCGTTAAGCCGCTATTTTACGCTGGTATTCTGTGAGAGCGTGGTCCTTCCCGTCGAGCCGACCCATTCGTGCTACAACCATAATATAGCTGCAGCATGGTTCTACCACGTAAAAAAATTGAAAATTGAAATACTTATAATACAACATGCTCTAAATTAATTGAATGCAAAAATTTATACGCGCGGTCAACCTTGTATACGTGGTAGAGCCATGCTGCAGCTATATTATGGTTATAGCACGAATAGGTCGACCGGGGAAGGACTACGCTGTCAGAATACTCGCGTAAAAATAGCAGCTCAATGCTGCTATGAGGTTAGGCGCCGGTCAGGAAATAATACGACTGTTTCATTAGAACGGCGTTTATTGATTGCCCAATAAAAAGAGTATACATTGTTTTTATAGAAAGATATGCTCAGCTCTAATATTACTTAAGCTATACATCATACGCCCCAACAAAACAGAAAAAAAAGAAATTGCATTTTTTTTTTAACCAAAATACATTTTCGTTCTATTTTTGTGTACAATCTCTTCCTTATTGTTACGTAAATTTTTACATTTGGTTCAAGATCTTCTAAAACTTTATAAGGTCCAGAATAAACATCACAAAATTTATTTCCAGTTTCATTTTTTACCAGTAACATATCACCTTTAGAATACATAACGGGTTTTAAATATTAATCAAATTTAAATTTTCGATCTTCTTTGGACTTAATCAGATTTTGCCTTGCTTCACACTGAGCTTTTTGCAATCGAAACTTTAATTCTAGAGGATAGTTCTCAACATTATATATAGGTTCAATAGTACTATTTTTTAAATTAGACGATATATTACATTGTTTACCGAAAACAAGTTCATATGGTGTGTACTTGGTTACTGAATGTACGGAAGTATTGTACGAGAAACATCAAAATGGAAGCCAATAACTCCAATCTTTGCTATTTTTGTCAGTTTGAATTCTCAAATACGCATTTAACGATTTATGTAAATTTTCTAGTGATCCAATTGATTCATGATGATATGTACAGGATACAGTCGGTTTAATATTTAATAACTTACATACCTCGGCCATGGTATTGGAAATAAACTCAGTCCCCCTATCTTTTGTTATTTCCCGAGGTATACCATACCTGAGTATGAAGTTGTCCACAAATGCTCGTGCCACACTTACAGTATCTTTATTAACTAATGGATATGCTTCTATATACTACACTACTGTACTATGTGTAATTATAATAATCCTTATCTAAGGGCCCGACTATATATAAGAAAACCTTATCAAAGGCCGACTGCGCTGTTGTAGTTATTACCATCGGTTGCTTTGTATGCAACGAATGCTTTTGCTTTTGGCATTTGTTACATTTTTTTTACGAAGTCTGTAACATCTTCAGTCATCTTTGGCCAGTAGTAATTTTTCCTAATGTTATTAAGAATACGCCTTACACCTGCGTGCCCACTCGTAGGGAACAGATGATAATCATTAATGATTACTTTTTTATCATCATCGTTCTCTATTCTTATTTTATTTTTCAAAATACATATTCGAGGACCGGTCCGACTTTCATTATTTGTATAGTAATTGGTTAACCACTTTATACATATATTTATTATTATCTTTATTTCTTATCACATAAACTTCATCGATTGATATCTTATTACAAATGTAATCCAAACCTCTTATGAAGACGTCTCGCGTCGAAAATGGTCGAGATCATGGGTCTACATAAATTGTTTTTTTAGAAGGTACATATATAAAACATTATATTGTACATAATTACTATTTTTTCTAGTCTATATCCGGAAATAATTAATTCAGTACAATTTCTTGGCGTCCCAGAACTTCGATGACTTTCGGTTGATCAGACCGATTGTATGTCACATTTTTGTTGACCAAGGAATTATCGCTGGAATCATTTTCAAATTTTTTAGCCATTCGTCGAGTCATAACATTTACTACTCCTTCATTTATATTTTTCAACTCATCTGGTGTTATAATGGTGCGAGATAATGCATCTTCAGCTACATTACTCACACTTCTAACATATTGTACAACGTAATCATATTCGTCTAAAGCTAAACGGAACTTTAATAATCTACTTGATGGGTTGTTAATGCTGAATAAATAAACTAAAGGCTTATGATCAGTTTTTATAGTAAATTTTTTCCCAAATAAGTATGGTCGAAAATATTTGACAGACCAAACTATTGCTAGGAGTTCTTTTTCTATCGTGGGATAGTTTAACTCAGATTTATTAAGTGGACGGCTTATATATGCTATCGGCAAATCATTTTTATTGCATAACACTGCGCCTATAGCCAAACCAAACGCATCTGTATGTAATATAAAATCATTTTCTTCATCAAAATTTGGATACTGTAAAATGGGTGGATTAATTAGCAGCTGTTTAAGTTTATTAAATAAATGTGCACATTGACTAGTCCATTCAAATTTAGAGCCTTTTCTACAAAGTTTATTTAAAGGTATTATAAAACTAGGAACGAATTTCCGATAATAATTTACGAAAGCTACAAATCGTCTCACTTCGTCAGCACTTTTCGGGGTTGGATAGCATTGAAGTACTCGAGTTTTTTTAAGGTCAGGTAAAATGCCTTCACTTGATACTACATGTCCTAAATAGATCAAACTTTTAGCGAGAAATTTACATTTTTCGGGGTTAATTTTTAATTTTACTTTTCTCAGTCTTTCGAAAATGTCAATCAAATTTTTATTGTACATTTCGAGACTTTTACCAAAACAAATTAAATCGTCTAGATATATGAGACATTTTTGATAATGTAAACCGGACATAGCAACTGTATTAACCGGCTAAAAGCACTGGGACTGATTTTTAGAACCATTGGAAGTCTTTTCATCTGATAATGTTTGTTAGTAGTAAATGCTGTGTATTTTCTACTTTCAGGGCATAATTCTAATTGGTAGTAACTTTGACTGTGGTCTAAATGTGAGAAATACATTGCACCTGATAAAGAATCGAGTATTTCAGTAATGTTCGGTAATGGGAATCTATCATCTTTGAGCCTGTCATTAACTTTCCTATAAACGATTACAACCCTCCATTTTTTATTTCCACTACTATCACTCTTCTCTTCTATTATGTCATTATCTATCATTTCGGTAATTTGTTTTTCAATTTAATTTTTTTTTTACTTTTAGGAAGTCTGTAAGGCTTTGTATATACGGGTGTAACGTTTTCCTTAAGCTTTATGGACTGCTTATACAAGTTTGTAACGCCTAAACTATCGCCGGGTAGCAAAAATACGTCTGAATATTTTGCGCAGATGTTTTGTATTGAAATCTGTTCTTTTTTATTAAGGTGTTTTAAGTTTAAAATTGAAAATAACTTTTTGACTCGATTCGCATTAATATTATAGCCCTCAAAGGAACACAAATAAAAGTCATTAAAATTTGCAACATCTGGAGTAAAATAACTTAATTTCACCTCTTCCCCTCTGGTATTAAGAATTTTAAGTGGTATTTTACCACCATTAGGTTTCACTAAAACAGATGCTAAAAATACCCCATCGCTCAGCTGTTTACGCATAACTACACACTCGTTCTGCAAACTAATTTGTATAAAATATGTAATTTCACATCTCGGAGGTATAGTCATAAAAGTGTTGTAGCCAAGTTGACCCATTTGTAATGAAATATTAATCGGTACATCTTGGTTTATTGTCAAAACATTTCTTTCAAAATCCAATATGCATTTAAATTTACTCAAAAAATCCTGTCCTAAGATGCCATCCGTTCTACAAGAAAAAAATTTCAATATATAAAATTTATGCTCAAACGTATAATTATTGTATTCTAATTTTAAATAAATAAAATCTTCGCAATATATGTGTCCGCCTATTCCGTTTATTCTAATTCGCTCTTTATGAAATGGAATGTGCCATTTGTTCAAAACATCTTCGTTAATTACGGACAACGATGCGCCGGTATCAATTAGTAACATTAAAATTGTAATTATCAATTAGTAACAGTAAACATTTAAATTGACAGAATTTATATTTGCACAATAAAAATGTTCATGTTCGAAAAAACAAATTGTCACTATTTTCACTATTTTGTGAAATAGTATTTCCGATGTTACTATTCGTACTAGTCTCGGCAACATTTATTTGGTTTGGCCGTGAGTGGCCGCGAAATTCCATGTGGCCACGAAAACTGAGATGACCGAAAATTATTATTTTGACCACGAGAATTAAAGTAACGTGTATTGTTCGCAAAACGAAAATCTAAAACCTCCTCGTCTAAAACAATTAGCTGATGAATTACTGTAGTTGGACCTACCTCTGTTATGATGAAAATTCATCATTCTTTCTTCACTGCCCTTAGAGATTTTTTTCGTCCAACGCCCCCCGGATCACTTCTTTAACGTGCCGTAGTTTCTTGCTGCAATAATCGTACTAAGACGGCTATTTCGTAGGCCATTGGAAAATCGCTTTATCGCGTCCCGCTCATTTATTGGCTTCAGAATTTCGTACGTTTTATCATTTCCATCAGTCTGCGAAATAGTTAAGTCTACAAATAATTGTTCGACTTGCTTACCGAATTCTTCAATGCTTTTGTTGTCCTGTCGTATATTCTGCATTTGAGACTGAATCGCGATGTCGGATATTTTTGACAATAATGTACCTCGCATGTCCTGGAGTAAATCTGTAAAAGATAAATAGGTAGAGCGCAAACGCAGCTTGGCGCTCTCAGATAATCTCGATTTCAGAACAAACTTTATCAGCTGTTTTTTACCATCCTCGTCAATTACATCACTATAAAATTCAATATTAGAAATTAACTGTTTCGTCACATTTTCATCACCGTCCATAATCGGCAATAAAGAAATCGCAGTTTTCAGCTTGAATATCTCCAAGGTGCTTATCGTACTCGGGGAACTATCCGTACTTTCGGAACAAAGAAATTATTTTCGAATATAGCGAATTAATACAATCAATATTTTTATTTAAATCATGAATTACCTTTGAATCTTTTATTTCCTTATCTTCAATTTGTTTTTCTATCAATTTACTCAAACTAGAAATTTATTAAACAAACATTTGGCCTCAACAAATTTATTTTGTCTTATAATTGCTGTCCTTCTACTTGGTCATAACTTAGTGAGATAATATTTTATTTGTTGTAACTTACAAGCTAATTGTTTAATTTCATCTGCCATAACATGGCCAAAAATATGCAAAATAATAACAAAATTATTATTATTAAGTATTAGTAGTAAAGCATACTAAAAATAAAATAAAAATATATGTTTATAGAGTATTTTGATTACACATTTTATATGTACTCGTAAAACTAAATTTATGCTACATAATAATAAGTAATACAGTTTTGCAATTTACTATCACTTTTCGACACTTTGCACTTCATATTTGGATCATCAAACTCACAAAACTCACTTTACACTGGTACTGCTGGCGAGACAGCAGTAGGGGCGCCTTCACGTAGCTGTCGACGCAACAAACTCATCCACCTTCGCAGCTCATACGATTCGATACTTCGCTGGATCCATTTTCCGTGGCATTTTTTGTAGTAACGGAGGAACCATATCACAACTCCACTGATCAGCACGATGCAGATCGTAATCAGAACATAGGTGCTTATACTGGTGTGGTGCAGCATCTGGGCCGAAGCTGAATTACCAGCTCCAGTTTGCGCAATAATCACCTCTTCTTGTTTAGACTGATGTACTCCCATGGTTGAACGTAATTTCTAATTTACGTTGCACAATTACTAAACTTACTGGTTGTTTGATTGCCTCTTGACAATGTAATAATTCCATTATTTAAAACTGTCTTAAACTGTGCACAAGTCACTCAATGTTTATATAAAACAATCCTTATTTGCAAGACCACCCGAGACGCTCGAGCTCGCGTTTCTCTGGCAGGGTCGGTTAATTGAATGAAAAAATTTATACGCGCGGTCAACCTTGTATACGTGGTAGAGCCATGCTGCAGCTATATTATGGTTATAGCACGAATGGGTCGACCGGGGAAGGACCACGCTGTCAGAATACCCGCGTAAAAATAGCAGCTCAATGCTGCTATGAGGTTAGGCGCCGGTCAGGAAATAATACGACTGTTTCATTAGAAAGAGTATACATTGTTTTTATAGAAAGATATGCTCAGCTCTAACATAACTTAAGCTATACATCATCATCATCATGTGTTTCGTATGGTGGGTGTAGAATACCGGAGACCGTTTTTACTAGAAACGAGGCATTCCATCTTAGTACTCAGGAGTGACAACGCATCTGCATTATGATTTTTAATCGGAGATAGATGTAGAGGTCTGTGGCCCACAGGATCCACTTAGAAACTTAGATGGACTGTGTGCTCGTTTGTCACTTTTATTCTATTGAAAATGGATTGGTTCGACTGGGAAAGGACCATGCTCTCACAAAATGCCAATGTAAAATAGTAGCTCTATGCTGTTTGCACGGTGAGTGTAAATATCCCTAAATGTTACAAACAAAATGAAAATATAATTATAAGGATACAATAAATAAAAGACAATTCAACTGAAATCATATGTTAATACTAAAATTGGTGCCAAAAGGGGGTTCGTACCATCTATTTAGAGTTATTGTCGCTATGTACGGCACGCCAATATTTTAGTATGGGATTCTCTGGGCACTCGTAGCACACTCTGAGGATCTCGTTCTTAGAATCGTGTATGCGGGAAAGAAGGAAGAAGGACGGATTGCGGTAAAGAACCAGAGACTTTTTTCTGAAAACGAGGTATTCCATCTTAGTCCTAGATGACAACACATCTACATTATGATTTTTAATGATAGATGTAGATGTCTATGGGCCACAATATTCACTTACCACCAGGTGGACTGTGTGCTCTTTTATCAGTCTCAGCCAAAAAAAAAAACTCTAAAATTTTCTCATTTTAGAACCGAAAAACACTCCTATGAACATCTTTTCATAAAACACGATTCAATTAAACAACCGCCCGGCCTCTCAGTTACTACGGATACAAGTAATAACGTAACACATGATAAAATTTTAACAAATCTATCTTTTCATTTTACAGCAAGAAATAATCAAGACTTAACCAGTTCAAATGACGAGGTGATTGATGATTTAGGTGAAATTGAAACTATGAGAAGATATAAATGTGACTCAAAATCACTAGGCTCCACTCCAGAAGATATGGTGTCTAGTAAAGAAATCCTTACTTTAGGTATTGAAATGGAAAAAGAAATGTCACTTATGGAAAATATTACCCAATCCGATGAATCAATAGCAGTACCGGTAAGAGATTATAGAAACTTTCTGCTGTCATTCCAACTTTTAATGTTACTCGTATCGGTGTGATTAGGGGTATTCCCAACTGACATCTCAATGGAGGAATTAGTTTGCGAATCTGAGCTCTCTCCTGGCAGAGGGGAAATCATTAAAGCCAGAAGAAGTAACAGAAAGATCAAGAAAGGCGATGAAGTAGAATGGCTTCCAACTCAAACTGTTGTCCTCACCTTCTCAGAAAAGTAGCCCAGAGCACTCAAGGCTAAAAGCTATCAAGATAGTAGTAATGTCGCAAAAGAATGTGTCATACTTAGAGGATTCTGCTCGTTTTCCAGCTGTCAGAAGACCTTATTCTGATGTTGCATCTTCAAAAGTTTCTGCAAGCCATCTCGCCTCTACCCATGCACCTATATATAAACCTTCCTACTTTTCCATCTCCTTCCCAATCCTATAGGACAATCATATATAAAGCCAAATCTATCCCAGTACAAAACAATATAATATCCCTAATGATAATCTTCTAGAAAATGTTGTGGCCTCACTTACAGATATTGTTGGCAAACTCGATGATTCCCATTCAACGTAAAAACAAACTAGATGCCATCTTCTCCATAATATATAAATTTCGAGTGCCTAACCCTTCTCCAATGGAATTGTTGGAGCATCAGGAATAAGAAGCCTGATATAATTCATTTAATTAATACTTATAATCCTTCTGTTTCTGTTTCTTCAATACTACAATATCGGAGACCTGGCTTAAGCCAGGGTCTACATTAGAATCCCAGGCTTCTCTTGTTATCGTAGTGGTGATTTTACTAAACAGGACCATTATTTTATCACCTATCCCTTCCTCCTATACAAGCAATATAAATACATTAGCTGTTAGGAATAGAATAGAATAGAATAGAATAATTTTTATTCAATATAGATTACATGTAATTCTTATTGAAAGTCATTTTACTTTACCACTGGTTCGAAAAAACTCTGTCCTGGGAAGAACCAGCAAGAAACCCAGGACTTTTTTTTTAAAGTAAATTTTACATTAATGGTTGTACAAACTATTTAAGTACAAAATTTATTTTAGAAACTGCTTGGAAGCGACCACCACATTCCAGGGTTATTTTCAATTATATATTCATTTATACTATAATAACCCTTTTATACAGTTTCAGCAACAAAACATTTAAACTTGGTAATATGTAGAGAGAGCCTGTACACTTTCCGGGACCTTGTTGTAATAGCGTATACATTGCCCCAAGAATGAATTACTGACTCTGTGGAGTCGAGAAACTGGTAAGTATCACTAGCTTGTGCTTGCTAGTGTTTACATAATGTATATCACTTTTTTACTAAAACTACCTTTGTTTTGTGAACATACATTAAATTTTCGTAAATATACTGAGAGGCCAAAGTTAATATATTTATTTCTTTAAATTTATCTCTAAGACTCTCTCGGTTTTAGGTTGTAAATAGCTCTAATGGCCTCTTCTGTAAAACAAAAATAGTTTCTGAATCATGCATTTCCCCATAGCAAAATCCCATAAGACATTATGCTATGAAAATAACTGAAATAAACTAGTCTAGCTGTCTCGACACTAGTGAGACCTCTAATCTTTTTTACAGCATAGGCTGCAGAACTTAGTTTGCTTGCTAGTTTGGATATATGGGGGCCCCACTGAAGCTTTGCGTCGAGAGTGATGCCAAGAAAAACAGTGGATTCAACAGGGCTCAGTTCTTCCCCATTCAAAAACACATTGGTACCCAGATTTTTAACATTCGTTGTTGTAAATTTAATACATTTAGTTTTATTTCCGTTTAAATGTAGATTATTAACGTTAAACCAATGCACTAATTTTGATATAGCATTATTCACTTTTTTACATTTAAATGATTGACGTTTAAGTTTAAAAATCAAGGAAGTATCATCAGCAAATAATACTATATCATGATTATCCCCTACAAGGAAGGTAAGTCATTAATATATACCAGAAATAGAAATGGGCCGAGAATCGAGCACTGAGGACAGGTGACCCGGAAGAACTTTTACCATTGATAATAACTTTCTGCATTCTATTACTTAAATATGAAATAATAAGTTTAAGCGCTGTGTTCTTGACACCATAGTACTGTAGCTTCTGATTAATGTCTCATGGTGAATACAGTCAGAGGCCTTGGAAAGGTCACAAAATATACCCAAAGCATCCTCCGTATTCTCCCATGCAAAAATATGTTTATAAAGCTCAACTCCAGCGTCAGTTGTCAAGCGACCCTTGTAAAACCGAATTGATTTTATGTAGCAATTTATTAATATTAAAAAACTTAAGATCTGATCTAAAATTATTTTTTCAAAATTTTACTAAATGTTGGTAGTACAGAAATCGGTCTAAAATTGGCGGGGTCTAATGTACCACCAGATTTAAATAAAGGTATGACTTTACTATGTTTCATTAAATCAGGAAACACACCAGATTCGACGCTTGTATTAAATATAGTGACTAGATAAGGTGCTATTATATCTATTATAGATAAAATAACTTTAACGGAAATCCCCATAAGTCTGCCGTTTTCTTAACGTCAATTGTTTTAAAATATGTAACGATATCTTTTGGCAATACTCTATGGAATTTAAAAGTATTTGAACAAGCCTTTACATTTTGTTTAAGCAATGATTCGGCGACAGTAGGAGAAAATTTAATGATTTTGTTGTCAAAAGGAACATCAGTAAAATGTTTCTCAAAAGCCATAGCAACATCTTGATCAGATCGAGTTAAACTGTTGTTAATATTCAATTGAAAATCCGAGTTGTGGGTTTGACGCCCGTTTCACTATTTATTATTCTCCAGGTCATTTTAATTTTGTTGGATGCAGTTTTAATTTTGTTACTTAAATGTAAAGCCTTAGCTGTGTACCACACTTTTTAAATATTTTAGAATATGTTTTACATAATCTCTAAATATAACACTAGTATTATATGATCTTTCATTATAAAGCTCATATAACTTTCGCCTACTTTTATAAATTCCTACTGTCGCCCATTCATTAAATGATTTGCGACTGTTGGAAATCATAATTCTATTCAATTACATTCTAGCTCCCACTCCTTATTCTATTCCAGAACTCAATTTAATTCTATCAAGCATCTCCCACCTTACATTGTTATAGGAGACTTCAACAGCCATCATGTAATGTGGGGTTCCCATAAATCTGACTCTTTTCTTATTTGCTACTTGATGTTTTCAAGGAATTTAATCTTTGTCTTCTAAATGATGGTTCTCCACCAGAATGTCCCACCCTTCGCAGAATACTAGATCCGCAGTAGACTTGTCATTGTGCTCTCAACCCTGCTGCTAGCATATCATGGAAAATCTTCCTTCTCTCTCTCTCTCTTCTCCTTTTGGTAATCTCTAATCTGGCTAATCTCTCTTCCTTCTTCTTTTGGTAGTGATCACTTTCCCATCCTCTTAAACCTAAGTAATATATGTGTTCCTACACGAAATTTTACTTTACAAATTTAACCTGTCTGAAGCTGATTGGCATGTATTTTCCTCAGAATCAGAACTTCATATCAATAACCTTCCCCCAGTATCTTAAGATCACCTTCAGTGTCTACTCCCAATTTATAACCCTTCTGAATAATATAGCCTGCAAAATTTTCTCTTTGGAGAATTCCTATACAAAAAAAAAATCTTCACCTCAATGGTGGATGCAGACTGCTCCTCAATTATTCGAAAACGAAAGGCTGCAGAACGGCTATATTCCTCTAATATGACTATGGAAAATTTTCTAAATTATCAAAAAATAGCTGCTCTGTCCAAAAAACCTCTTAACTCTTTTAATAACCTTAATGAACCATTTTCAATAGCTGAACTGCAGTTAGTGCTTAGGCAACTAAAGGATTAATATGGGTACTAAGTGTAAGCAGTTCCTTTTAATCATCATTAACTTTGCTTTTACAACCGGTTCTATTCCAGATGACTGAAAAACAAATATTATTATACCCATTCTAAAATCTGGTAAAGACCCTTCTTCAGCATTAAGATATCGCCCTATTGCTATTTCATCAACCTTGTATAAAATCATGGAGCACCTCGTAAAAAATCGACTTGAGCGGATTCTTGACAATAGAGGCATTATATAAAAGAGCCAATTTGGTTTTAGAAAAGGTTTTAGCACAATGTATAGACTTAGCATCTTAGTATCCGATATAAGACTTGCCTTCTCCAATAACAATTTTCTGGTAGGCGTTTTCATTGACGTTTGTGCGGCATATGATAATGTTCTTCTCCCACTGCTTAGGCAAAAAAAGCATCAACTGAACATTTCTGAGAGAACAACAAATTTCGTATCAAACGTACTTTCACATAGACGCATATTAGTTCGTTCTGAAGGAAGATTTCTACCAGCTAGATTTATCTGGAAGGGACTACCTCAAGACTCAGTCTTGAGTTCCTTGTTATACAGTCTCTACAATCATGATCTAGACAGATCTGTGAATTACGTAGGTAATGTCTTGCCATATCGAGATGACCTAGCATTATTTGTAACTGATGCCTCTATTGCCAAAGCTTTCTCCCGTTTATCCCAAACTGTCAACTTTCTTAATAATTAGCTGTTTGAGCATGGTTTATCAATATCTCCTTTGAAATGTAGTACTGTGGTTTTTTCTAGGCGAAAGCATATACCAGAAGTTTCCATATATATTAAAATACACTGATCCCCACTGAACATCAGGTGAAATTTTTAGGAGTTATTCTGGATAACAAAATTACAGGAATTCCTCATCTATCCTATATTGCTTCCAAATGTGAAAAAAATCTTAATGTAATCCGATCCCTATCAGGTGCTTGGTGACCACCCCCTACTCCCAAAAGCTTTTATACAATGCTCTAATTAGAAGTCATTTTGACTATGATTGCTTTTTACTAGAGCCAAAAATGTCAAAATGTTTACGATAATAACAGGTGACATGAAATCTACCCCATTTCCGCTCTTCAAGTTGAATGCGTTGAGCCCCCTCCCCCCCTATTTCTACGCACACAATATCTCTCATATAGGTTTTTGTTCAAAGCTGCTTGTTATTTACACATCTCTCCTCTCTAAACTTCGTTCCTTGTATCAGTCGGTCAGGGACTCTCCATATGGGTCCCACAAGGATTTGCTATCTATTATAAAAAGTTATATTAAATTAATCAATGTTCACTCTCCAGTTTATCAAACCCTTAGTAATCCACTTTTCAATATCGCATACGAGGCTCTAATTTTCAATCCAGACATTATTCCAAACTTCGGTATAGATAAGAATACTATTGAATCAAATAACAAATTAAATATGCTCCTCCTCCAAAATTGGCATGATTGGTTAATTATGTATGTTACAGTCAAAACTCGTAACCAGTCAAAACCACTTTTGATTGTGAATAATCGGGCAAAATTAGTTTTGACTAAGGGTGTTGGTCAATACTACTTTTAATTGATTTTTGCAGTCAAAAGTAGTTTTGACTAAGGACGTTGGTCAAATCTCACTGAAATGATTTCTCAACATATCCATTTGTTTCACGCGCTGTATGACTAGTAGCGCCATCTTGTTGATATGATAAAAACAAATCTGTTTCAATAAATAAAATCAACTGATTCAGACACTACTGCATTTTACACAAAGAATAATAAGTTTAATAAACCTGATCAACATAATAAAAAAGGTTTTAGATGTTTCCACTGCAACTGTTGCGGTCACACAAATAAACATTGCAAGTTCAAGAAAAATGAAAAGGAGCAAAATAATAATAATTCTGGTTATGTGGCCATGCTCTCTGCAACAACAAAGAACGATGATGGGTGGTATATAGATTCTGGAGCATCTATGCACATGACGATGAGGAAAGACGACTGTCTTTATAATGAAGTAATCCCTTCAATCACAAGTATTAAAATAGCAAATGACAAAATGCTTCCGGTTAAAAGTTGTGGCAAAATAGACTTAAAAGCTGTTGCAAAAGATGGTGAAATACAAACTATTCAAATAAAAAATGTTATCTTTATACCAGAATTAGCAAATAATTTACTGTCAGTTAGTCAAATAATAAAAATTTGGTTGTTACTTACAGTTTACTAATAAGGGCTGTAAGAATACTGATGCAGCAGCTGCAAATTTTATTAATAATATGTATCGACTGAATATAAACACTATTCCAGCATACAGTTGTAAAGCAAATGAAACAGATTTCTTATTGTGGCATCAAAGAATGCAAGGCGCATTTAAATTTTAATGACTTAAATAAACTACAAACAGTACTGATGCGAGTGAAATTTGTTAAAAATTAAAACAAAATGATATGTGAACTCCGTCAAAAAGGAAAACAGTCAAGGCTGCCGTTTCCAGCTGAAGTTTTCCGAGCAAAGAAACCAAAGGTGTAATCGTAAGTGAATGTGAGGAAGTACCTGGCTCCTCTCAAGTGATTTCACCTCCAGTGATCCACAGATGTTGGTCCGATCTATCACGTCGAAACACCAATGCACCGGGAAGTCTGCAGTTTGTGATCATATCTTACACGACCCCCGCCATTACATCAGATTTGATAGACCACAAATCCTTGCGAAAGAACATCGATTCCTGCCAAGGATGATACGTGAAGCTTTTGAAATTAAAAATCATCCTAATTTCAATAGAGAAGGAGGCTAGGTACTACCACCTACTTAGGATCCTGTAATTAATAAAATTAAAACTAAGCCCAAGCATACCACCGCAAGACTTTAAAGACACAGTAAGTTCATTCTGCGTAGATCGGACCAAAAGTAATAATTATGAAGCTGAAGGTACTCCGGTTAACTCTGATATCGGGACGTCAATCACCTTAGTCTGCCGTGACCATGGGTGCTGTAAAGCACCGAAATGTTAAATTTAAAATAAGTATAATTAAACGCGATAAAATCCGTAAAAGCAGTTTTATTCAATGTGTAGTGTTCGCGTAAATATAAAAAATCATAAAGTGAGTCATTTAAAAGTTTTTGGATGTGAAGCCATGGTTAAAGTGCCAAAAGAAAAACTACAAAGACTGGATCCTAAGGCAAGTAAAATGACTTTTGTTTGTTATTGTGATACTACCAAAGGTTACAAGTTGATAAATCCAAAAACTCGTAAAGTAGTTATAAGTAGAGATGTTGTAATCATGGAAAATTCAAGAAAACAAAACAATGTAGTGGCGTATGCTTGGTGGAATAGGTATTCTTAGTCTTGTCTGCTTCTTTATCAGAGGTTCAATTTTGTTCAACAGAAATTCAAAATCGGTACGAGACATTCTGCAAAAGTTTGTGAATTCCCCAGATTCTTCACTATTCAATAATTGAAAAAGTTTTCCATTCCCTCCTTGAAACAAAAAAAAAAACAGTTGTATAGGTACTAGCATGTTACAATATAATTCGAATAATAAAATATAATTAGAATTCCGTTTAACTACCCAATTATAGGTATAGGTATGCACACAAAAATAAGTTATCTAAGTACATTAGGTACTCACAGAGTTCTATTACGATGGATAGATATCATCCACCATCTTCTACGACGACGAATTTTTTTTTGAATTTGATATCTTTTAAATTACAGTTAACATAATTTTGTATTGCAGTGTGGGTGCTGTATTTATTTCGACGTCTGCCATTGCTGAAAGTCAAATGTGATGTGAGTGGTAGGGTAGAATGTAAATACACACTTCTCTCGATCCTACTACGGCAGTATTTAGCGAAGTATGGCCGGCAGCGCGAGGACTAGTGGCAGCGGCTGGAATGAGGCTTTAAAGCAATAGCAGCAATACTGGCTCGACCAACACAACTAAAGACGTACATGGCACAACAATAGAACATCCCCGTCCACAAAACACAAAATTTGTTTAATAAACGGTGAAACTTCTAACAGAATATGCATTATTGCTGAGAGAACTAATCTACGTAACTATGAAATCGTAAACCTAAATGTGGATTGAAGCAAATTGTAGATTAAATTGAAGGAAAAGTACAAAACTTTACGTTCTCTGACTATTGTGTTATTTATATTGGTGAAGAAGATTTTCGGACAACGCACGATTATATACTGGATGTCCCAAAATATCACGTCAGAGCGACATGGAAGATAGGTTAGCTTTAGATCTTGGAGATAAAAAAAATTACCTCAGTAAAAGTTTCTAGTTTTCGAGATATCGTCAATAATTTATATTCTCAAAAATCTCTACTTTAAGTTAGTGTTTCTACTGTTGTCGTTAGAAATACCTTTAAAGTTTTGGTTTTATATTATTATTTTTTCTCGAACAGTTGTTTCATGTGTTGAAAGTAAATTTGCCCCAAAATCTTGTGTATTTTTTAAGAAAAAAAATGATTGGTGTTACTTTTTTACCTTTGAAAAAATTGCACTTCCAACTTTGATGACCTACCGTGAAAAAAATGTACTGACGTAAACTGGCAACTAATTTGTAAAAATGCTCCATTTACTGCAGTATAAATGATAAAAATGGTAATTTCTACGTTTTTTTTTAATAATTAATGTAAGTGTTATACCTTTTCTAAATCTGCGATAAGTGGAGTATATTTCCAAATTATTTGCCAGTTTACATCAGTACATTTTTTTTCACGGTAGGTCATCAAAGTTGGAAGTGCAATTTTTTCAAAGGTAAAAAAGTAACACAAATCATTTTTTTCTTAAAAAATACACGAGATTTTGGGGCAAATTTACTTTCAATGCATGGAAAAACTCTTCGAGAAATAAAAAACATATAAAAACCAACAACTTCCAAGGTATTTCTAACTACAACGGTAGAAACACAAGCAAGCAAGTAGACGGTGTGGCGATGGGCTCACCTGTATCTCCCGTAGTCGCCGACATATTCATGGAGGACTTTGAGGAGAAAGCCCTTCTTACTGCTCCTGTAAATCCAAGGTTCTACAAGCGGTACGTAGACGACACTTTCACAATTTTACCATCTGACAAAGTAACTGCATTTTTAAACCACCTTAATTCCATAAACTCTAAAATACAATTCACAATGGAGTTAGAGGCAAACAATTCTTTAGCATTCCTAGATGTTTTAGTCATCCGAAATCTTGATAACACTATTGGTCACACTGTGTATAGGAAAAAGACTCATACCAACCGATATTTAAATGGTGAATCGCACCATCATCCATCACAGTTAGCTACCGTGGGAAAATCTTTGTTTCAGAGAGCACGAGGGATCTGTGATAGAAAACATCTGGCCGCCGAGCTTCAGCACGTTGAGCAAGTACTGCAAGACAACAAGCTTCGGGTCCCGCGCCTACGTCACAGTGACCGAGTGAAGCCGGCCACAGTCGAGCGTGTGCCTGCTGTACTACCCTATCAACCCCTATACTCCTCAAGACCAAGCGCGCAAGATATATAACATCTTTAAACTTGAAGAGATGCAAAAAAACTTTTATCGAAAAGTGTTTTCTTTTATTGTTTTAAATCTTCATTCATTGCACTATTTTTCAAGCTAATGGGCATTAAGGATGTAGTACTTTTTTTAACACCACAGTGTCTTAAACTTGGATGAAAAATCTTGTCTCGTAGAAATTTGCAACTTAAATATTTTTTTAAGGAAATTGTTCATGTTGTTAGGAAACTGCAAAAACATGCAGTTACACATCTAAACAGAAATAATATTCAATAAAAAAAAATACGTTTTTGCTATTTCAATAGCAAAAATCATGAAAATCAGAAAATCTTGAAAACTGTAATAGTTAGTTTCATTAAAATTTTTTGGCTGTTCTCATAGGGCACGATCTCGTAACTCGCCACATTTTGTTTGGACCAGTATTAACAGGACAACCTGTTTGTATATAGCTAATCCTACAAGTTTTCTTTTACAGGGATGTTGAATATGAATCCAATTCCGAAGATGATTCTTACAAGTAAATCTACTGAAGTTAACACCTCCAAAACAAGTTCAAATTATAGTAGTGTATTAAACGAAGCTTGTATTTCGAATTTTTAAAACCATTATCTAAAATAAATCAGTCAGCAGAAGTAGAAAATCCAAATCTGTTAATTTATTCACGATATTACAATAGCCCTTGGGAAGCTTAAGATTATGAGCTGGAAGATATAGATAATACTGCACTTGGACCTCAAGTTAGTCCTGCACATACTGATGGAAGCCTCATCATAAAATTTAGACAATATCGAAAAAAAAGCTTATAAGAACATGAAGCTTCGCCTAAACTGCAGATTTCTGAGAAATTTGCAGAAACCCAAGGTTAGTTTCATAATAAACAATTATTGGGATTGTAATATATAATTTTTATCTCAAGTGTGAGCTTTGAGTATCGATATTGAGGATTACTTCCAGGAAATACATGCTAGTTTGCGCATTTTTGGGAAGCCTTTGTTTAGCAGTGATGTTAGAAAGACCGATAATAAAGTATAAGCCACGCGTAGAAGATTTGCTGATTCACGATTCACGTTCCGCGCTTATGCATCTGTAAGAACGCTAGAATGCGTGACGTCTTGGCGCTGTCGGCAAACTTTCGGAGCGCGGGTTGTAATTATAAAATATTGTTTATAAAAGTAATGTAGTTACAGTTAAGAAACAAAATTCATATTGCAGAGAACAGTAGAGTCTGTGATGCTCAGATCCCACATGATTTCGTATAAAATTATGTATAGATAATATAATTCACAATTTTTTAAGTTCTCGAGACATGCAGGTCTCGCGATGGTTTCTTTGAACGCAGAACACCTGTAATATCGGAGCTTAAAATTACGATTAATACTTTAAGTACTGTCGGTGGAGGACTTTGCCGTAATAATATCAAAGAATGTGGATCCTCCGAGGTTGTTGGTCCTTAGAAATTTTACATTCCTATTTTACTATATTGTAGACCACTATAAACAAGAAATCAAAAAGTTCATTATAACTGCTATGAAACATTACATAATATTATCTCGCCAACCTGTAACACACAAACACTATACACACACCTAGTGTCACAAAAACCGTTAGGACAACGGATGGGACGAAGAGTGACCGCAGACGGGCGCGCCGCACACCCTTCGACACCGCATACACAGCGTATACCCTGAGAGATTTGCAAAAACCCAAGGTTAGTTTCATAAAAAAATAATCATTGGGATTGTAATATATCATTTTAATCGATGATGTAGATGTCTATGGGCCACAACATACATTAAACTATGAGAAGAGATAAATGTGATTCAAAGTCACTAGGCTCCATTCCAGAAGATCTAGTGTCTTCTGGAATGGAGTGAAAGCCTTACACCATTTATTGAAATGAAAAAATAAATGTCACTTATGAAATGTCACTGTAAGAGATTCCGGAATAGCATTAAGGTACGTTCTGATGAAAAGCGCTCAACGCACGTTTCGATAACGCGCGTTTACAACTACATAAATTTTATTCAGGTCGTACACATGCTAACGGGTGGTTTAATAAAGCGCGCGTTGAACGCTTCGCTAGCGCTCGACCGTTGTCAGCGCGCGTCAAAGCGCGCTTTGAGATCATTGGTTTTCTATGTTACCGTTCAGTTGAGCGCGCGCTTTTGATGCGGATAGACGTATTTTAGGGTTCGCTCAGTTCATCCAGAAATCGTCCGAAATGGAAACGGAAACATTTAATACCGAATTATTTATAGATGAAATAGAGAACCGTCCTGCGATATGGGACATGACAAGTAGCGTTTATTCAGATAAGAACTTAAGGAGACGGGCTTGGGAAGAACTCGTCCTCATATTTTGTGAAGGGGATGACAATGAAGAAAAGAAAAAATTATTATGTGAGTACATATATTTATATTTTCAATAAGTCTGTGTTACAAATTAAATATTACGATCTAGCCAATCAACTTTTCCTCTGTTGATGAAATAATTTGTTAAATGTACTCGAACATTGTCCGCCTGTCGCACAGTACGCCCGGTATAATGTAAAACTAGATTTTCCAGTGGTGGGGTATGAAGTGTATCTTCATAATTGTAGCCATCTCTCATTCTGACATAATTGTGTAGTGTACATATCGTATTTTCGATCTTTTCTGCAAAACCGGTGTTAACATCTAACGGCCTATGTAAAATACGCTATTTATTACACATTATGCCAAAAGTAAATTCGACATACCGGCGTGCTAATGTCAAACGGTAATTAAATATTTTTTTAGCATAAGTCAGTGACCTTCCCCCATAAGACCGCATTAAATTCTCCGTCATGGTAAAAGCTTCATCAGCCACTATCACGTATGGCAACACTGTTGGTCTATTTTGTATTAACAATGCCTTTGGGTCAGGCAGTTCTCATGACCTTTCTGTCAGCTTTTTGTACAATGAAGAATTCTTGAATATACCCGAGTCACTGTTTTTACCGTAGGCACCTATGTCAACCCACACAAAACAATAGTTTGCATCTGCTAGCGCCAATAAAACCAGCGAAAAATAATTTTTGTAGTTATAATACATTGAACCTGAGTGTTCAGGCTGGATTAACCGGATATGTTTCCCGTCCAAGGCTCCTAAACAATTGGGAAACTTTGAGTTCTTTTCAAATATCGTGGATATTTTATACCACTTTTCTTTCGTTGGTTCACTCATAAACAGAAACAGAAACAGAAACTTTTTTATTCAATATAGATTATAAATAATACTTATTGAAAGTCACTCTTTTGTTTAATTACCACTGATTCGAAAAAAAAACCTCTGAAGTTTTTTAATTACCACAGGTTCGAAGAAAAAACTCTGGGTTTTTTCTACGAAACCCAGCGGGACTTTTTTTTAATTATAAATAACAGCTTACAATCATGTATGTTACACAATTAACAACACAAAACAAATTAGAAATAGCTTGGTAGCGATCACCTGATTCCCAGGGGTTATTATCATCCATAAATTCCTTAATATTATAATAACCCTTTTTATACATACTTTGTTTAATAAAGTTTTTGAACTTTGAACAGGTCAAATTTTGTATATTTTCTGGGATTTTGTTGTAAAAGCGTATACATCGCCCCAAGAATGAATTACTGACTCGATGGAGTCGAGTAACTGGTACTACTAGCTTGTGTCTGTTCCTAGTATTTACAGAATGAATATCACATATTTTTGTAAAACTACTTTTGTTTTTGTGTACGTACATTGCATTTTCATAAATGTATTGAGAGGCCAAAGTTAATATATTAACTTCCTTTTTTTGTCGCAGCGACTCTTTATAAAATAGCTAAAGTAAACTAGTCTAGCTGTTTCAACACTGGTAAGATTTCTAATCTTTTTTACAGCTTACGCTGCAGAACTAAGTCTGCTTGCTAGTTTTAATATATGGGGGCTCCATCTCCAGGGCTCCGAAGCTTCTCGTCTAGTGTGATTCCAAGAAAAATGGTGGTATCTACAAAACTCAGTTCCTCCCATTTTTTTTTTTTATAGGAGAGGGGCAAACAGCATGCGGCTCACCTGATGGTAAGTGACTACCGCCGCATGAACAACTGCAACACCAGGGGAACCAGAGGAATTGCAGATGCGTTGCCGGCCTTTTAAAAAGGAGTAGGCTCTTTTCTTGAAGGTCCCTAAGTCGTATCGGTCCGGAAAAATCGCTGGTGGTAAACTATTCCACAAGGAAGTTGTGCGAGGAAGAAAACATCTTCTAAATCGCACAGTGGTGGACCGCCAATCATCCAGATGGTGTGGATGGTATCGGGAGTTCTGCCGCGATGTGCGTTCGTGAAATTTAGCGGCTGGGATTAATCCGAACAATTCCTCAGAGCACTCCCCGTGGTAAATGCGAAAGAAAATGCAAAGAGATGCAACATCTCTTCGCAGCGCCAATGAATCGAGCCGATCGGAAAGGACTCGGTCGTCGACGATTCGAACCGCTCTGCGCTGGATGCGGTCAAGTGGAAGGAGCTGGCACTGGGGCCCCAGCCAGATGGGAACAGTATCCGTGAGGCCGAACCTGCGCCTTGTAAAGTTGCAGGCGTTGTGCCGGCATGAAATACTGTCCCGCCTGAGCCGCCAAGCTTTTAGAGGCCAATTTGGCTTCTCTTCCAAGTGACCACGAAACTGCACGTCACTCGATATGTCGACGCCGAGGATTCCGATACTGGCTGAGGCAACAAGGAGTGCCTTGAAATTGAGGAGAGACGACAAAGGTGTTCTTTATAGCGGTGAACGCGCAAACTTGTGTCTTCTGAGGATTAAACTGGACTAGATTTAGTCGCCCCAATCCGAGACTTTGTTCAGCAAAGACTCGACTTCAGACAAGTTTGTTCCGGTACTCGGCGACGTTTTCCCGAGAAATATTGGCACGGCCGGGTATGAGCATCACCAGTGCTGTCATCCGCATAGCAATGAATGCTACCGGTTTGCAACATATCATTGATATGCAGAAGAAACAGCGTTGGTGATAGCACGCAGCCTGGAACACCGTTTAATAGGCTTGCAGTCGGAGCATGCACCGTCTACAACGACCTTGATGCTCCGATCTGCAAGAAAGCTGGTGATCCAATTGCACACTTCTCGAAGCCCATAGGAAGGAGCTTCGGAAGCGCTTTGTGCCAAACCCGATCGAAAGCCTTCGCAATGTCCAAACTAACGGCCAATGCCTCCCTTAGACTCTACTCCCCATTTAAAATCACATTAGTATTCAATTGTTTGACATTTGGAGTCATGAATTTTACATTTCGTTTTAGTGCCATTTAAATGCAAATTATTAACATTGAACCAATTTACTAATTTAGATATAGCACTATTTACTTCGTCATATTTTATTAATTGTCATCTTAACTTGAAAATTAAAGAAGTATCATCAGCAAATAATACTATATCATGGTTATTCCTACTATATAAGATAAGTCATTAATTTATTCAAGAAACATTAATTTATTCAACATTCACAACGAGAATTGAGCCTTGAGGCACGCCCATTTGTACCATCGACCCGGAAGAACTCATTCTGTTAATGACAACTTTTGCGTTCTGTTACTTAAATATGAAATAATTAATTTAAGAGTTTAATAATGATTAATGTTTCATGGTGAACACAATCGAAGGCCTTGGATAGGTCACATAATATACCCAAAGCATCCTGTGAATTCTCCCATGCATTAAAGATATATTTAATCAGCTCAACACCGGCATCAGTTGTCGAGCGACCCCTTGTGAAACCAAATTGATTTTTATGAAGTAAATTATTTATATTAAAGAAATTTAACATTTGATCGAGAATAATTTTATCAAAAATCTTACTAAGTGTTGGTAGTACAGAAATAGGTCTAAAATTGGCGGGGTCTAATGTACTACCAGATTTAAATAAAGAAATTACTTTACTATGCTTCATTAAATCAGGAAACACACCAGATTCGATACTAGTATTAAAAATAATAGCTAGATGAGGCGCGTTTGTATCTATTATAGACGCAATAACTTATAATAAAAATCCCCCACAGATGCGCAGTTTTCTTAATATCAATAGTTTTAAAATATTTTATAATATCTTTTGATGATACTTTATGAAATTTAAAATTCTTTGTACACGCATTTACATTTTGTTTAAGTAATGATTCGGCGACGGCAGGAGAAGAATTCAGTGACTTAGTGGTTAAGATCGGAATATCAGTAAAATATTTCTCAAAAACTATTGCAACGTCCTGATATGATTCAGTTAATTTGTTGTTAACACTTAACTGGTAGTTTGAATTGCGAAGTTGATCTTACCAGTTTCGCTATTAATTATACTCCATGTCATTTTAATTTTATTAGAAGCCGTCTTAATTTTGTTGCTCAAAAGTAAAGACTTGGCTTTGGAGCACACTCTTTTAAATATTTTTGAATATTTTTTTACATATTCCCTAAATTCGACGCTAGGATTATATGAACTTTCATGGTAAAGATCATATAACCTTTGTCTACTCTTATGGACTCCTACTGTCGCCCATTCATTGAATGACTTCCGACTATTCAAGGAGAATGTTTTAGAAGTAAAAGTATTGTTAAATCCATTGCAAATAAGCTTAAACAATGTTCCATACAAAAAATTAGGATCATTTTGGTATGAAAGTGATGGAAGTTTTTTCACTATGTTACTTCTAAACATCTACAAACGTCATGCATTTACTGGAACAAACACAACTTTCTCATCTATTTGCTTTTGTGAACATAAGGTAACGAAACTAATTGTCCACAGTGATCAGAACTTAGTTTTTGAGTTATACATTTATGCAACGGCTTAATATTTGTAAAAATGTTATCTATACATGTTGCACTAGATTGAGTAATACGCGTTGGCTCTAAAAATAAATTAAAAAAGACCATATGACTTAAACAATGATCTAAATTTAATATTGGTGGAGGAAGCTTCTAGGAGATTGATATTAAAGTCTCCACATATTACAACAGATTTCTTCCGTTTATTAAATTCAAAATTTAATTATGTTAAAAGAAAATGGGTCAAATTAAAAATAAAGGCTGAAAATAAAGCTTAAAAATGGAAATATAAAAATAATCGTATTTATTTTTATTTCGAGTTTTATAAGAATAATATTTACTGGAACAATTATTTTATATTATAATAGAACATGATATTCCTTTAAAATGACACCAATATCAATAATATCTTATATATTCAATATACATAAGTATATAACGTTTACTCAATATAATTTTAATAAATAACTAAATAAATAAATAAAAATAAGCTTTAATAATTTCTAGGCACATCTCAACAGATATTTCGTTTATAAACGGCTATCAACGTGTTAATAGTGAAGCATTCTTTTATATTTAATATTAATTTAACACAAAAAACTGATTAGAATACCTTTTAAACAACATAATTATAATCAATAAACGATGATCGCATATAGTGATTAAAATGTCGAGCTAAATTATTATATGTAAACGTTTTGGAATTGTCGTAATGATACATATTTCCTAAAGAAAATATCTTCACAATCAGTTTGATGTACAATAACATTGGAAATAACGTATAAAACAGATAGTTATCACATTTTTGATCGCATTTCTCACACTTTAACAGTCCACAAACAAAATGGCGTAATTTCATTTTCTCTTTTTTCTAAATATTTTGTTACTATTATACAGGTAAAATTCACTCTCACACATGACAAATTTAAAATAGCACCATCTATAATTTTTACTGTATTAATAACAGCTATCTCTTTGCTTTGTTTAGAATTATCAATTTGGTGACTATAGTCGCCATGGACAGGTGAGGCAATAATTTTTTTGGGGACTGTAGTCACCGTGGACAGTTGAGTAGATAAGGCCTCATATACAGAACTATCAGCCGCTTACAGAAGAAAGGCCCAGAACGCCTCTTTTGAAACGCCTCTCTCAACTATCAGGGCAAGCAACAGGTACGACTAGCAAGACCGACGATATGCTGAAAAAACAGCTTAGTAATTTAAAAGCTTTTTAGAGTACAGTAGTAAACATTTACCTTGATTCCGTATCAAAAAAGCGGGAATTTGTGCCCAGTGGGCAGCAATTGACGCGCTATACTGGGACTTGGATAGCGAGCTGGAAGGGTAGAACAAAAAATATGAAGTTACTTTTAACAGCTACGAATTGGAATACTGAAAGAAATCTGAAAAATACTGAAAAGAATCAAGAAAGCCGTTAACAAGAAAATGTCTAACAATGGCTCACAGAAGGACAAAAATTTCAGTGGAAATTATAACACATGACCTCCTTCAAGAACCTTTTCACTGAAACAATCCATAACATCCGTCTATGTCCAACGCGCAGAAGATGCAGTATCTCAAGACAAAGATGAAAGGAGAAGCCGAGAGACTCATCCAGCATCTCAACGATAGCTCAGACAACTACGATGTGAATTACTATTTTAAATCATAGATTTAATAACAAGAGTATATTTCGTCACATATCAGTCTACTATTAAATAATCCCTGCGCAACATCAGTCCTTGAATCATATCAAGCGCATTCATGATACTACAATTGAGTGTCTAAATGCTATCAAGAACCTAGGGTCGAAGTAATCAGGACCCTCTGAGCAGATTAAATTGAATCTGTTAAGCACCCAAAAATTGCCTATGCTGAACAAATTTCTGGATTTTGACATAAAATTCACGACGGAGAAGAATCAGCCTGTAGGTAGCAAGATAACCCTACACAAAAATATCAAGGCAACTTAAAGCTGTTATAGATCGCGTCACGGTTTAATAGCGCTGACTTTGAATGCGCAGAAGTCAATTTTAGATCTGTTTAGCGGTAGAGAGTGATACGAGGGAGGCACTCGGCGCCAGCGTTTTATTGGTTGCTCAGTCGCCTTCCCCATGTCTTGTTCGTTCACGGGTCGCAAAACCCTAGAGTACAATCGCTTATACATTGTTTCTATACGTTTGATAATCACCTTTTCGTTTCTAGTGAAAGATGCCGATTGCACGTTTTTTGTGACCTGTTCGTATTCAGTTCAAAATGAATAAATCTGAAGATATTGACATCGACTTACTAATTGTCGAAATCAGGAAAGGCCAGCGATTTGGCATATAGCTTCAGAATCCTATAAAATAAAAATTTTAAACGACGTGCTTGGGAAAAATTGGTTTTAATTTTCTGCGATGATACCGACTCTCAAGAAAAAAAGAAGAATTTGGGTAAGTAACTTTATATGTAGAAAAAAGTATTTATATCGTTCGATCCTGATATTCAAGTTTTCCTTCGTTAATAAAACAGTTCGTGAATTTAGTTCGGATGTTATCCGCTGATGAAGTAGCTCGTCCATTGTGAGTAATATTTATGCTTGACAGATTTCATTCTTTTATCTCTTCGGGTCTAAATCCATCTCTGATTCGAACATAATTGTGGAGTACTGTAATTGCCTTTACAATATGTTCGGCACAATCCACAGTGACATCTATAGGGCGATGTAGTATTCTCCATTTATTACTGGCTATTCCAAAAGTACACTCAACATATCGACGAGCTAAAGTTAGCCGATAGTTAAATATTTTTTTTCATAGGTTAGCTGCTTTCCACCATAGGACCTCATCAAATTTTTCATTAGCCCAAATGCTTCATCACCTACAATTACGTAAGGTAGTGCCGTATCGTGGTTTTCTGTTAAAGGGCTCGGTTTTGGAAGGACTTTTCAGTGAGTTTTTTGTATAGGATTGATTCTTTAAAAATTCCTGAATCACTATCCTTTCCGTAGGCACCAATGTCTACCCAGATGAAGCGACAGTCAAAGTCACACAACACAAAAAAACAAATGTTTATAATTAAAGTACAAAGAACCTGAGTGTTCTGGTTTCAGTATTGTGATATGTTTACCATCGAGTGCACCGATGCAATGAGGAAATTTGGCTGTTTGCTGAAATCCCTGGGATATTTCAATCCATTTTTATTCATCTGGGATTGACATAACTATGTCTTTCAATTTCGTCCATATAACTTTACAAACTTGACGAATAATACTAAATATAGTTGACTTCAAAATTTTATATAAATAGTGTAGCTCTGCCATCGAACATCCGCTTGCAAGATATCTGAAATGATTAACTTTACTTACTTTTCTGCAAACAAAGTGGAAAAGTTTAAAGGATAATTTCATCAGAGCGTCGAAAAAAGGAAAATCAGGATCTGGAGCGAGTAAAAACAATTATATACATTTTAACAGACTGCTCTTTCTAAAAGGCACTACACCAGGAAAAGAAAGGCAAAGTAATTTCAGCAATGATAACGAAACTGTGGCTAATAATAATGAAAATGATAATGATGAAATGCCACCACCTTCCCGGCCAACTGCTAAGAAAGTGAAACCCAATCCGAGTGATGACAAATTCATTAAGGTTCTAGAGAAGAGCATGGAGCAGAGACATATTGAGTTCACAGAATTAGCAAAGAAAACACAAGGTTTTTAGACGAGGACAAGTTATTTTGCTTGTCTTTAGTAAACGAAATAAAGAAAATATCCGAATATAAGCGCCTTAGAGCCAAGATAGATATATACAATTTAATAGCACAACACCAATCATCCAGTCCTTCTCCTTTAGCTTCTAATTACTCGTCTGAAAACTATTGGTCCTCCCCACAATATTCATCGTCTTCTTATGGCTACACAACTAGCGGACGAGAGAGTACTTATCATTTTTTAAACATTTTGTCAAAGAAAGATATTAGAAAAAATTACCGAGTAAATTTTAATAATAGCTCACGGGTCAACTGAATAATGACCAGTATGTAAACACCGATATGCGTTCGCATACAAACAATTGTTTAATTCTCGATAAAAAACCAAGAGAATGCTGTGTGCAAGAGACCAAGTGAAAGAGTACAAAATCAAAACTTATAGGCAATGTGTACAAACTCATCTAAAATGGAACTACTATTGGTAAAGTGGCGTCGTAATCATACTATCTTTATATTATAGACAACCCTTCGGCCATACATGATTTTCTACTCTACGAAAAGGTTCGATGAAAAAATCATTAAATGTTCGTGTACTGTGTCCCGGCACTGAAGTTAGTATCAATATTTGTTAAATAGAATTTTAATGATAAAAATGTTTGAACTGCTACATACACACATTCTTTCAAAATTACAGACCTGTGTAAAGCATTCCAAAATGATAAAGTCATCATAAATGTTACGATGTTTTATGAATTTCATAAAGAAACTTTAACTATTATTATTAAAGTTTAACCACAATGCAACCACAAAACAAGAGAAATTGAGTTATGATAGGATAGTACTCACTGAGCTGCGTTCGGGTTATTACTACCCACCTCGTCCTGTGTACCTCAAAATGTTAACATAAAAGTGTATTAGTGTGTGTTCTCAGTGATCAACTTAGAGTAAATACGATACATAGATAGAAAATTCTTTATTGCACTCAAACAAACAAACATTTGGCAGCTAACCTTTGGTAGTGTGGTGAGAGCTATGGTAGAGCCGCAACAGAAAAACTAACTTATTTTCATATTATTCAAAATATAATATAATATAAATATGTTACTTTATACATATATACATATACACATATACACAACAACAACATAGCACCAGCGACACTGTCATCAGTTGCCACCAGCAGCGAAGATTCACAACTAGAATTATTTACAGATTGTTAATTAAATTTAGTAATAAATAAATCTTACCTTATAGTAATTATTAGTTTTTCTTTCGGTGAAATACAATATCTGATGGCGTTCGGAGCTGCTGTTATATCATCCTGGATGAGTTGAAACAAATTGTCGAATCATCTTATAGACATTATGAAGTAATTAAAGAATTTAGATTCATTGTCTCTCAGATTCGGATATAATGTCGCAAACAAACTGGGTCTGTTTTTCAAAACTGGGTGAACCCAATGTGTGCGTTTTCTTTTTCTATATTTTTTTTGTAATATAACCACAAAATAATAGCTTCTTCCACGTCCATTTTCTTAGTTCTATCTAAACAGACTGACGAGCTCTCGCAACGCGCGTTAGCGCTTGTCATCTGAACTCTTTATAAATTTGATCGAATTTATTATATTCACAGACGAATCGTATGTTGATTCGTCTCATTCGAACCCCAAAGCTTGGACAGGTGGTTCTTCACTGAGACTGAAATAATCGATAACTAAAGGCCAACATGTGGTAATCGTACATGCTGGCTACAAAGCAGGCTTTGTTCCAAAGGCTTTGCTCACTTTCAAAGCAGGCTGTAAATGTGGCGACTACCACGATAACATGAATTATGACAATTATGAAAAATGGATCCGAACTCAATTATTGCCTAATATTCCACCAAATTATAACGTGGTGGTCGATAACGCTTCATATCACAACAAAAAATACGACCACGCGCCCACATCAAACTCAAAAAAAAGCCGATTTGCAAGCTTGTCTCACTGAAAAAGGAATAGAATACGATACCAATATGTTGAAACCGGAACTATATAAACTAATCAAAGCTAACTAGGAACGATTTAAAACATTTTCAATAGATAAACGTTTGGCCGAACAAAATCACAATATATTAACACGGCATCAAACAGTACTTGGGAAGTAAAAATGTAAACTGGAATATAAATAATGCGATTAAGCTTGTAAAAAAAAAGTTAATTTAATGGGAGTGCGAGAATGGTGCTATACAACAAAGTAAAAAATATAGAGGAAGAATACGCAAAAAGTGATCACGTGATCGACAGTGTAACAGATAAAAATTGTTCGTGTCAGTTATGACAGCTCGGATAGTGACGATAGTCAACATGAGGAAGGAGACTACGAAATCTCTGAAGTCGATGAAATGCCTTCTACAAGTGCTTCCATTGTCCATTCTCTCACTCTCACCCATTCTTTGACGAAAGACGATTTGATGGAAGGAATAACACCACTGCCGCCATAAATAATTAGAGTTTAATGAAGATCTTTCGTTTTATTGTTAAAATATATAATTGTTAATACATATTTAATACTAGCTTTTTACCCGCGGCTTCGCTCGCGTTGGCCTCAATTTAGAAACATCATTAATACTACTCCAATTAAAGTTAAAATTTCATAAATGTAGTTCTATTCACGATGAACGTGTGAGAAGAACTATATTCATGAACGGAAGTAGAAATATAGAGAAGATGGGCAGCAGCGTCTTTCCGATTGCAGCTCAAAATAATAAAAAGATGCAGTTGGCAACCCGCCTACTAAGCGTGGCAACAACGGCTAATATCCAACTTATTTCGTAATCTATGGGGGGAACCGAAATGATGAACGGGAGTAGAAATACATTAGCAATGTAGAGGCGGCGAAATAGAAACCAATACCTCATCTCGTCTCGTGGGTGTCATAAGAGGCGACAGAATGAAAACTGAAACAGGAGATGGATGAAAGCATCTTCCTGATAACAGTGCAGAGTAATAAAAAGCTGCGGTTGCCGACCCACTTGCCAAGCGTGGATACTACTGCAAAAATCCGGCCTATTTGACAAACAATGAGAGAAGCCTATGATCAGCAGTGGATATGCCTATTAAAAGTAAAAAAGTAACAGCCTACATACATCCCACTACTGGGGACAGGCCGCAGCGAGTTTTAGGTCGAAAAGAGTTGGTGGAGTTGACTCCAACGCGGGTTAACCGACTTCACATAAGTATACCTAAAAATATTTTTTAACTTCTCAAATATGCAAGTTTTCTCGTGATATTTTCCTACACCAACGAGAACGTGATAAATCGCAACTTCAAATTGCAATAAAAATATGAGCTGTGTCGGTTGCTTACGTAATATGAAATTTACGTTTGGATCGGCTCGATTACCGGATAACTTTCAAGATTCTATCAATGCAGTTTTACTCATAGTTAAATTAAAAATAAACATGCGTTTTAAATTTGCTGTCTTTGATATTTATAGTACTTTTCACAAGAGCCTGTTCATGTACTCATGTCAGCTAGGAAACCAGGACTGTCACTAAAAATCTCAATAGGTAGGTATGTCTGAAAATATGAAAGCTATCTTAATATATGACAAACTATTTTATAAGTCTCATTAAAAGTAAAAAAAGAAGCGGCTTACATACTGTTATGAACCGATGTATAAGCGAGTAATTGCTATTGTAAGCATTATGTAAAGTATATAAAGTGATTTTTCAATTAATTCAGGCAGTCAAACTCTAACCTTTGTTCGGTACACAACTTTCTTACAATTTATAATATTCCGAAGTGTAATTAAATTAAATTAGTCTTGCAGCAGTAAAAGGTGTCTTTTTTAAAAGGACCCAAGGCGAGCCATCCTAACAATTTTGGTGTCAGAAGTGGGATGTCCTGGGAAAACAATTAAAGTACTGGGACTCTTAGGTGTTAGGCGCGTCGCGATAAAGAATTCCCGCCTAATACTCATTTGGCTCCGTGAACCTCAGCGTTCATCACCACGGTCCTTGGGTAAGGTGCCAGCTGTCGACGGTAAGTCTTGGGTACATGTGCCTAAGCCCGCACGGTTGCACTCGTGGTCGACGATAAGACTCCGCTACTAAGCGCGAGCCCGCACCGCATCATCAAAAACCTCCTGCTGCTCCATCGTGGTCGACGTTAAGCTCCACTTTCAGTGAGCCCGCATTGCAACCCCTGCACTATCGGATCACCGGACAGTTTGACTCGCCACCAACATCAGACCTTGCATCACCATCATCATCACCACGTGTAAGGTCTTCTCACGGACAACGCAACGTGACTTCGAGGTAACGCCGTAATTTAAGACTTCCTGAGTCGTCGGACACTCAAAGCCACCGCTGCCATTGACGTCATCGCTGCACACGGCGCGCGCTGCAGTGTCGAATTAACTGACACGTTTTGAAAAACCGAGATGTTCGTGAGAATCTACATTTTGTGAGTAATTTTATAGAATATTAAATTAAAGTTTTCAAAAGTTATTAATTAAAGTGATTTTACAAGTGAAAGTGATTTAATCTAAAAAAAGTAATCAATTGTAAGAGATTTATTTTAACATTAAGTCATTGTATTTTAACATTTTGTTTAACATATTTTGTCGTTTCTGATGATCTGTACAGTATTTTTAAATATTCCCTATTAATTAATGTTCTCTAAAAAGGTAAAAGCTGAAGAAGTTAAAATTTCAAATTCTGATTCCTCAGATAGTTCACTGTCAGGACCAAATCCAACACAGAAAAATATTAAATTAAAAATGTCCGAAAAAATCACCCTTTCAGTCCTAACCAAATTTATTAAGCTCTACAACGGGGATCGCGAGTTATTGCCCGCATTTCTTACAAATTGCGAAAACGCAATTTCACTAGCAAGTACAGACCAACAGAATGTTTTGTTTAAATATATTGTGTCCCAACTTGAAGGAAAAGCACAATTAGCTTGTTGCTTAAAGAAATTTAGTAGTTGGCCCGAATTAAAACAATTTCTTAAATCGACATTCGGAGAAAAAAACATTCAACGCATTTACTCGTAGACCTACAAAATTGTAAACAGTTGCCTTCTGAAGATGTGACACAATATTCACTAAGGATTGAATCGTGCCTTACGCGGATCCAATCCGATATTCACTACAGCTGTGAGGATGAAAAAGAACTTTTAGGTAGACTTGCAGCAATGGAAGACTTAGCTTTAAATACTTTCTTATTGGGCATGAATCCTAGTTATTCGCATATTGTACGCTGTAGGAACCCTCGAACTTTATCCGAAGCGATTACACATGCTATCGAGGAAGAAAAATTATTTAAATTAAGTAAATTATCGCAGCGCTCATCCAAATCGTGCTCAATTTGTCACAAACTCGGACACACTTCTTCCGAGTGTTATAAAAATAAATCAAAGGTTTCCTATCCTAACTCCATCATCTTAACTCTAATTCTAATTCATTGCATAATAAAAATTCAAATAATCCAAATAATTATTATAATAAACCCCATTCTAATTTTAACCCCAATAAAATATGTGCATATTGCAAAAAGAAAGGTCATTTAATAAACGAGTGTCGCAAACTTAAGTTTAAAAACAATAATATGCGTCTCGATCAACGTAACAACGCTGCATTATCAAGTACACAAGTACCGAGCACTAGTAATGTGCCGGACAATAATCGCTCTAATATACACGTTGTTTGCCTCTGAAAATAATAATGATGATTTAAACTAAACAGGGTTTCGGTGCCGTGTCTGCCGAAATGTACTATTAATTTAAATGACACGAAAACTATTAATCTTACTAAATCCCGTGTTCCTAAATTATGTTATAAAACACGGATGACAAAAAATATTGATGACCATGCTTTAAATAATACGTCCAACGAGTCTTCAATGGAGTTTCAAGGTCGCACCTGTGGTCAATTCTCAGTTGCACAGGGTTCTAATTTTAATGCACCTTCGTCTCAATTAATATGCTCCACTTCAAATAAAAGACTCGATTCCTGTGTTCCTAAGTTATTTTTAACACAGGGTAATAAAAAATCAGAGACTCAAAAGGTTGAAAATAATGTCTCAATTTCTAATAATTTTTATAATAAAAAAATTAATGGTTATCAACGTGACGGCAAAAAGTGCGAAAACTCCCTAGGGTCGGCACACGTGAGAAAACTTATACAATAAATAATATTAATAATAATATTTCTCTGCCTCACGTTATGTTAAAGACTAATTTTAATAAAAAGGCCCTATGTTTTCTTATCGATACTGGTTCTACGATTTCTATTGTGAAATATTCTAGTTTATTAAATCAACCAGTTTTGGGACTGATATAATTACATTGAAAGGTCTCAGTGATAATGACTCACTTGCGCATCTCTCGGATCTATTAGGATTGATTTCGAATACACCAGATTTCTTCTAAGAGTAAGATAGTATTTAACTTTTTATTTCATGCAATTGACGACAAAATTAATTTAAATTACGACGGTATCATAGGTAGTGATTTTATACAACATTTTATTGTAGATATACAGTACTCTATTAGTTCTCTTAATTTACAAGGTCATACAATACCTTTTTTTAGTAAACCATTATACGTTATACTTCCACGGTCGGAGATGGTAACTGAGTGCCAAGTAACCAATTTATTAGAAGTAGGTGATTGTAAAGAAGCCTTAGTATTAGATCAGAAAGTTTGCGAAGGCGTATTCTTAGCTAATTGTATTGTAAGGTTAAAGCCGAATAATAGACTTAACGTTATCGTCTTAAACACTACGGAAAATGAAATCGAAATTAAAAACTTTCAGGTTCAATTGACTCCATACCAACCTATGTCGTCAAAATTAGATAATTCTCATAAAGAAATTATTTATAACTTAAATTCTTTAAACATTGATCGTTCTCAAAAGATACTTGAACAAATACGATGCTCTTACTTAAATCCTCAAGAAAGAAAAGCACTAATGACTTGTATCTCAAAATACACGGATATATTTCATCTTGATGGCGAATACTTAACCCATACAAACATAATTCGACATTCAATACCGGACCGACAATTAATACCGGGGACGCACCCCCTATACATGTAAAGTCATACCGTTTTCCCGAGATACATAAAGATGAAGTCGAGAAGCAAATTAAGAAAATGCTTGACCAAAATATTATTAGACCCTCCACTTCGCCTTGGAATGCCCCAGTTTGGGTTGTCCCAAAAAAATTAGATGCTTCCGGCAAGCAAAAGTGGCGAATTGTTATTGACTATCGCCGACTAAATGACGTCACTGTTTCTGAAGTTTATCCTCTTCCCCTCATTACGGATATTCTCGATCAACTAGGTCATTCCAAATATTTTAGTACACTAGACTTAGCCTCTGGATTTCATCAAATTTGCTTAGATCCAAAAGATACTGAAAAAACGGGCTTCAGTGTTACTACTAATGGTGTTTCTGGGCATTTTGAGTTCACACGTATGCCTTTTGGCCTCAAGAATGCCCCATCAACCTTCCAAAGACTGATGAATTCTGTTCTTTCTGGACTACAAGGTCTTCATTGTTATATATATTTAGATGACTGTATTGTTTACTCTCATGATCTTGACTCGCATATGAAAAAACTTGAACTAATCTTTTCCAAATTCAGAGAGGCTAATTTAAAATTACAGCCTGATAAATGTGAGTTCTTGCGACGAGAAGTCGCTTATCTTGGACATGTAATTACAGATCAAGGTGTTTCGCCTAACCCTGATAAGGTAAAGGCTATAACTCAGTTTCCCACACCTAAGACTCCTAAAGATGTAAAGTCATTTCTTGGATTAACAGGTTACTATCGTCGTTTCATAGAAAACTTTTCTCATATCACAAAACCTCTTACTTCTTTACTTAAAAAGGACACAATCTTTCACTGGTCTCATGAGCAAGAATATGCTTTCAATCAACTTAAACAAAAGTTGGTTACAGCTCCTTTACTTCAATACCCTGACTTCTCTCAACCTTTTATCGTAACTACCGATGCTTCTAATTACGCTGTTGGCGCAGTTTTGTCTCAGGCTGAGATCGGAAAGGATAAACCTATCGCCTATGCATCTCGTACCTTAAATAAACAAGAAGGAAACTATTCAACTACAGAAAAGGAATTATTGGCAATACTCTTCGGTATTAATACTTTTCGACCATATCTTTATGGGTATAAATTTAAGATTGTCACAGATCATCGCCCTCTTACATGGCTTTTCAATGCCAAAGATCCAGGCGGACGTTTGCTCAGATGGCGATTAAAATTAGAGGAATACGATTATGAAATCGTTTACAAGCCAGGTAGAATTAATTCAAACGCGGATGCTTTATCGCGTAATCCAGTAAACGCTATTACGCATTCTAAATTAAATAAGACTACATATGAACAATTTTTTAAAAAACAATTTACAAAATGAATTTCTAATGATACACAAATTGAAGAGCATAATCAAAGTTTATATTCTGCAAAACAAAAAATAATTGCGTGTCCAGTCTCTCTAGATTTTGATTACTCTATGCCAAACTGTGAACGGCTATTGTCAATGATAAACAATACTGCCGAGTTGTTATCAGCGGAACGCGAACCTGAAACCGTACACTCGGTCGACTCTAACAATAAAACATTTTACTTTCTTTACACTAAAGTTCATCATTATGATGAGACAAGTTATAAGACAATTTATAATTTATTACGTAAGTTTAGGGACCAAACTATTTCTAAAGATAACTATGATAATGAGATAGCATTATCTGACTTTTCAGAACCATTTACAAAGTTAGTATACTAGATTTACAATATTATATCTTATATTTTCTTATTTTTATATCTTATTATTGAGGTTCAAATATACAAGAATACAGTACCCTTCTCCAGTCGAGATTCCAAACATTTTAAAAGAAAACCACGGGACTACCGTAGCTGGTCACCCAGGTATAAAACGCAAGTACAGTAGAATTAAATCTTTGTTTTATTGGAAAATATGCGTGCAGACATAGAACGTTTCGTTAAAGATTGTAAACTATGTCAAATTAATAAGCTGTTGCGCACTTGTAACAAGGCACCCATGGTCAAAACGTCCTCAAGCACGAAGCCATTTGAAAGATTAGCGCTAGACATTGTCGGTGTTCTACCTGAAGCGGGTCTTCAAAAATTTAAATACATATTAACTGCAGCTCCAGGATGACTTAACCAAATTTTCTTGTGCCTATCCAATGATTACTTGACAACTGATGAAGTCGCGTAATCTCATTCATTTTATTTCATTATTTGGGTTTCCTAAAATGATTCTAACTGATCAAGGTTCATGCTTTACTTCCGAGTTATTTAAGCAATTAACTAGCATTCTTAAAATAAAAAATATCTTCTCGAGTCCATACCATCCCCAAACGAATGGCGCATTAGAACGTAGTCACGCTACCCTTAAAGAATATTTAAAATCATTTGTAAATGAAAACCATGACGATTGGCACTGTTATCTTGCTACTGCAATTTTATCATACAATACCACTCCACATTGTACTACTGAATTTACTCCTTTTGAATTATTATACGGACATAAGCCGTATATCCCTAGTAGCATATACAACTCCGACGAAAATACAACCTATCACGAGTACATTCGCGCTCTACAATATAGAATGAAATACTCCCGCGAAAAAGCCTTAGAAAATATAAATAAAAGCAAGGAATCTTCAAAAAGGTACTACGATGCCTCTTCGCGAGAAAAATCTTACAAAGTAGGTGATTTAGTCTATATTAAACAGCACCATAGGTTGCGCAAGGCCCTGTCTCCAATTTGGAAGGAACTTTAAAATTATTAAGGTTAACGGAAAAAATAATGTTACTGTATGCATAAATAGGAAACACGTAAAATACCACATTAATGAAATAAAACCAGCGTAAATTATGTAATAATTGTTTCAGATTTCTCCTCCGATCGAGTTATTCAGAACCTATTGAACAAATTGTACATAGTCCAGGTTTATACTTCGATCCGACTTCTATGGCATACTTCTACAACGATTATTGGAATGTAGTAACCTATGTGGAAATAATACCTATAAGGCCTTATTTAAAGAAAATTGATCAATCGATCTCGAGCATGTCTAGTTTTTGTGAGAAGGCTCAGAATACCGCGATCATAAATATAGATTGCAAGGATATTATAAACCCATTAGAAATTTTAATTAACGCCAATTATCTTAAATATGACTCGTTATCACATATTATTTCCGAAAATCCTATTAACCGTTTTAAAAGATCTCTTGAATTTGGCGGTGAGATTCTTAAGTTCTTCTTTGGTACATTAGACGCCGATGACGCCAGAAAATACGATGAAGCTATTTCTACTTATCAGCATAATGAAAACGAGATATATTCATTAATGAAGGACAACATACGCATTGTTCAATCAACCATAAATAATTTTAATGTTTCCATTCGTCAATTAAATAATAATGAAATTAGATTAAATAAACAAATCGAAAACTAAATTACATATTTTCTGAAAATTCTAAAATTACGACCGACTTAATTAGTTCATCAAAATAAATTCCATTTTAATGTGATTGAAGGTTCACTGCTATCGGTTTCAAATATACTAGACACAATTTTAAACTCTATTTTATTTGCAAAATCAAATATTCTCCATCCCTATGTCTTAACTCCTACTAAGTTATTTAAAGAGCTTTCTAATAGCAAAATGAGCAAAACTAGTGTGAATTTCCCATTTCCTTATCATTAGAAAATATACATAAAATTATTGATCTAGCTGATTTAACTTCGTATTACTATAATAATAAGATAGTATTCATTATAAGAATTCCTTTAATTAACCCTATTAAGTTTAGTGTTTATAAGATTTTACCATTACCTACACAACATGATAAGCATAACTTACAAACTTATGTTCTCATTCATCCTTCAAAGCTGGATGATAGATTAAATTACGCATTGTTTGATAGCTTAAGTGAATGTAAAAACGTTAATAATAAGTTTATGATATGTTTGTCACCTTCTGTTTTGTCCACAATTAATAATCCAACCTGTGAAACTCAACTTTTGACTGAAGTAATTTTGTCACTTCCAGAAATATGCGATTCGAAAATGATATATGGCAATGTTAATTTATGGCAAAAACTTAGTGATGGAAGATTTATTTATGTTCAGTCTAAGCCGAATAAATTGACTATTAAATGTACAAATGATAATAAGATTTCGGATTATACCGTACAAGGCACTGGAATATTATCTTTAAAAAATGATTGCGTTGCATACTACCAAACATTGCAATTTCACCCATCACATAATTATAAGGCTGTTCTGCCTAGCCAAATATCAATCGATTTTAACATAGTTGAAGATTATTTTTATTAAACCACAGTTCTAATGTTCTAACCCCCAATTACGCTAACAGATGTTGACTTAGAATCGTTAAAATTAGCGTCATATAAATTAGATAGTTTAAAGAATCAAATTCATCAAGCTGAGAATCAGCCCCATATTGTTAAATACGGGCGTTATTATTCAACGCTTACTTATATTGTAATTGTCAGTATATTTAGTTATATACTATATAAAATATATAATAAATGCTTTTCAAATTATTGTAAAAGTACATCTTGTTGCATCCAAATATATAATCAATATTATTATAAAAAATGTAATAAAATGATACTAATGTTAACACTTCTATTGAAGTAACGGATATTTCAGATTAATCAACCGAATACGGCAAAAATCGATTAAGAGTCTCTCAGAATTAGAGACTAATAAAAACAAGGACAAGGTTCAATTTAGGAAATTTAACAGAGGTTCTTCTAACCGGAACTTAAGCAATTATTAAAGATTAAAACTTATTAATTACTTTTCAAAGTTATTTTAATATTTCTAATCATGTTTTAAGTTATCAATTAATAATAATTATTAATATTGTTAAATAACAATTAAAATTATGAATTTCTTTTCAATTATTATTTTAATATTTTTTAACATGTTTCTTAGTTATTATATATATTACTTTACTTTATAATGTAACAATTAAAATTCACTAATTTTTAAAGTTTTTATCCCTTATTATTATGTTTCTTAGTTATTAATTGAATAAGATTGTCAATTAAAATAAAGTATTAGCTTTTGCAATTGTATCTGTTAAAATTATTTTTATTGCTTAATGATTTTACTGTATTCAAGTATTTTAATATTTTATTGTATCAACTTAGGATCTTAACTTTATCGTATCCTACGTTTATCTTAAAGGATAAGCCTGTCTTAGGGGAGATGTTATAAACCGATGTATAAACGAGTAATTGCTGTTGTAAGCATTATGTAAAGTATATAAAAGTGATTTTTCAATTAATTCAGGCAGTCAAACTCTAACCTTTGTTCGGTACACAACTTTCTTACAATTTATAATATTCCGAAGTGTAATTAAATTAAATTAGTCTTGCAGCAGTAAAAGGTGTCTTTTTTTAAAAGGACCCAAGGCGAGCCATCCTAACAATACGTCCTAAGACTGTGCACAGGACTGCTAATTACCCATGTGCAAAATAGTGGTTTCACATGTCCACGATTTTTTAAAACTACTTAGACATCAAGGTTTCGCCGCTGTTATTTTTACCACTTCACTGATTACGTGGAAAATAAGCAAATAAAATTTCCTTACCAGTTTCTTTGGTCTTCGCAGGAATCGAACACTTTTGTTCCTGTGCTTTGAAATCTTACGGCGAGCTGCACGGCTCTCGTATTTGCTTAAATAAAACTCATAAAAACTGAAAAGAAGCTTTGGCACTATTATGGATCCCATCTACCTTGTAATTAGTCATTCAACTATTCCATCATTTAGAGATGATAATCTTACAGTCCACTTAATTTTCAATTGCTTACATTGGACTTGATACAGAAACAAGTTGGTGAAATATTGTTATGCTGATAGACACCCAACATATTCAACTAAAGACATTCTGTCTTAATTACACTTTTGTGTACACATTTCTTTTAGTAATTTTGCTAAAAATGACAATAACGTTAAATGATCCCGACACCGGTTAGGATATTTTAAGTCTAACAATTTTTGATGCTGGAAGAATAAGTATTCAATGCAAAGAAAAATAAAAAAGAATTCTGTTTAATTTCAACAGTTACTTATTATTAATTTATTTAGCAGTAAGTAGATGGCACTATTGTGAGATTAAAACTACGAAAACAAAAACTGTACCCTGTAGTACTCGGAGACAATAAGTTGAAGTGCAACTGGGGTAGCCCAATCACAAACTACACAACTAGCACAACTTTTATATAATACGTAAATTAGGCATAAAGTGATGTAGATTCTATTTAAAATTCTGCTTCTGTCGAAAATACGCTATCAGCGCTGCTAGCGGTGTGTAATGAAATTATTTTACGATATAACAATATGAATAAATAGGAATGTTGTGTTTAGTTGTTAATATCGCCAAAGGATCTCTATTCATTGATTTGGTCAAGCTATATCATGATATAGTCAAAAAACAATGTTAAATTTAACTAAATGCCACTATTCCGTGTCGTAATCTACTTTATGTTATTATTAATTCTAAGATCTGGCCAATGCATATACAAATTTTTTTTTATTTAAACTAAATGGATAGTGAGAGTTTTGCAATAATTACAGTTTTTATCAGTTTATTTATTGATAAACAAAACTTTTGTATATATGAATGAATGAATGAATGAATTTTTTATTCAGTATTGATTATTACATAATACTTATTGAAGGTCATTTTTTATTTACCACTGGTTCGGAAAATACCTCTATCCTGGGAAGAACCAGCAAGAAACCCAGCGGGACTTTTTTTAAACATATTTCACTTAACAATAATTTAGTTTATACAATTTTTAAATGAATTTTCATAGAACCAGCATGGTGGCGATCACCCTATTCGCAGGGGTTATTTTCATTCACGTATTCCTTGATATTATAATAACCCCTTTTGTACAGTTTTTCTATAATAAAACTTTTAAACTTGTTTACTTACAAACTTTGAACATGTTCTGGGATTCTGTTGTAAAAGCGTATACATTGCCCCATAAATGTATTACTGATTCTGTGGAGTCTAGAAACTGGCATTACAAGCTTATGTTTGTTCCTAGTATTTATACATCCTTATTCTTATTAAAGCTATTTATGTTTTTATATATGTACATTACATTTTCAAAAAAAAAAATATTGCGATGCCAAAGTTAATATGTTTATTTCTTTAAATTTTTCTCTGAGGGACTCTTTACAATTTAGGTTATAAATCGTTCGTACGGCTCTCTTTTGCAAAATAAATATGGCTTCAATATCAGTCGCATTACCCCATAGCAAAATTCCATAAGACATTACGCTATGAAAGTAACTAAAATACACTAATCTAGCTGTCTCAACATCTGTGAGATGTATAGATTAGAAATTAAACTTAGAAACATCTCCTTTTATGATTTTCGATAGATGTCACTATTATCAACTATTTAAGTAGTAATTAGTTACTACAAACTTTATCAATTCCTACTAAAATAAAATAACGAAAGAACTGAAAAATTACGTTAGAATTTTCAAATAATTATGAATTAAATTATTTAAACATATCAATGTAAGTTATTTATTTTTATTTTATTTATTAGTAACTGGGGGTATAATGTTACTACTTTTTGAATTTCACGTTAGGTGGCACTGTTTTGATAAAGTAAAACGTAGATTATCGGCGTAGTTCAAATTATTACGCAACGGTTAAAACTAATTTTAGGCTCTATTTCTTAAAAAAAACATCAATAATCAATAATATAAAATAGAAATTAACATCTTGAGGAATGAAAATACTGAACCCTCCTTTTTTGAAGTTCCGCTATCGGAAAAAGTAGCCTATAAGTTACCCCAGGTCCCTAACTAACTACACACATAATTTCATGGAAATCTGTTCAATAGTTTTTGTGTGAATCGGGAATACACAGACAGACAGACAGACAGACAGAAAATTTCTTAAAACCACTACTTTGGCTTCAGTGCCCTTTATTTAGTCCCCTGGAATTGTTTTTTCCAAAAAATATTAGAATTACGTACACGACTTTTTTACATATTGTAAGACGAATGTCAGGAGATGAGTCAAACAAACGAATGATGATATAAGACTTGCTTTATTGTATTAATAAAGATTATATAGGATTATTACTACACTTGTGTGTGTACATCCATATACTCTTACTACTACTACTACACCTTCCATCCAAATGAAAAAAAAATGTGACAATACAAGGATTCATTTTTTTATAGGTATAGATACGGTAAAAGATTTTATTTTTGTAAATATTAGGAACACTTACGTTATAAAATAATATAATATATAATATAACTTTCTTATTGTACATACCCATCACCTCTCCTGCGGCCGATGATGATGAAATCTCTTCATCTTGAGCTGCTTGAATGGCATCTTTCAGGGAGCTGTAATTTCTAGCAGAAATTATTGTGCTGATTCGACGATTTCGTAAGCCATCGGAAAATTGCTTGATCGCTTGTTTTTCATTAATAGTCTTCAAAATATTGTAATATTCGGTATTACCGTTGGCTTGCGATATCGTTAGGTCCACAAATAACTCTGTTATTTGTTTTCCGTAATCAGCAAATTGGTAATTTTTGCAATTTATTTTTAATTGCCGCTGCGCCTTTTTTTGGTAACAACTCTTTCTGCATGTCACTAACCAAGTCTTCAACATTAGAATAATTGTCTTGAAGACGTAATTTAGCAGATTGAGATAATCTACGTTTTAATATGAATTTAATTAAAATCTTTTTGCATTCCCGTTTTGTTAACAAGGAATTATAATACTGAATATTGTCTACTAATTGTTTTACACTTGTGTCGTCATCTGACATAACAGGTAATAAAGTCAAAGCCGTTTTCAAATCGAAAGTATCCATATTGCTCGGATTTTCAGATCCTGATATAATGATTCAAAATTCTTACAATAGGTTTGATAAGATGGAATATCAATAGATTTAATCTTACCTTCCTTTACTTTACTATTAAAATTTATTAACCACTTAGAATATTCACTAAATATGTCATCGGCCTCTTTAAGTTTAGTATTCAAAAATTTCCTTCACGCCTACTCGGTCCAATTTCAATTAAATATGTTCTCACTTCTTTTAATTTCTCATATAACTGTTCTAAAAAATATTCATAACTTACCACCAACACGTGTATATTATATTTTATAGTTTATGTGTATATTGTGTATATTAGTATTATATTTTGGTATATTTTATATATTTTAACGAAATATTTAATATAATAATAATTCGGTTAAATGACGATATACAGTAAAACGAATACATAATTAAAATTAAAATATAAAGTTCAGTAATATAGACGAGAGTCCCAGTATTTATGTAGTTGTTTTATAAGCACAATACCTTTTTTATCGCACTATTAATAGACACTTTTTTTACTTTTTTTACTCATTTTATATGCACGTAAACGCCTCTTTTAAACACTGATAAGCGCCGGTCACACTTTATAATACGCTTTTGGTTGACTCGCCTCTTCCACATTTACGGGGGGTTGTGGTTGCCGAAATATAGACCTTCTTAGGAAGTTTCTATTAATCTCTGTGTTAATCCACTTTACATGACATCGCCTATATGTCCGGTACTAGCAATATAGGGACCCCAGTAGAAGTACCAGCAGGATGAAAGACAGCAAAATATTACTCGTAGTCAGGTGAAATTGCTATTGTTCAACTCCTGCCTTATTGCTTCCCACTGCATTTTGCACAATCACGGTCTCTTCTTTAGTCTGACAACTGCCCATCTTCTTGGTTGTTACTTTTCGTCAACTTTTTATTAAACACATACACAGTCACGTAGCTCAAGATAACGCCATAGCTTAATTCAGTTCATCAGTTGCACAAAGAAAAAAAAATGTTCCACTCAAATACGGAGGAGGGTATCATATTCGCGTCGAAAATTCCCTTGGGAGTGTCGCCGTGTAGGGCGAATGTCAGGAGATGAGTCAAACAAACGAACGATGATATAAGACTCGCTTTACTGTATTAATAAATTTGACTATATAGGATTATTATTACACTTGTGTGTGTACTTCTATATACTCTTACTACTACTACTACAATATTATTATATGTATAGATTAAAAATTAGAGCTATTTCTTAATTGTCATGTTTACTTATTAAGGCAATTATTAGTTATTTAAACATTAGGGATGTTATTATAATCAGTTGAAAAAATTAATGGGCAGATATTTAATTTTCTGGTGGTTGGTAAATTACTACAGCAGTAAAACACGAAAAGTAATAAAAAGAAAATTCAGGTTCCAAAATTATTCAAGCAGTGTATTAAAAGCCAGTAAAATGATGGAATGGGCAGTTAGATAAATAGTTTACTAACTCTAACCAAGGCATCATATCAGGGCAAAGTGTTTATGAATCTCCCATGTCTTTATCGTCCAATATTGCTTGTACACAAACATCTGAAAACTCTCTTTCACAATCATCTGGCATTCCTCTATCACAAACATTAAATTTTGCCAATAGTCACCTCTCTAAATCTTTAGCACATATAAATAGCCATAATTAAAAATAGATTTACAAGGATTTTAATCTCTTCGTCCTTATAATTCTACAGATTCAGGTATTTTCATCGTCCATGTTCAAGTAATTCTTTTACTTCTGCTCCTCTCCTAATCTGATTCTCCTAATTCTGGTAAAACTATAAATGCTATTTCACTTTGTCACTTTTTGAAAAAAATAAATGTTTAAAATATAGTTAATGAATGCCTAAAAGGTATTGGGAAAAATAGAATAACGATTTAATACATAAATTTATTGATGCAAATCTATTTTTAGTAAATCCATCTGTAAATGATAAATAATAAAAATAACAATAATAATTTAAAAAATGTTTAACTCTGCACTAGGAAGATTTACCAATAAATAGAACACCTTCTTTGCTGTCGAATAACTCCTTTATTACATTGTCTACAATGCTCCACATTTTAATTATAATAGGCTAAATAATAAATCCAGTTAGTAAAAATTGAAACTAAAACTCGCTAAGTAATATACTTGAAAAGAAAACTGACATTACATCTCTTTTTGTGATAGTTATGTCTAATTCGGATAACTGATGAAAATATTCAAAATTATCAGAGTTCTTATTCCAACAAATACCCAATATTTTTACAACATTATTTTCTTTAAAAATATATGATTGCTTTGACCTTAGTTCATCCGTATTTATATGATTTAATAACATTGCGCTATTGGTGCACCACTTTTGTAATTGAAATAAATTGTTTTTTAAATATAAAACGTTTATTCCAGTCGGATCAGAACCGGTTTAAAAAGAGCGGTTATTTTCGAATAATTACCGGTAAATATATTGCTCCTTCAATTACCACTTAGTATTGTGAAAATAAATATGTTTTACTTATTATAATTTTGAATCGCTTTTTACGCAATTGAAAAGAGCATGCGATTCGATATAATATAAGTACATATATAGGCATACGATTCAAGGCAATCAATGAAATCGATTCAAAGTAAAAATTCGTGCGTCCCTTTCTTGTTCATGGCTATAATATTAGTTATCGGTGCAATAGGGACATTAATTAGGAATTTTAAATATTCGTGAGGCTTTTGTAGTGTGTGAAGTATTATAAAAAATAAAATATCCTGATATCATAAAGTTGACATTAGTTAAGATGGTTCTCCTTTTATATTAAAATGATAAATATTTTATGTACCTACGCATTGTTTACATATTTTTTTAATTTTTTAGGGAAACCTTGGAGCAAACTTATTGCGTAATTTTTTTCTCAACATAGAGCAAAATACCTTGAAATCCACAGCTCAAATTTGGCAGCTAAAGAAAACATGCCGCCACAGACGTCTTCCACCAAAACTGTATTGCAGTACTGCACGAGACTCATACTATGATCGTCCATTTAACTTAATTGAAGATAAAGCGTTCAGAGACCTATTTAAGTTAATACCAGGGGTAACACAGAATCAGAACCGGGATATGGCTCACGAAGTTCGAGGAAAGATCTGTAACGAAATCAAAAGTAATCTACTCGCAATCAAAGCAGACGTTGCATATATTAAGTTACGAAGATTTCTAGGTTTAAATATACAGTATGTTTTGGGTAGGTAAAGTAACCTAGAATAATAATAGGGTATTTAATATATATTTCTAATATCACGATGTTGGTAAATAATACGCCTCTCTGACGATAAGTGGGTTCCGTAGCCTATGGTCGCCTGCGACACTAAAGCCCTTCTCCCATTACGATACACACAGACGATTAGTATCCTACGGGAGTCTCGAAGACTAGTCGCCACGGATTATCTCACATACATTTAAATGAAGATTCGCACACTTCGCTAGTAGTATCCTACGCGTCCGCGACTGGTTTCGCGATACCCGCCATGTCGGTCGCCCGCTTTTCACGTCTCCTACGAATCCCGTCAAAATGGCGACGGAGCATGAATTAAATATTAAATTTGTGCAAGAAATTGAAAAATATCCGTGTTTATATAACTTTGAATTGCCTGATTACATGAGAAAACATACGACTGAAAGGGCTTGAGAAGAAATTGGAAAAAAATTCAATTAACACATACACTGCCGTCAGTCATCCTTTAAATGCAGTACTCCGTGCAGTGACTAACACGGCAGCATAAGGGTTAACAGGTATGTATTTTTTTTGTTAATTAATATTGTTTTATACACAGTATTGGTACTGCCAAGGCAATGAACCTTGTTCAGATACAAAATAGTTAGCTAAATCATTTCGTTGACAATATGGTGACATGGTAGCAGTTATTTCCACATTTTGCGGTCGTATAGATGGAATAGTGACAGAACTACGTTTGAATTCCCTTGGACTGTACCAAATATCCTCCCGTTGGCGAACATAGTTACGTAAAATACATACTGATTTTATTACATTTGTTACCTTTTCTACTGTATGACATCTTATAGCAGTACTTAATACTTGGAATTTTTCAGTCATCATCCAAAATCACATTCAATGGTATTCCCCGGCTTAATCTGTAATTAAATACTCTTCTCACATAATTCAGTATTCTTTGTGGATATGGTCTCATGAAGTAAGACAAAAGGGGGGAATGCCTCATCAATAGTAGCCAATAAAATAGTATGGAAATTCATAGTTGTTTTGGTCATTAGGAAGCTTCGAAAGTAAAGGAATATTAAGACGTCCACGTTCAATTCAGCGATTGATCGCAGAGGCGCTGAAGAATCCACCGTCACTGTTTCGTCCAGCATAACCAGTTTCGATAAGAATAAATAAGCCGTCGGCATTACAACAGCCCAAATTAAAACTTGATAGGATTTGTAATTAAAGTTTGATAATTCTGGATTAGGTAATTTTTCTATGCGAATGTGTTTACCATCACATGCTCCTGAACAGTCAGGTAAATTCCAAAGGCGATAAAAATGTGCAAAAATGTGTTTCCATTGTTGCACATTTGGTATTGGCATATAGCTATGACCTTGCAAATTGTATTATCTCCTCTTGCAAAATATAATCCTGGGTTACAAAGGTACACCCGGGCCCCAAATATCTGAAAACAAATATGATACATTGTTTTTTTTTTCCTTGCAGGACCAGAATGTAAAGAAAAATGGAAAAATCTACGTAGCGTCTTTGTTCGCCATTTGAAACCGCCTAAAAGTGGATCAGCTGCATCACGAAAAAAAAACATATTATAGCAAATTGCATAGCTTATATGCAATTTGCTATACCGTTCATAAAAATACCAGGAAATATTGCAGGAAACTTAACAGGCGCAAGTAAAGAAACATCCTTCGATGATGAAAATTCTTCTTCGTTACTGCGATCACAGTTTATATTACCACCTGAACCAATTCAGTTTGCAGCCGAAATACTTTCTTCCACAAGTACTCAACCTATCTTGCAACAGCAGTCATCTCTTCCTTCCACAAGTTCTCAATCAATCTTGCAACAGCAGTCATCTCTTCCATCCACAAGTTCTCAGACAACCTTGCAACAACAGGCATCAGCATCTTCAGTATCGCAATCACAATCCAGACAACCAGCTGCATTACAACAACAGCAACCAAAATCATCTGAACCGACAGCTAATAAGAAAAAAATCGTAGAAAATTTTAAGAAACACAAGCCGAGCAAGATAATGCAGCTTATTTTAAAATAAAACAAGCTAAAATGATGGAAAACTGTGACAGTGGTGAAAATTTAAAAAAAAATGTTTTTATTTAGTTTACTATCAGACATGAATATAATGAATGATAAACAAAGAAGAGTATTTGAACGAACGGTGCTTGAATTAGTAGATGAAAAATGGAACAAAGCAGTGATATCATAAATAGTCCAATCACACTTTTGTCTACACCATCATCGATCAGTTCGGACAGGCCAGTTGGTAACCCAATAACCATTAATGAAGATTCGAATGTACGATCAAATAATATCACGCTTTATTATGAAACACTTCCAATGTTGTTATCACAGCAAGGTATTCAAGATGATAATGCTCGAGATCCAGATCAATAGTTATTTTGTAGGAGGTACTTATGTAATAATTTCATTCGAATAAAAAATAATTTCACTTTCATATATTTCTGTTAGTGTTGGGTAGTTTGCTTACTTTAATAAATCAAGTTAATTTAGATGGTTGGTCTTATTGAATCCTCTACAGTTATACGCATTCCTTTACAAAACAAATAACTACCTACTTTTTTTTATAGGAGAGGGGGCAAACGAGCATACGGCTCACCTGATGGTAAGTGATTACCGCCGCCCATGAACAACTGCAACACCAGGGGAATCGCAGATGCGTTGCCGGCCTTTTAAAAAGGAGTATGCTCTTTTCTTGAAGGTCCCTAAGTCGTATCGTATCTTATCCCTAACTTATACTTAGTAATAAAAAAGAATAATTTACCTTAGGGTTATCATATTCCGCACTAACACACTCTCTTAGTATTGTGTCTTTTTGGTATATAGCAGGTTTCAATAATGTAACAAGATGCTGATAGGACTCTTTAGACATACGGTAAAATTACAAAAATGTATTGTCATTTTGCTTTAGTTCTTGTGCTGCAACAAAAGCTATACATTTTATGTTTCGTTCTAGGTAAAGATGAATCCAGTATTTTCTTTTCTTGTATAGACGTCTTCTGTTTGTACAAAAGAAGAAGACTGCAAGTGCTTCTTCGTCACTGGAATCACGACATAATTAGCGTCGTTTTTTTAAAATTACAAAATTACTTTATTTTCAATAGCGCAATATGCGAACCATGAGTCGCGAACATGTATTCAACTGGTATTCGACTCAAGAATCGTATCTTACAAGTATCGTAATGGGCGAAGGGCTTAAGTTTCCAATATTAACTATTTTCAGACTAATTAATATCTTAACACGTATAACGCCATGTCATACAATGCTGGGCGACACCTAACTATCCATATAAATTATACTAAAAATATACAAATGTCTAAAATTTTTAATTTTTGTTTATTGTTTGTATGATAATATTACATATGAAATTGGCGTTTTGTACGGGAGGAATATAAAGACAATTTTTTTTTGTAAAATATATTTAATTAATCAAAGTATGCACCCTTGTTATCTATGCACTTTTGCCATCTCATAGGTAGTTCATTGATCCCTTTACTAAAAGAACCATGGGGGCGAGAATCAATAAACTCTTTGAAGGCGGTTTGGACTGCCGCATCGGAGTTGAATTTTTTTCCTTGTAAGAAGTTATCCAAATTCCGGAAAAAATGGTAATCTGTTGGAGCAAGGTCCGGGGAGTACGGTGGATGTCGCAGACATTCCAATTGTAGCTCATCTAACTTAGTGGTTGTTTGTTGTGCAGTGTGTGGTCTTGCGTTGTCGTGAAGCAGCAGTGGTCTAGAGCGATTGACCGATCTCGGTTGTTTAGCAGCTAGTTCTTCTTTCATGGTTTGCAGTTGCTGACAATAGATATCTGCCGTAATCGTTTCGCCAGATTTTAGAAAGCTGTAGTGAACGACACCGGCGCTAGTCCACCAAACACTCACAAGTAACTTTTTCTGAGTCAATTTTCGTTTAGGGCAGGATTTGGCTGGGTCTCCAGGGCTCAGCCATTGCGACGAGCGCTTCCGATTATCGTACAGTATCCACTTTTCATCACAAGTAATGATTCGATTTAAAATCCCTTCATTATTGTGTCGGTTGAGCAAAGTAACACAGCAGTCGACGCGTGTTTGCAAGTTCGATTCACTCAATTCATGAGGTACCCATCGTTCAAGTTTTTTACTTTCCCGATTTGCTTCAAGTGGATTAATACAGTTTTATCACTTACCCCGAAGCCTGCAGCTATCTCTGAAGTGCTTTGTGATGGATCCGCTTCCACAATAGCCTTTAATTCTTCATTTTCCACTTTGGTCTCCGGCCGTTCACGGGGTTGGTTCTGAAGGTCGAAATTTCCAGAACAAAAACGTTGAAACCAAAAACGCACCGTGCTTTCTTTTGCGACACCAGCGCCGTAAACATCATTAATCCTTCTAGCTGTTTCTGCAACACTGGTGCCACGGTAGAACTCGTACTCGTAAATATACCGATATTTCATGTTTTCCATTGTGCGGTAATAAGCGACGCCAAAGAATAAAATAATGAGGAAAAAAAATAAATGAATGACTGTTTTCAAAACTCAAATGTATCAGCTAAATGAATATATAAATTTGAATTTGGAATTCTTGACCAAAGAGGAGATATTTCAGATCAGAATCGACAAAATGCTAATTTCATATGTAAGGACCTAATATAAGGTATTTTGGATTACTAAAACAATAATTAAATCACAGATATCACAGCACGTTGTTGTATAAACACCGTCGCTGAGTATTGTCCGACAAGGCCCTGCGCAAACGATAAGTCTTAATTCCTCCGTTCAAGCCACGCGGGTCAAGATGCGGGTCGGTCGGTTGCTTCCGCGCTTGAGTCTATCCCGTATTTTGGCGCACAAATCGACGGCTCGCGCGCTTCCAACCCGAGCCCCTCGCTTGTCGCGGTCGTTCAGTGTTAGTGTGTAGTGTCAGTGTTTCTCAGAACCGCGTGAACGTAACATATTTTTATTCACAAATAACGAAAAAAGTGAAGTTATTTGAAGATGGATGATTTCGAAGAATTTGAAATTACAGAAGAGAATTTGACACAGCTTGATGACTTTGAGATATCGTTATTAAACAATAGTTTTCGCATTAGCTCTGACGAAGAGGATGAGTACTCAGTAGTACCTAGTAAACGAAAGTGGCGTCGTGTAATTTTGTCCGATTCTGAGAATAGTGAGTTGGAAACTTACCAGCAAGATAATACCTCGAGCGATACTTCCTCATCAAATACCTGGACTCAACCTAAAGGTAACCAAAGAAAAATAATAGTTTTTACCGAACCTTCTGTAGTTCCGCTTCATGTCATCTCTACGATGTTTGATAAATCACCTGCTGAATTTTATTCTCTTTTGGTGACAGATATGTTACTTAAAAAAAAAAATGTGGAATTTCACTAACCAATTTGCTATTGCTATAATGACCTCCATGCATGAGGCTACGAGTGGTGCACGCATTAGACAATGGTATCCTACAAATTTGGACGAAATTAAAAAGTTTTTTGGCTAAATATTATTTATAGGTTTGGTGAAACTTCCTAAACTTGCCGATTATTGGTCAAAAGACAATATTACTAGCCATTCATTTCCAAATACGGTCATGTCCCGGAATCGTTTCGAATTTTTCTGTCAACGACGATCAAAACAAAGATGACCGTCTGCATCGAGTACGCGACTTGTTGGATACCCTTAATGAATATTTTAAGAATAATTACACTCCAGCTGAAGATATTTGTATTGACGAGAGTATGGTCCCTTTCCGTGGCCGCCAATATAACAAACAGAAACGTCATAAATATGACGTAAAAGAGTTTAAGCTGTGCACCGATTCCGGGATACACATATAAAATAAGCATTTATGCAGACAAAAACGATGAACAGAATACATCACCTACGAATGTTGTTATGAAAGGAGACACACTCTATACTGATAATTGGTACACTAATGTGAATTTAGCACGAAAACTAATCTAAACGAGACACATCTAGTAGGTACGATTCGAAAAATAGGAAACCTATCCGCCAAACTTATGAGGGGACAATATTCTGCTGCGGAAAGCTCTGATGGTATTACTTTTATGAAATTTAAGGACAAACGCGATGTATATGTGTTTTACGAAGCACTCTGTACAGTTTCATAATATTACCAAACGCGGAAAACTATATCAAAGCCCAGGATTGTCGTGGATTATAATAAAGTTAAAGGTGCGGTGGATTTAGCAGATCAACTCGCTGCATATTCTTCACCTTTGAGGAAAAGTTTGAAGTGGTATAAAAACTAGCCATAAATCTACTGCTCAATACGGCTTTGTTTCACAGAAGCATTGAACACTGTCGAACCAAGACCGAAGAGGTTGAAGCATAAATTGCTACAGAAAGAAGGAAAGAGTAATGTAAAAAGGGCGTGTTCTAACTGCTACAAATAAAAAGTAAAGGTCTTCGGAAGAATTGAAGCAAAATATATAATATTAATCTATATAATAAATACTTTAATAACATACATTTGAAGAAAATATGTAAGATCTCAAAATACGTTCCTACTTAATATTAATTTTGTGCTATTTTAAATAAATAACTTCATAAAACAACTGTCTAATTTATTTAATATACTTGCATACATTTCATTTTCTTTTCCTGTTTTGTGACGAGTAGGTCATCAATAAGTCCTATACGATTATTTCCACAAAAACTTCAATTTTTGAGTGCTGACGTGGTTACGTTAGACTAAGGGGCCACGCGGGTCTAATAGAAGAGTAAAACGCCTAGTTCGGTTGTCCGATGCAGAGAACTAGACGTTCAAATATAAGTTCGAGTGTCGGACAGCTTTGTATGACATGGCCTGAATGGGACAGGTAAGTATCGCCCGTATTGTCCGACGTGGCCTGAATGAGAGCGTATTACTTTCCACTCTGGCGTTATACGTGTTAAACATAATCGGCCTTACTCATAATCGTTGAGTCTCTTTCTACTGTCTTGTGTGTACTACAAAAAGATATGTACATATGAAAAGAGAGATAGCAATTTTAAACATTTCTTAATTTGACGTCGATTTTTATGAGAAAATCATAGTATTATCTATTTACGTAACATTTTATTACACAATATCTATTCTCTCAGATGTGAAAATCGCCCTTAGAAATTAGAGCATAGTAGAATTATTCGATAGAAATACAGGGCAGTATTTAAAAGAAAATGTAGTTTTTATTCTTAGTAGATTTGGGATAGAGCTAAACCAAATACATACGATTGCTACTGACAACGGAGCAAATATGATAAGTATGACTAATTAAATAAACGAAGCAGTCAGGGACTCATTCAATCAGTCAGTAAGTGAGACGTTTGATGAATCTGACATCGAAACTGTCAGTCACTATAACGAGGAAGATCCATCTTTTATAGCATATAGTTTAGAGTCAGATACCAGCACAAATAGTACGCCTGAAGCGTTTCGCATTATTACAAGCATACAATGCACCGAACACTGCTTGCATATGGCCGTCAAGAATGCCTGACAAGAAATGGAAAAAAATTCTTGGGCATTGCCGAAAAATTGTACGTAGCTTACGTACGCTAACTATAGCAATGCGTTTAAAACAACTCAAACTGCAAAATCCAGTGATAGATACGCCTATTCGATGGAATTCTACACTAAAAAAATCAATGCAAGGGCTGTTTTAGTTGAGACGTACAAGAGATTAACGCTATTAGCAACCCCTGAAGCTTTTACTTCTAGTGTTGATGATGATGCTCCAGGAACGTCTGCAGAAGTTGATTCATGTGGCCAAAATACTAATTTTGACAACTGCCTCTCCGAAGATTTTACAAAATCAGTTTTGCCGTCGAAAACTAACGTTTTAGAGTACTGGAAGCGCAAAAAATTAACTAATCCATATTCATATAAACTGGCAAAAGTAGTTTTGGCGACACCGCTGACAAGTGTTATTGTCGAGATACTTTTTCGTCTCTTAAATTTGTATTTACAATTTACGTATGTCATTGAGTGACTCAATTATTGATGATGTTTTAGTAGTAAGAAACAATCATTTATTTGCTGAGCAGAAATATTTTGAAATTATAATTATATTATTTCTAAAGCCCTTTGTATCAGAAAACACGAAAGTACAAGTGTGAAAGACAAGATCTTAACAATATTTATGCAAAACATAACAACATAGTAGTATGTGATCTTTCTCGGAGCCAATTTTCAAGGTTATTTTTTAATCAACCTTACACATTATACAATATGTAACATATACCCTGTGGTTCCCGTTGAGTGCATTATCAGAATCAGTATTCAAACGTATAGAAATATCTTTACTTCAGAAAACTCGACATAAAAATAATCAAATAAAATTTTAATTAAATAATATTTGTAAATTTTATGTGGATTGAATACTCTGCCTGGAATTATCAAGCAACTAAAACGAAACAGCAAGCAATACGTGAAAGACACATATTAAATAATATTAGGTATTCAAGAAGGAAATGGAATATTCATAAACTGCCAGCACATTATTAAAAATGTATATTTCATTATAATTTCTATTATTTTAAATTTAAATTTTCGGAGAATAACTGTGTCTAGATAGGTATAACGATTTACACAAAACCTTGGGATGCTCGAGCGCAGCGGCTTGCTTTGTGGCGGCCGTGTCAGTTACCTCAAAGCAGCCGTAGATAATAATATGTCGGCACGTGTCGGTAAGTTCAGAAGCAAATAACATTTTAGAAATATCATGTCAATCGTTTTGGGCCCACTAGAAATTTTCGCTACCCTCAATGGTATTATATACAAAAAATGATACCAATTTATTATTGTAAATAGTATAAACATTTTATGAAAATCTAAACGGAATCAAGAAATCTGAAAAAAGGAGTTGTTTTGATATTTGTGTTCGTGTCATTGGTTCAGATAATGTAATATTAAAAAAATTGTAGCAGAGATGTGGCAACTCGGAAGAAACTCGACTCGAGTTAACTTGAGTTGAAATTCACTTAACTCGAAGAGTACTCGAGTTACGCAACTGAATTGGCGGAACGAAGCTGTGTCAGTTTGTTACAAATTATTTCTATATTTGTTCCTCCATCCAAGATAATTATCCTCAAAGCCCAAGGTGTGAACAACTAGATGAGCTAAACGCCCAATGTGCAATACAATGCACAATATCTTGTTATACCGTTGCGGCCCACGCAAACAAAACGATTTTTTTTTGTGATAACCCCAACTAGAATTTTTTGTATAATTTTTCTGGGTATTATATTGTAGTAAAGAATAGAATAAAACTATTTTTGAGTTCTTAGCTCGTTGTTCATTCAAATGTACATTGGGAGTTTATGAGAACTAAAATTATTAATAAAATAAACTTTGTAGAATATACGTAATTCTCTATTATCACAATAACTGTATCGATGTGTCAAAATTTATTTTGAACATATCAATATAACTAAAATTATGAATCTTGGCAACAATGAAACTAACAACAAAACACTTATAACAAATCAACAAAAAAAAATTACTTAACATTAAGATAAAACCAAAATCTTAATGTCCATCCACTAACCATTTTCACGCTGACTCTTCACTGTTATGGAAGTCGCTATAACAGTTTCTTACTTTTGTAAGGCATAAGTTGACACCGCAGGCTCTACATTTGAACTGAGTTCTATTGTAATGGCAGTGACGGCATCTACCCACCTTTCCGCTAAAAAGGTAAATGTTTAGCTCCGACCGTACGGAACTTTTTGCTTGGGACAGGAATGAATGCAATGCTCCTCTTTCTTTTCAATGAGGGTCGGTTAGTACTATCCCCGTCAGAAACAGTCAAAAGTGATGGTTCAGCATTTGATTCAATAAAAGTCTCTCCCAATTCCATCTTAAAAGCTCGCAACTGTTGTATTTTCTTTACAGGTACAAGAGATTTTATCTGATCCTTTTTATACTGAAGCCAAGAGTTGTTGATTGCTAAATCAATCATAGATGAAAAGAACCGTTGTGTCCACTTTCTGGTCCTATATCTATACGGACACACTGCCAAAAGGCGGTCTGCAAGATCCACTCCTCCCATTTTCTGATTATACTCTCTCACTACTCGTGGTCGCGGGATGGTCACGTAAACTTTATTTTTTTTACACCACCGTCGACAATTATCAACTTCATCCTTTGCCTCCACAGAAGATAAAAGCAAAACCGGTTTATTATCGTACCATTTTGTGAAGGCTAATTTACCATCATTCCGGACTAAAACTTGACTGCTTCCTCGTCCTTGAGTCATTAATTCTTTGTCATCAATCAGTAACGAGCGTACATCAGCAGGAATCCGATTTTTCATAATAGTTCCCGTCCCTCTAATTCCTTTTATTTCCAGGGCGTCCAATAACTTCTCGGAAGTGAAGTATCTGTCGAAGTAAATTACGTGTCCAGGTACCAAAGGCTCTGTCAGAGTAAGGACAGCCTTTTCACCTAGTCCAAAATGTTCGTAGTTGGCATAGGTAGTTTTTCCTTGATATATATGAAAATCACATACAATACCGTCTGGGTTGGCTAATACAAATGCTTTTAAGCCAACCGGATTAGGCTTACCTGGACAGTACTGCTTGATCGCGCAAGATCCGGTAAATGGGATGATCATCTCATCTAATGAAAGGCACTGATCTTTCTGTTGAGTTTGACATCCAGCCTGAATTCGATTGATTAGGGGACGCATCTTCCATAATTTGTCCTTATCTTTCATTGCGGGGGTAACTTCAGTGTCGAAAACCACTTTCAAAGAATTCTCAGCAAGAAAATCGGTTTCTGGACATATTATCAGCAATGAGGGTACTCCATTTAGCCTCCCAATACATCCGTAAATTAGGTAATTGATAGCCGCCATCAAAAATGATATTCCTAAGTAAATGTAAAGTTCTTTATTTGTTAAGTTCAAACTACGTCCTGTTTTTCTACTGCAGTTTGATTAGTTTTCGTTACTATGAGATTAATAAGCTGATCATCTATGTATTGTTTCAAATAGTCAGTCTTATCAAACCCTACCGTGTCAGTCCACAAATATGCTGGTTGCATCAATTCAGGAAAACGAGGGTGGAAATCTTTAACACCCAATTACCTGAAGATGTTGTTCCGCGCTCGAAGGAGAGGAGAGAAGAGGAGAAGCTTGATGGTTTGCTCTGCCTCCACCCTTACTCGTCCTTTCCACGCTTTCTTCCACGTCGTCTTCTTTTCTTTGGGAGTTTTCCTTATCACTTTCAGGTTCGGAGGAAGAATCTCCGAGTATGATGTTGAAGGTATAGATACACTTACGTGGTGAATTGACCACCGGGGTCACCTACGTCTACGTCAGATGGAATGAAATCTTCAATTTCTGAAGATTCCAATAACTCCTCGATTTCTTTATCGTCGAGATCTAGAATCAAAAATTGCAATTGATAACATAAACCCAATACCACAACACACCATAATATGTAACAATACAATAAAACCCAATGTGCAAAAATGAACATCAGTTTTTGTAAATAATATAAAATACAAATTGAGTTCTTTGAAACAAAAATAATTGTTTCATGAAAATAATATGTTAATTCTCAATTTTATTTTATTTTCATAAAAATAGTATCAGATTGTATAAATTAATTAAGATTTATACTCACGTGTATGCAGAATCGGCGGCATGCTTGTAAAATGATTGAATTTGACAGATTGTCTATGTATTTATCCCAAATGTCATGTGTCAAATTTTGTTCTAGTGAGTTATCAGGTCACCTCGTACACAGAAGTTTACGGTTGGCGCGAAATTAAAAAGCAAAATGCATACAAGTATAATGTACATTGTATTGTACATTGTGCGTTTAGGAGAAGATTGGTTTTAAAAGTCTGGGCTGTAATTATATACGTTATTTTGTACAATAAATTGTACAGTGGGCCTTACGAGGTTATTATTACTTAACTTAATAGGTAGTTATATATTATTGGTTTGCGTATAGACAATTTTCATAAAATAATATCACTCTTACTTTATTACGTAGCGTAAAGTTAATGTTATTAATAATTTAACTATCGCGTATTATACTTAATCGGCTTATTGATATTACATAATATATCAATAAATTGTTCGAATTAGTAAGTCGAGTTCATCAATAAATTGTAGACAGACACTGCATTGACCGTAAGATAAAGATGCGACTCGAGTAGAATTTTGTGACTCGAGTCACTCGGGTTTTATCATGTCACTGTAGTTGTATTCGAGTTTTCAGTTATGCGAATTAACAATTTACAGCCCCTGCATCGATTTTATCACTCTAGTTGAGAATAGCGATTACCTTAGTTAAAGCATTTTTAAATAGGTACCTTTATTAAAAAAGTAATATGTGGCAATATGAAATAAAATACAAATATTTATTATTTATTTATTTGTAGTATTTCCATGTTTTTATTTACTACAGACATGTGTAGTATTTCAAAATCTATAAACTGCTTTTCGCATATCTTACAAATCGCTTCCATTATTCAAAATAATGCCACAATACGATTTTTGTTTCGTTGTTACCATTCATACTTTAAACAAACAATTATATTTAAATCACCTTTATGTTATGCACTACTTATACGAAGTAACAAAAATAAACAACAATGATAGCACAATTACGATATTATAAATCAAACTAAGTTCATATTTGACTACAACATGCCAGATGCGAGTTTGAATTTGGATGTAACCAGTCACGTCACCTGCGGTGCCAATTAGTGAACTGACATCTATCTAGCGCTCTCCGAATCTACACGGTGCGGTGTGCCGAATTGACTTGGTAACTCGAGTGCAAGCGGACTCGAGTAATTTATTTTCACTCGAGTACCGAATTAAACAAATTCACTGAGTGAAAACAGAGTTCGAGTTGCATCACTAGTGTAAGAATAAAGTCTGTGGTTAATGGTTATTATACTTTTTTGGTAGCAAAATTAAAAAGTTTATACTTGACTTGTTTGTTTACAAGACAATAAAATATCGTCTCATCGATGTGCAAGTGTATGGATACATGGAATACATGGACATACATTATATTCGTATCATAATATGGATAATATCATGCATGTTAGCCAAATATTAATATTCCAAATTATGTATTTCTCTTCTATATATGTATGTAATACAAGAGTTTAATTTTCCACCTATAATTTTAGAAAATCTATAATGTGTTGAATTACCTAAAACAAATGACAAACACAGGTCTGAGAACCTTATTAGTATGTTAAAAGTGACAATGTATTAGTTTTATGTTATTAGTAAAATCTAAATTAAATATTAGATAGAATAAATACACAAAACAAGTTTTTGTGTATGTTGAAAGAAAATTAGAATCTATGGGTCGAGGGATTTAAGGAAGCTTCTCTATTTGATGTAGCTTCATGTGCTTTGAAGAGCGATTCATTTAACTGCATTTAGGTACAAATACCTTATGTATTCAGCAAAGTGTTCCATATAACTTGACAATACCAAATGGCTTATTTGGTAGTCCAGACATGGATCCTGAATTCATGCCAGCCTTAGTAGATAGATAGTATATATGGTACATATATTTATGTGTAAAAAGTAGTAAATACTTGTACCAGAAGCAAATATACAGTTTGCATAAGTATTGTGACTTAGTTAAGCCATTTTTAATTGTGTAATGGTTATATCCTTGATGTTTTTGGACCATATCCTGCGACGGAATCAGATTCTTCTATTATGCTTAGACTGCTGTGTTGTTAACTCTGCAGAAAGGAATATTATTTTGTCATCAAAAAATTATATATTTTTCTCCTACATGAAACCAGTGAAAATAAAGTCAGAGAACTTTTACATAGTCAAATATTGGAGCTAATTAATGGTGTATATTTTATAATAATTTCTTATTTATTTAACATACAGGCAGAGATAACAAAATGCTGACAGAAATATGGAAATATAGTTGATTGACATTGAAGGAGTCTTATGTCATATCTCTTATTATTGAAAATGTCCTGATTCCTAACAATATCATAAATTGATGTTTTTGGCTTTATAGTATTTGAAATGTAAATAAATACATATGTTTTTTTTATAGAATAAGGGTGACAAACGAGCAGACACTCCACCTGATGGTAAGTGGTTGCAGTGGCCCATAGACATCTACATCTATCTTCGTTTGCGAATTTAAATGCAGATGCGTTGTCAGCCGTGAGGACTAAGACAGAATGCCTCTTCTCCAGTAAAAAGGGTCTCCGGTTCTCTACACTCACCATAGGAAACACAGCAGTATTAAGCTGCTATTTTATGTAAAACTATTTAGAATGAAATAAATATAGAAAAATAATATATTGATAAGAATTAATATTTAGTATAGGCACACTTTACAATAGACATTAACTTTTTCAGGTCGATCGCTGAGAACATATCTGTATGCCTTGCAGGCTGAAAGCTTGCAGAGCTGCCTGTAGGCAGAGACAAAAAGAGTATGGATATTGAAGACAACAGTCTTATATCACAGCTCTTATCATTGAAAATGTCCTTCTAACTCCTACCAATATCATAAATGGACATGTTATCATCAAATTATTTAGAAAACATCTTGAAATGTAGATTGACAATAACAAATACAATTAAATTATACATGTGTTTTATTATCCTTCCATAAACAGTTTAAAACGTCTTACTTTCTCACTATTAATCAGTGTGTGATAACAGATAAAATGACATTACCTAGTCATTTTGGCTTTAGTCTTGTTTGAGGTATGATAACTAATCAGTTAATATATTTTCAAACAAACACCGTTTTGACACCGTGCCTGTCTGTCTATCTGTTCTACTATTAATAGACTACTTTGGAAATTATGACTTACAATAATAAATGTAGTTGCATTATAATTTGTGTTTTATCCTTACACAACCAGTTCAAAACATCTTTCTTACTGTATAGTGTGTGTAGGTAATATTCTAAATGTACATATTATCCCTAGTCGTCTTGGCTTTCATCATATTACTTAAATGGTATTTGGGGTGTATACTCACAATAAATCAATACATGTAAAAATAGTATCCATACCACATTTGTGCACAGACAGACACTATATTTTGCCGGAACTACTAAAAGAATTTTCCATAAATGCTGAATGTAACTACAACTTTGTTTTAAACTATTAATTATTGAACATTGGACTATTTTAACTTATAATACCGGTGAAAACTAATAGACAATCGCTTTTAGTTTGTGTTTAGGTTATAGTAAGAGTCATATTTTATTTGCTAATTTCTCAGTACTCCGTTTAGATTCCGTAAACTAATATCACTATTGTAACTATAGATTATAAGAAATAAATCGACATGCATTTCATTAAGGGTAGCTAAAATTAGTGGTGGGCCGTTCTCCATACAAAAGAAACTATCTCCTTTAGTAATTTATCTGATAAGAAAGTCTAAAATCCCATTTATAGCAACCAAAAAAAATTTTCATTATCATAACTGCCATGCCTATGTGTATATGTCCTATATGTATACGTCCCTGAAACGACCAACGGGATTTTTGTTACATACTGTATAGGAACAAAAGGCGGATTTAATGCTAAAAGCTTAGTCGCCTGTAAGTAGTGTAGGTTTATGATGAGTAGATAAGTCATTATCCTCATCAATCAAGTTATGACCCTTTACTTTTTCAAAATTAAATTCCCTATTCGTAAAGTATGAAAGGTTTTAAGAAACACGAAAGTAATTAATTACTATATTATTTTGATCTTGAGGCGTCTGAAAACTTGGTAGCACTTTTGATCATTCTCTTTATAATTCAATACAAGATAGTAAATATTAGTGTGTATACTGTTGACTACATGTACATAGTTAACATGACTATGTGAATAAAACCAAAGTTACCTTGTAAATTACACTGTTATATACATAAGTAGTGTCATCTATACTTTTAAGTAGTTAAATACCTAATATTTAATACTTAATAATAAAATTAACAATACAAAAAAGATTCAAAGTTATTGGGTATTCTTGTACATGAAAGCGTATCGAACTAAAGCATTTAGTAATTATTAATTATTTATTTTATTTAAATAAACATGTAAACAAAACATAATCATAACTTCTTCAATGTTGACAGGAATTTTAGTTTGTGTTTTTGTAGTATTTTATACCCGAATTTAATCATAATGATTTAATAGATTCAAATTATTTTCTTAATTAATTTCAGTATCGGTAAAGTCAATTTCGTCTGTGTGGTTGGTTACCTTCCACTCTATTTAAATAAAACTAATATTTTTCTATCTATTATCTATCTATTATTATATTATATATCTATTATTTCTCTTTATATCTTGTACAGGTAGCGGCAGGAAAGACTAGCGTTGAAGGTATCATGGGGTAGTAAGCGGCTCGCGGGGCGGGCGTGCGTATCGTTCGCAAGCGCTTATTGGCTCTCCAGTTGCATTCCGTCCCCCGTACTGATACGACGCCTCGCGCACTTCCAGTGTACAGTCGCGTTCTGAATTGTATTGTTAATGCTGTTAATTTTTGTTTTTGTTTTTGTTAAGTTTGAGTTTGTTTTATTGTTTATTTGTGACTTTAAACAGTGATATTCACTGTTTAAAGTCACAAACAAACTTAGCCCAGAATAAATACTGTTTAGAGAAAACAGGCACGGAAATGGTTTATGACGTGCATTGTTTTTGAAAAGAGATTCTAATGAATTAATTGATACTTTACAACAAATCAAAAGTGATTAACAAAGCTATGAATATTTTACGCAATAATTTCTGACAGCAGCACTGAAAATTTAAGCCAGATAAAACAAACTGCAAAAATTTGAATAAAACTACTTTTACGGATTTTATCGCGTTTAATTAACTATTTTGATTCCCGACGTTTCGGGTGCTTTACAGCAACCCATGGTCACGGGGGCTGAGATGTTTGACGTCCCGATGTCATCTTCAGTTTTGTAATATTAAGTTTTGGTTCGATCTACGCATAATGAGCTAATAGTATCTTGAAGTCTTGCAGTGGTATGCTTGGGTTTGGATTTAATTTTGTTAATTATAAGATCCCAAGCAGATGGCAGCACCCATCCATCTTCTCTATTGAAATTAGGATGTTTTTTAATTTCAATAGCCTCGCGTATCATCCTTGGTAAGTTCATTTGTGGTCTATCAAATCTGATGTAATGGCGGGGTTGATCTTGAACATTAAATCTCGACGTAAATTCGATAATACCACCGTGTACCAAACCACCGAGGTTAGCCTCGTAGCCGCCTAGTTAGTATGGGTTACCGAAAATACACAAACCAAACGCTCCAATACGTCCCATAGTGAGCCAGATCGATTCACCAACTTATAAGTTGGCTCAACTCTTGGCAAAAATTCTGTCACCGCTGAGAGGACAAACCAGAGCACACACAAAGGATTAGTACCATTTTGTTAGTGAGATAAAAGACCTAAATCTCGCTGACAATGAAACTATGGTCAGTTTTGATGTTCAGTCACTATTTACATACTTACCTATTGAAGACTGCATCTCAATTGTAACCAGCAAGCTAGAAGAATACAACATGCCTACAGAATATGTATTACTCAAACACTGCCTTACATCTGGCTATCTATTGTGGAAGGAGGAGTTCAAGCAAGTATATGGTGTGGCGATGGGCTCACCTGTATCTCCCATAGTCGCCAACATATTGATGGAGGACTTTGAGGAGAAAGACCTTGTTACTGCTCCTGTAAATCCAAGATTCTACAAGCGGTACGTAGACGACACTTTCAAAATTTTGCCATCTGACAAAGTAACTGCATTTTTAGACCACCTTAATTCCATTAACTCTAAAATACAATTCACAATGGAGTTAGAAGCAAACAATTCTTTAGCTTTCCTAGATGTTTTAGTCATCCGAAACCTGATAACACCCTTGGTCACACTGTGTTTAGGAAAAGACCCATACCAACCGACTGGATATACCGATCGCATAGATATATTTACAGTTTAATTTTAAATCTTTGACTATAACTAGTTAAGAAATTTTAAGTAGGTTTATGAAAGAGGATTTAGTAGTGTAGGGTTATAGCAGTGATTGTTTACTTACATTTAAAACGAAGTGTCATGTTGTATAATAATTATTTATTTATTCCAGCACATTTTTTCTAATTTCCAATTTACCCTCACGGTTACAATAATTACAAAACTGTTCCCTTATTATTTTCGCATCATTTGATGAATTTCTGGTGAAAGTGGGCTCCAAATCGTGCAATACTTTTTTAACATGTTTTGTAACTTTCCAATTTGATGCCCTGTAGCGACGGGATGAGGTTTACATCAAATAGTTGAGTAAATAACAGCATGCCGTGACAAAAACTGCGGCTTTACGTGGCTCAAAATACATTTCCTTTTGAAATTTGCTTGTTATTATACTAAAAGCACCTTCAATATCTCGCGACAGTCGGTAGATAAATATTTTTCACTCATTGTTACACGCACTCTGTGGATATGGCTTCATCAAGTTTTTTCCTAGTGCAAAAGCCTCGTCAGATATAAAAACAAAAGGAAAACTTTGATTTATGCATGGCAATGGAGATGGTTCTGGTAGATTTAATTCATCTTTACAATACAGATCCAAGAACTTTCCATTCGCACCAACATAAATAATTATAAATTCTTTCTTTGCATTAGCTAGTGCCATTATAACGATACTAAAGTAACTTTTATAGTTGAAGTATAACGATCCTGAGTATTCGGGTTTTTGTATCTTAACATGTTTCCCATCTAAAGCTCCCAAACAATTCCAAAATTGATATCTATCTCCAAACTAAGCTGCGATACCAGTCCATTCCTCCTTTGACGGCTTCTGAAATGAATAAAAACAGACAATCAATTATTATATTTTTATTGTTTTTTGCAGGTTAACAGTGGTGATCACAATGAAGCACTTTCTGAGTCACCATCTCCACATCAAGAAATGACTACAACTATTTCTTCTATCGTACCTGCACCGAAACCACTTGAAAAACTGTCCTCGCTTCATTCGAAGAAAAGTGTTATTAAACAACAAAATGAAGTTGGAACGAGCATGTAGTTTATTTAGCAGAACCAATTAGTTCACAAGTTAGTGCTGGCAGTCAATTGCATTCGAATAGGCAGAAACATTACAAAGACTACACCCAACTCAAAGCTTATACGCCAAAAAGGCTATTAATATATATCTAAATCGATATACTTTTTGAAGCAGAACTGGAAAATTTGCATAGATACTCAGTTCAAATAAATGTCACATCTACCTTATCACCTGAACCATCTTCCTTTGACATGCACTTCCAAGTCACACCTTCACCCGAATCATCTAATTACTCAGGCACACCATCTCCCAACTACATGTCCTCCCAAATCAAAGCTACTCCCGCACAATTTCCCAACTATATGTCCTCCCAAATCACAGCTCCTCCCGCCCAATCTCTCAACTATATGTCCCAAATCACAGCTCCTCCCGTACAATCTCCCGAGTACAGACACTCAGATCATCTCGTATGAACAGATCCTTCATTTGAACATATATCGAGCGGGCAAAAACAATAAAAAATATATCGACAACTACTGAGTACTTCTGGGGTAAAAGCAACGAAAAGGAAGAATGAAGACATCATAGTGGACCCTGACACACAAACAGTCATCGAAAATGCAAAGAAACCTCGGATTGATCTGAATGCAGAAAGGAAGTATAAATGTATACTCTCAATCGTAAGCATGTATTGGGTTGTTCTTGAGCTTGCATTTGGGAACTCAAAAGCAAGAAGGGAGAATCTATGAAACAGACACTGTTCGCGCCGCTTCGTCTTAGCGTTTTAAGTATGTAGATGTAATGTAACTTGTATAGCAATTATTATGTCTTACGTGTAGGTACGTTTGATTTGTTAGGCTAGGTAATAGTACTAAGTTTCACCGTAATTGTTTACGTTTAAGGTCCATATTTCTTTCTTATAAATCTATTTGTACTTCTACCAATAGCATATCGTTACGTTTACATACGTAGTACTGGCAATAGCCAACGACTGTTCAATTGAATTATTCAATGTACCTTTACCTTCTCGCCTCTTAATCTGTTAGCACGTCCTATTTAATATTTTTAAGATAATTGTGTACAAGTTAAATAGTACATTAAAATAGATTACTGAGACTCCTTCGAAGTTTCATTTCTTTGTACCATATTGTACAAAAGTGGCGACCGTGACAGGACTTGCTAATTATTCGTCGGATTTTGAAGATTAACCTACATTGATCAAAGGTGAAGGGCAAAGAGGTCATAGCCACGCCACGCTAACTCAGCACCTAGATCTACCGGAATACTACGGATCAACTAATACTTCGTGCGCCGTGCATCCAGACCACTACGACTTCCAGCTTCGGGATCTGGAATAAACAGAAGCTTCGCGCCAGTGTTTGCAGCCTACACCAGCAGACCGGCATCTATGGCTTGCTTGCGGAACCTCTGCGCTTGGACATTTTTTAAAGAGTGAGCTCGTTCCTTTCATATTTCCTTTTCCATTTCATTATTTGTTGCATAACAAGGCGATAGTCTTTTGACATGAGTGATTAGCTTCTAGTCTGTATAGTACACCAGAAGGCACTATTAAGCCCATATGATTTGCATTTAAGCTATTTCGGGCCAAATATACTCACAGTCCTTTGTCTATAGTAAATTCATACCTCAAACTTTAAAAAGTCATCTTTCCCATTTTATTTTTCAAGGCCTCATTATTTGCTTTATAATTAATTACTAAAGCTTAGCCTTACATAATACAATTATTTTCGCCCTTGTTATTCAAAATCACCTCAAAAGGTCCCTCATTTCATACTCCTTACATACAGTTTTTAGCCGCTTGTTGTGTTTGTCTATTTCAGGGTGAGCTGCGCATTGTTCTGCACCTGTTAATCCTACGCAGCTCTGAACTCAGCTGCAACCTCTTGTCTTCTGCTGTGCTGGTCACCTCAACGCGACTGCCCTACAACTGTTAAGAAAATAACTTCTGCTGCTGTTGCTGCTCAGTGGCTGCAAAGTGAGGAGCGTATCGTAAGCAATTAATTTTTATTTTTTTACTTGCTTACCTTCGATAACTTCATTGCAATTATTGATTCTGGTAAATTTGAGACGGATCTAAAGACATTATATTTAAAACGTAGTAGCATAAAAGGTCGCGTAATTAAATTTAAAATTACTTAGATGACTTAACACCAATTGAGGATATCTCAGACTTAGAGTTAAGTAAATGTGCGATGAAATTATCAAGAATTGAGTCTTTATTCTCTGAGTTCGAGGAGTTGAAAACCAGATTGAGGAGAAAATAGCAGCCTCTGATCTAGATAGTGAGTTGATTTTGCGTGAGCTAATTGGTACAAGATTTTGATAACTGCATTTCTATTGGTCGTAATTTAGTGCAAAAGGGCTTACAGCTTAACCAACCTAGCCCTCATTGTTCAAATAACGATAGCTATTTTACTTCAAATATCAAATTCAAATTCAATAATCAAACTACAATGAGGATTGAAGCTCCTCTCTGCGAGCGATTTGACAACAAAAGGCAATTAATTAGCAATCATTTAAATTCGCTATTTAATTTTGCCAGTGAGCGGGAGAGCGACAAGTCCTTACGCTTTATTATTGATCACGTAACAAAGAACTTGCGGGCTCAGTACTCTGGGATTGCCTACCGAAAAATGGGACGTTTTAATTATACATATGTGTGTGCTAGGTTAGATAGCACTCCTCTTTAAAATGGGAGGAGCAGGAAATACTCTCCTGAAATTCCGTCGCTTAAGGATTTATTTATTTTTAAAGTGTCGCGCAGATGTTCTTGAGAGCGTTCATCGTAATAAAACCAAACAGGTGATGACTTCTCTAGTAAAGGGCAAACGAAATCGCTGATCGTTACTTCCAAAGGCTCTAGTCTAAATAATTCTTCTTCCTGTAAACCATCGAAAAGACTTTCGAATGTATGGTGTAAGAGGGTTTCTACAGCTACGTCATTGAATCTTGTAAAATTGTTTAAGACCGGGTCATAATGCACGAGGATGTTTCATATCTTTTGTCGTATTTGTAAAAAGACGTAACTCAATGCTTCACTTAGATATTAATACCGAAAATGCTAACTCTGTTCCAAATGAAACTTTGTCTATGTCAGCAGTTTGTACATCTGAAGTCTTATTATGCTCCGCTAAGATCCGAATCTCTAATCCGAAAACCGAAAATACTATAACTGTGAGCAATACTTTATAGTGAGCCAGTCTTCATTTATTACTGATACTATAAAACAAAGACTTAAGCTGAGTTCTCAGCCATCAAATATAAATGTTATAGGAATTGGCAACAAGCAGCTTAATATAAAGACGGAGCGTTGCACTATCCGCCTACAATCTCATGATGATTCCTACAATGTTATTCGTATTGTTTAACTATACCCACAATATCAGAACATCTACCCAAGACGCGACTTGATACAAAACATCTTCATTTATCTGGCATTTAACTAGCAGATCCCAACTTTTATGAACCTTCTCCTATCGATATGCTAATAGGGCTGATTTGTTCTGGGACCTTATTGGGTCACAGCAGCGCTTTTAGGAAAAAAATAACTGGTCATTGTAGCTCCAAACTTGGTTGGCTTGTCGCTGCCCCATACCCATTAAATCTAATATATCCACAAAACAAATTCATAATTTCTTAATAAAAGGAGCAAGAGTTAACTGACATAGATGATCAATTATTTAAATTCTGGGAGTTAGAAAGTGTCCCACAAACTAAGGCTCTAATAAATGAAGAAAGGCTTTGCCAGAGCATTTTTAATGAATACCGTTCGTGAACATGATGGAAGGTTTTGCGTAGGGTTGCCTCCTGAGATAAAAAAATTGTCTTGGCGATTCATATTCACTGGCCAAAAAGGTTTATGAATTTAGAGAAGTTTCAAATTAAAGCTACAACTTAAGGAGCTCTACGTTCAATTTATTCAGGAATACGCCCATCTTGGTCATCTCTCGCCGTCTCCTATAAAAAGACCAATTAATGCATATTTTCTTCCTCATCACCCGATGATGAAGGAAAAGAGCGAGTCTACAAAGCTTCGTGTAGTATTCGACGCCTCGGCGCAAACTACTTCTGGTATGTCAGTTAATGATTTAGAGATGAAAGGCCCTGTTATCCAAGACTCCCTCATTAATATTCTATTACGATATAGATTGTACAAATACATTATTTCGGGCGACATTGAAGAAATGTATCGTCAAGTTAATGTCAGAGCGTCGGATAGAAACCTTCAGTTAATTTTATGGCGTGATAAAGAGTCCGATCCTCTTCAAACTTTACTGTTACATACTCTTACTTATGGTTTTTCTAGCGCGAGTTTTTTGAGTACCAGGTGTTTGTGGCAGCTTGACGAGGAATGTGAAGAATCGAATATTAAAACAATCATCCAAAAAGATTTTTATTGTGATGATTTGCTTACAGGAGCAGATAGATAGTAAATAAGAACTACTTCACATTCAGCGCTCGGTTGCTACTCTGAAAAAGGTTGCTTCAACTTAAGAAAATATAGATCTAATTTGTTTGAGCTCTTCGAGAGTAGCTCTATAAACAAGGAAGAAGGCAATCTAGTTATCAGTAATGCTACGAACACTCTAGGTATAGGGTGGTCTTCACATTTAGATCAAATACATTTTCAAATCGAATATACCCCAACGACAGTTTTCACTAAAAGATCCATATTGTCATCGACTTTTAAAATTTTTGACCCTTTAGGGCTATCATCTTTGAGCACAATTAAGTCAAAAATTTTGCTACAAAAATTGTGGGCTGAAAAGTTGGATTGGGACGAATCCGTTTCTCAAAGAATAAAATCGACTTGGCAGCGTATCGTTCTCCATTTAGAGTCGTTGTCTTCGCTAAAAATCCCGAGAAGGATTTTAATTGATAAAACAATTTATATTGAAATGCATTGTTTTCGCGATGCCTCGCAAATAGCATATGACGCGTGTATTTATTTGAGATCGTGTAACGCTAATGGTGACATAACTGTTAAATTTTTATGCGCTAAAACTCGTATAGCGCCTCTTAAAGCTCAATTAGGCTCTACTGTCATTTAAGCTCTAAGGTGCAAAATTCATCGTCAAGTTTATTGGACGGAGTCTAGTGTAGTATTAGGTTGGCTAAACTCATGTGATAAGGCTGCTTCTTTTGTCGCAAAGGTAGGGTGGCTATAACTGAGCTTTCAAGCACCGCGAATTGGCGGCATGTTCACCGCACTAAATCCAGCCGATCTTGCCTCTCGCGGAGTAGATCCTCAAGACGTGTGCCTCTCTATATGGTGGGATGGTCCACTTTCTTCTTAAACCAGAGGCTGGGTGGCCAAAATTGAATCCTGTAGTGTAGAGCTGCCTGAATTGCAATCCATTTCCACCTTAGTCGAAACTTGCACTAAGGCCCTATTTGATTTGTATTCTTACTTAACTATGCTACAAAGAGTATATTCTAGAGTTTTCGATTTATACATAACTGTCGTAATCCTAGCTGCAAATTATTAGGTCCTCTTCGAGTTGAAGAACCCAAAATCATTAACAGTTTTGATTAAAATAGCTCAAAGTGAGTCCTTTCAGAATGAAATAGAGCTGCCTGTACTAAAGGGACCTTGTCATCCAAGCCTTTTATCTCTAACTCCATTTCTAGATGAGAGTGGCATTGGAGTGAGAGTTGGCGGAAGAATCGATGCTTCCACTTATGCTTATGACAAGAAACATCCCATCATTTTAAATGCAAAACACTATTTAACGGAATTAATTTTTCAAAGGAACATAAACAACTGCTCCATGCGGGACCTCAGCACCTTCTTGTCTACTGAACCTACTACGCTACTGGCCGACTGGTGGTAGAAAATTAGCTAGGCAAGTGACCTATAATTGCTTAGTATGTTTTCGCTTTAAGGGTCAACCAATGACTAATATTATGGGTAATCTTCCCTCCGATCGCTTAATGCCTGATTATCCATTTTGTACGGTTGGCATTGACTTGGTGGCCTATTTCTTATTACTGACCGCAAGGGAAGGGGATGTAAGATAACAAAATGTTTTTTTTTTGTACATTTAGAAGCTGTAAGTGAGCTATCCAAAGATGCCTTTTTGTTGACTCTTAAAAGATTCATCGCTCGCAGAGGACTGCCAAAGACAATATTTATTTGTGATAATGGCAGAAATTTTGTCGCGACTGCTAAAGAGCTAAAAAATATTTTGCAATCAAACAATGACTCTATTTATGATTTTGCTGCTTCTCGGGGCATTGAGTTTAGATTCTCTCCTGCATAATATGCTCCTCACTTTAATGGTCTCGCTGAGGCCGGCGTTAAATCAGCCAAATTCCATATTTATAGAATTATGGGAAAAACTCATCTGACGTTTGAGGAACTATCGTCTTTATTTGCACAGATCGAGGCCATCCTGAACAGCAGACCCCTGTGTCCTCTCAGTCCTCCACCAAATGACTTTCAACCTCTTACACCGGCTCACTTTTAATTGCAGGCATTGACGCCTATTGCATCACCCAGCTTCGTGGACATCACGCGGACGTCTCGATCGATTCCAGCGTCTCGAGCAAGTGAGGCAGCACTTCTGGCAAAGATGGACACGCGAATATATAGCAGAACTACAACAGCGCACAAAATGGCGAGCGAAATGCAGGGACCTGCAATTAAACGATTTAGTTTTGATAAAGAAAGAAAACTCGCCACCTCTCTGCTGGCGTCTCGGGCGAATCAGCAAAATATTTCTTGGTTCAGATGGTGTTCCCCGCGTCGCGGACGTCAAAACTTCTAATGGAATGAGTAGAAGAGCTATAAATCGGCTATGTATCCTGCCCATACACAACGTAGTACTTTGAAATCTTTAGCTCAGATTTCAACTGGGAAGATGTTCGCGCCGGTTCGTCTTAGCGTTTTAAGTATGTAGATGTAATGTAACTTGTATAGCATTATATGTCTTACGTAGGTACGTTTGATTTGTTAGGCTAGGTAATAGTACTAAGTTTAACCGTAATTGTTTACGTTTAAGGTCCATATTTGTTTCTTATAAATATATTTGTACTTCTACCAATAGCATATCGTTAAGTTTACATAAGTAGTACTGGCAATAGCCAACGACTGTTCAATTAAATTATTCAATGTACCTTTACCTTCTCGACTCTTAATCTTTTAGCACGTCCTATTTAATATTTTCAAGATAATTGTGTACAAGTTAAATAGTACATTAAAATAGATTACTGAGACTCCTTCGAAGTTTCATTTCTTTGTACCATATTGTACAGACACTGACACCAAAGAGTTTACAGAGGCAGAAAATAGCATCACCGTTGGCAATCACATTATGAGCACTATATTTACAATCCATAACACCTTTTTTACCTCCTGCCGACAGGAGGTAAAAAACGACACTACCAACATGATCAAAAAGACAAAATCTACATCATTTAAGATTCATTTCAAAGCTCAAGATTATCTCGTATCCAATGAGAATGTTAAAAAAGCGTGGTTGTCAAATGGCAAAAGTCTGGTCTGGAATACAAGGATTTCTCTGATACTGATCTCGAAAATTGGTATGGTACTATGGGGCCGTATTTAGACATGTTCTTTGCATATGCTCTAAGGGCCAACGAACTGCGATTAGGACATGATACGATGCCAATTACAAAAATTGATGGCGTGCATAAAAGCTTTCCGGAAATCAAGTGTGGATTATCTGGGCATACCATGTGCTCAACTTGTAGATCTGAAGCTGGATTTGAACCTAATGCGCTACTTTTTTTTAAAGCAGCAACAAAATCTGGTGACTTTCATGACAACAATAATTATGAGAATTATGAAAAGTGGCTTCGCAGTCAACTCATACCCAATCCGCCACCAAATGCGGTGTTAGTAATAAACAACGCATCGTATCATAACAAACAATATGACTCAGCGCCTACTCTCAAATGCCTAAAAAGCAGAAATGCAGAAGTTGTTGGCAGATAAAGGCATACAAATATGAGAAAAATATGTTTAAGCCTCAATTATATAAATAAATAAATAAAAAAATACAAATAACAACATAAAAAATACAACATTGATAAAATACTTGCGGAACATAATCATAGCGTTCTGCGATTGCCGCCCTACCATCTAGATTTAAATCCTATAGAAATGGCATAGGCGGCAAGCAAAAGTTATGTGGCCAGCAAAAATATTACTTGGAATGGCGCCAAAGTAATAGAATAAATTAAAAAAAGGTAGAATTAATGGGCGCCGATGAATGGTCAAAACTATGCAATAAAGTTAAAAACAATGAGGCCGATTACAATGAAAGTGACCATGTAGTCGATTCAGTCACTGAAGAATTTATAATTTACGCCAGTTATTACATCGACTCGTCGGACAGTGGAAGTGACGACAGTGATATTGAGGATGATGAGCCTACCCCTTCCACCAGCTCTGCTACTTCTGCTAGCTTTGGTTTTATGCCAGGAGTAACACTTTTACAAAGTATAGTGACGACGACGCCCCGTAATATTGTAATGACAATATTTATTTTATAATAAATTTGTTGCGTTGATTTTATAATAATTATTTGTATTTTATTTATTAAACCTCATATATTTCATGAATTCCTCTTCTTAACTTTCATCAAAAAAAAAATATTTTTTAATATTATGAAAGTAACAGCGACAATTTTGGGTTGCACAGAAGTGTACAAGCGCAAACTTTACCCCACTACGCCAAAACCTTGCCCAGTTAGTTGCCGTATACTACACCAACACAAAACCACGCTCGGTTGTTGAAAGAATTACGTACTGCACAATTTAGTCGAATGAAGAGATGGCAAGACGTCACTAGAGAGGAATTGAAAACATTTTTTGGAATAATAATCTACATGGGTCTCAATCGAGCACTACTGGAAATTAGACGTGCTTTACTTTAATCCTGTTATGCACAGAATAAATATGTCGTATAACAGGTTCAGCTCCATTCTAAGATTTAAATAAAATAGTTTTTCGGATTTTATCGCGTATATTAACTTATTTTATATTACCGACGTTTCGAGTACTTTACAGCACCCATGGTCACGGGGAGACTATGGTGTTTGACGTCCCAATGTCATAATTAACCATGGCTACCTGCAGATTAAAATTATTAATTTTTATTCCGATCTACGCAGTATGAACTTACAGTATCTTGAAGTCTTGCAGTTGTATGCTTGGGTTGGGATTTAATTTTATTAATTACAGGATCCCAAGCAGATGGTAGCACCCAGCCATCTTCTCTATTGAAATTAGGATGTTTTTTGATTTCAATAACCTTGCGAATCATCCTTGGAAGGAAGCGGTGTTCTTTAGCGAGGATTTGTGGTCTATCAAATCTAATGTAGTGACGGGGGCGATCCTGTACGTGTTCACAGACTGCAGACTTCCCGGAGCGTCGATTCTTCACATAAGCTATGTGATCTTTAACGCGGGTTTTTATCGATCTTTTAGTTTCTCCTATATAAGAGAGACCACATTCACAATCAAGTTTGTACACTCTTGCACCTTGCAGAGGGACATTACACTTCACTGATGGTAAAACTGACTAATCTTCTTCGGCAGCTTGAAGTATGTTTTAATGGATTATACCAGTTTGCTTTTGGCTGAGTATCTAAAATGTCGCAATACTGATTTGTTTTACAGTTTACGTAAAAATAAAATCAATTTGCCAGAAAAAGTAGTAAAATCGAAGCTAAGAAGGCGAGAACAAATAGCTAGACAAAAGGACAATCTCTATACTGTAATAAAATGGCATGATAAACGCGACGTCTTCGCGACGTCTTTATGATCACAACCTGCAATGGAGATGGTATGTATAACGTGACTACCAAACGGGGCGACGTCATGAAACCAGATGCAATAATCGATTATAACGAAGCCAAAAAAAGGAATTGATATTTCAGATCAAATTGCTACGTTTCATTCTCCGTTACGTAAAAATTTAACGTAGTACAAAAAGATAGCAATAGATTTACTATTTCAAGTTATATAAGGTAAGAAGCTGCCCCAGCGTGAAGTACTGTCGCACCTTGCAAGGACAAGTTCTTTGCGGCTGCTTTGGCTCTGGACTTAATGAACCGCCCATAGTTGAGGTTCGGAGAAAATTCAATCCCTAACAACTGAAGGCAGTCAGTGTACTTTAGCGGTAAAAAGACACGTTTGTGTTTTGAGGCGTTGAATCTCACAAGATTGGCATCGCCCCATTCGGAGACTGCCTATAGTGTGAGATTCACACACCAACCATAGCCTTCGTTCGAACTGGATTTGATCCGACTGGCGCGGGCACTTGTAGGTCTATAACTGTCCACAACTGTGCTGTCGTCTGCATACCCATAGGTAACGGAATGAGCAGATCATTTATATGCAGCCCCAAAAGAAGTATAACTTCAAAAGTTGACCTCCTAGTGAGTTAATGATTCATTAGTAGGCCTAACCGTTAACTTTAAGTAACGCTCTTCCCTCACTTACCTTCGTAATGAATGATTTTGACAGGACAATTTTCTAGGTGTGTGGTTATTTTCAAGGATTTGTTAATTGTGATCAAATTGGGATATTTTGAGAAAATGTCATACATAATAATAAAGAGTTTGTTGATTTTGTGCACTATGCAAGAAGATTTAGAGAACGAGGACCAAGACGTTATTTGCGTGATTATTCAGATCCATTTAGTATCCATTTAGTATACTGTTCAAGAACTTTACTCACGATATTGGTTTACCCAAGCAATAAAAGTACCATAATGCCAATGTTAGAACCACATTTAAAAAAACCTAGCAACAAAGGTCTGCCGTTTGCTCCAGAAATATTGATTCTCGTTACGTTGAGATACTATGCTACTGGGAGTTTCCAAGTAAGTAAAAAAACTGTGTGTTGTAGGACACCTTTAATATTAGGTACCTCTCTCCTCTCTTATATAAATTACTGCTGCACAACCCGGTCACAATATCTGCACACCTCATTGTAAAATGTTATATATAGCAAGGTGCACAGATACAGGATACTGTGACTGAATTAAATAAATCTATCACTTATGCAAGTAGGGACTTACCTGGTTTCATGTGGTTTTTTTTTTCAGAAACTAGATGGGGACGTTATGAATATATGCCATCAGTCAGTATCAAGAATTATAACTACTGTATCTAATTCAATAGCACTACAAATGAAAATGTTTGTAAAATTTCCATCTACTGTGGAAGATATCATCAAGTATGTTCATGATATAAACATGTTAATAGACGTTAGTAAATATTATACATATTACATATATTCTACATTCAACATACTTTTAATAGTAATATACTAAACTTCTTAATATTTCTTGCAGACAAAAGTTTTTTGAAGTGGCACATTTCCTGGAGTGATAGGATGTATTGACCGTACACATAAGAAGTCTGGTGGAATGTCTTCAAGTGGTAGCAATAGAAAGTAGAAATTCTCACCAAAAGTACTTATTGGGAAAGTGAAACAGTGATGGCTGGAGTAAGAGAAACATATGGCCGACTTCCCACGTGCCAGAGTTCTTAAACATTTTTTTTGAAGAATAATATCATAAAATCTCATGTTTAATGTTTATTTTACTAGGTAGGTATGGAGGGTATTCTGGTAGAACCAAATAAGTGCAACAATTTTAAAATTTTAGTTAGAAACATAGGATACTTAGTTTTCGTCGCATTTTCTATCTGGCAAAACCATCTTATACCTAACTGAAGCTTTCCACAACGGTTTTTCTTCTGGATAAATAAAATATCTAGCATTTTTTTCTATAAAGTTAAAAGCAAAAGTGATATGGACTCTAAAAACAAAATAAAAAGTTTATTAGAGTGCCAACGGAATAAAACAATTTACTTTCTTTACAAACAAAACACTTAGATAATTGAATTTTATATTAATGGGTAAAACAAATTATTGATCTTATTTGTTTTATAGGTAAAACGAACTGAGTTCGTTGTTTTATTGACAGGCAGAACAGCATAAGCGAGTTTGTTTTATTTTGCACGCTACAAGTAATGCAATTTGATCCTCTTCTACAGAGGATAAGGCTTACTTACTGCCGCACTCAGAGAGCTTCATTAAATTCACCCTAACGAATAATTATCAAATTACCATTATCTTCGATAATGAGTGATACGTCCCAGAGACTAAATTTAATGATTCATTAGCTAATGAGTAACTTACACATGTGCAGTGCTAAGCAATATCGATAGATGTCGATAACCGTAAGTTGCTATGTAAATAAATTGGTTTACGGAAATAATAGTTTTCGTCTTTATTCAGTACAAACATATTAATACATATTAGTAAACATTTCAGTGTATTTTTCCAACATTTAACAGTAAAAAGTATTTTTAAACCGTACAGCACCGTAATAACTGAAATTACAAATCTATTTTTATTGTGGCATTGACACCAGATGCCAGCCAGATGTCAGGAGTGAATGTCATTGTCAAACAAACTTTCTATTCTATCTTCTCAGAGCTTTGTGTTAATTATTGTTTTGTATCGTGTTTAGTTCACAGAAAACTTTTACTCCTAGCGGAGACTCCTCCTGGTTCAGTTGTTATTAATTCGTCGTACTAATAGTATCGGATTTTCGTGGTGTATTCTGTGATCCCTATCTGTTATTTCAACGGAACCCGCACACCATATTCAACATATATTTTGGCTAAATAACAAGAGACAAGTATATATAAGTATGTAGTTCCACTATGTACTAAATTGGCTTTTATACCAGACTAGATTAAGCAATAAAATTATCAGGTTTTCATTTTAGAATAGGAAATTCTAAAATGAAATAGGATTATCTCTTGAATAGGTCTCCTCAATAATCATGCATAAATATTGTCATGTATCGGAATGAAAGACGAGCCGAGAGATTACTCTTACCTTTCCCACTGTGAGCGTATTTTTTACGATTATCTCCCAGTTAATAAAAATGTCTAGTTATTTACAATGCCTGGTATTTTTTTCAGGTCGTCAATCAGTATCAAGAGTTCCACGGAATGAATATATCAGTGAAGAAATCGAAATAGCGATGGAAAACTCATTTGGTGATGTATCTGATAACGAAAATCCTACCTATTTACCTCCCCTCCCCAACCGAGACATGAATCATGATGGTGTCTTCATTACTCTTCAAAATTTACTAGAAGAAGGTTTACACGCAAATAATGATGGAGTCGATGGTTTGTTAGAAAAAAAAAAAAATTGCTACGAGCAGAAAATAATTATAAGTAATACAATTACAGGAAATTTTAAATAATATGTGGATAAAAGTTAAACCTATGAAATGGTGGAGAAAATCTAATCCTGAATATTGGGCAGTAAACGTAGCAAAAAGAAGAAGATTTAATGGTTTGCCCTACAAGTCTCGCTCTAAAGAGCGGCCAGCAAAGATTCCAAAGGACATAGTGTTCTGAATGTAAGTACAAATGTTTTGATTGAAACTTTGATGAGAACGCTAGAAATGAAATATGTCGACATTACTGGCAGTTTCATTTCATCGGTAGAAAAAAATTCATTATTTCCCATATAGAAGTAAACATTCCTAAGCGAGTACTTGCTGTAAAAATAAACGTGAAAAAAGAGCTTACACAAAAAAAATGCTACTCTACAAACAACGACGCAAAAGTACAAGTTTGTCAAAAGTTTTTTACGAAAACTCTTAACATAGAGCCATCTGTAATCTTTGACGCTGTAAACAAACGCAATAGTATTGGTGCTTTTGATGCAATTGACAGTAGAGGAAAACAAGAGCCGGCTAACAAAACTAAACCAGAGATCTTGGAAGGAATTCGTCGCCACATAGAATCATTCTCATGTATGGAATCTCACTATACAAGAAAAGATACTAACAGAAAGTATTTGAGCGCAGAGCTCAATATAAGAAAAATGTACACATTGTACAAAGAGTTATGCCAAGGAAAAATTAAGAAGTAGCAAATGAGCTCACTTATCGAAGAGTATTTGCTACGGAATACAATTTTAGTTTTTTTGTGCCGAAAAAAGATCAATGTACAATTTCTACAAATTATGAAAAGGATGACGAAGAGAAAAATTGAGTATTAAAAGAAAATTATAAAGAGCATATTCAGAGGAAAAATGTTTGTAATGCGGAAAAGGAAAAAGACAAGGAAAGAGCTTTCAAAGATCCTAAGTTTCTTTCGGTTTAATTCGATCTGCAAGCTGCACTTAAGATCCCTCAATGCAAAGTGAGCCTATTGTATTATTATCGAAAGCTGTGCTTGTTTAATCTCACTGTTTATGAAGCAGGTCTGCCCAATAATGCATACTGTTTTCTATGGTCCGAACTGAACAGTAAAAAAGGTAGCTGCGAAATTGGAACGATTTTATTACATTATTTTAACAGTGGTAAAGCCACGCGGCAGCACTTGCTGTTGCACGTATGGGCCGGCTCGAGCCTGTGTGGTACCACGACCTCACAGAATTCCGGCGTGAAGTGGAAGCTCCGCTTCTGCGATTCGTCTTGTGAGTGCAGGTGACCGGAGGCCCAAAACATCTGGGGACTTCACTCGAACCATCTCGAGACCATCTCGAGACGGCGATGCCTTGCTCTTTCTGACCGAGACGCAGGTGATACCTCTCCTCTCCGGCTGATACTTCGTATTTTTCCTACCCGGGGTACATTTTGGAACACTCCTTTGTGCCTCGGGCTGGAGTTTGCGTATACGTCAAGGAGGATATCTGTTCTCGACGCCTGAGAAAGCTAAGAAAGCGATAAAAAGATTTAAAAAATAGTTTAGTGCACGAAACTGAATAACTTGAAAATATACTGAATTTTTAACAGGATATTCTAAAATAATCAAAAAATATTCATGTAACATGTTCCCGAGAATAAGCAGCACCTACCTGCGTTTTGCTGGATTATAATTAACCCTAGAGTGGGCGCGCTATGAGCATTTTGCCGCACTTTGTAAAAAAATGTTAATAATATTTAAACCGTTAGTTATTGAAGGTCAAGCGTCTCAGTAGCTGCGTGTACACTCCTCCCACACCCCCCCTCGTAGTTACGAAACAATCAGTGCGCAGCCGACCACAGGAGGACGAATTTGTTGTGCACTAGTCCTGCGACCACATTTACTTTTTCGTAAGTACTGCTTTGTTTTGTTTATTTATGTACCTGTGTAGTATAATTTTATGAAATTAAGAGTTATTTTTTATTCTGAGGCATTGTTTTGTATCTTTTCAGCTTTTCATTTCAGCAAAATGAATAAGCAAGACCGCAAATTTGTTCGTGGTTAGAGGAGTCTGATTTAGAAGAGACCGGTGCACAATGTTTCAACGAAAGTATGTCTGAAAGCGATCGGACAGTGAACATTTGGAACATAATAGTGATACCGAACAGTCAGGAGATGAAATGATGTCATCGGAGACATGTTTCCATCGACTCAATTTAGCGATCATCGGCCATCAAGTTTCAATCAATTTACGATTCCTATGAGTCGCAGCCGTTCTCCTGTCACCTCCGGAGACCATCTCGTAGTGCACGTCAACATCGTGAACGTTTGTCGTCTAGATCTTCATCAACATCTTCTAATTCATCGAGCGATGAACCTTTGGCTCGCACGAAAGACAAATTCGAACATTTCGAACTGAGACAAATTTCATTGAACCTACTACAAATCGTCCTCCAAGAGTGCCTGTGTACAAGGGTAAAGATGGAACAAAATGGTTAAAAGTCCTCCTTCAAGACCTAACGTACGAACAAGAGCTGAAAATATAGTTACGAATCCTCCTGGAGTGCGTAGAGAAAATGCTAAAATTTCAAAGACACCGTTAGATTGCTTCCTTTTCTTTACTCCAAGAAATGCTAGAAGGTATAGTTTCTTTACTAACATCCGCATACGTGCTAACCAGCACAAGTTTTACGAGAAAGAGATACTAAAAAACTGATATATTAGAAATAGAAGCTTTGATAGGTCTTCTTTTGATGGCAGGCTGGAAAAATGCATCATGTGAATATTCAGGAAATGTGGAATGACGATGGTACTTCCCTGATATATTCAAAGCAACCATGTCAATCAAGAGGTTTTACTTTTGATGAGGACATTCGTTTTGACGACATTCATACTAGAACGGGCAGGTCAAGCTAGATAACATGGCGGCAATGAGATATTTTGAATCTTTGTAGTAACTGTCTAGCTTATATGAGATTGGAGAAATGGTACTATTGATATGTTGGAGTCATTTAGAGAACGATGCAAGTTTCGTGTTTACATGGCAAATAAACCAGCCAAGTACGGCATAAAATAAACGCTCTCGTTGATTTAAAGTCCTACTATACCAGTAATTTGGAGTTTATGCAGGTAAACAACCAGAAGGAAGCTTTTCTGCTGACAATAGTCCTACATCCCTGGTAATGAGATTGGCCAAAATATTTTGAACACAGGCCGAAACCTTACAATGGACAATTATTTCACATCCATTCACTTGCTAATCAACATGCACTCTTACCGTACAACTATTGTGGGTACTTTGAGAAAATAAAGAGAAATTCCGCTGGAGTTTCTCAATACGAAAGAAAGAGCTACCCAAAGTACAATGTTTGGTTTCAATGAAAAAAAGTGCTTGTATCCTATGTTCCAACAAGAAACCAAAAAAGTCGTTCTACTTTTGTCAACATTGCATGATGACGATAAGATAGACGAATCAACCGGTGATGATGCGAAGCCGAAGTAATCACATTTATAACGGTACTAAGGGTGGAGTGGACACAGTTGACCAGATGAAAAAAGAATACTCTGTGGGCAGAATGACTCGGAGGTGGCCAATGAGATTATTCTTTTCAATTTTGAATATTGGCGGGATAAATAGTCAAATTATTTACACAGCAAACACTAAAACTGTCTTACTGCGTAGAATGTACCTAAAAGAATATCGCCTTTTCGCATTAAAGTGTACAATTTCAAAAATATTCGAAATTGAGTTAATATGCGAAAACGTTTGGTATCACCAGTATTTTCTCTTAAATATTGACAAAAGAGCGTAGTTCAACAAACACTCTCGCTAGATAGGGCATTGGTTAGTTTAAATTGGCCGAAGTGAGAACTTGTATCGCGCGATACTATATATTTTAGTTACGTTCAAGCGAGAGTAGTGCAAGCGTTGTGTCTCTTCAAAAGTATACAAAACGAATTTGACCCCAAGGTAAGCATTCTATTTCATTAGTATTATACAATCTCAAAATTACACACTTATTTATAAATGTGTGCAGTTTGTATCAATTCTCCTTCAAATTGTATAATTATGCAATTGTACAGTTTTTGTGATAAAATATGAATAAAACTGTCCCAATCTTTTTTATTTAAACTATGTTTATTCTAAATTGTATACTGTTTTAGATATTTTTTGTGAAAAGTTATGTTTTAATTTAAAATTTTCTACTTTTTATCATAAATCGTCAGAAATAGTTTAATCTCAAAAATGTTTGCTTTTTAATTAATAAATATAAGATTATTTTGATTTTCGTTAATATTGGCTGTAAATATCATTGCCATTCTGAAACATACAGCGACTTGTTTCAACTCGTTTGGTTATGTTTTAGTAGCCGACATTGCGACGGACGGTCGGGGGCGAGCGACGGCTGGCCGTCGCGGCTGTCTCGTTTTGCCGCGCGTTCTTCTCTATATAAAACGAGATAGCCGAGACAGCCAGCCGTCCCGTCCAACCATCCGTTGCAGTGCCGGCTCTAATTGTATGTTTTAAAATGTTTTCTTTATTTATTCAGATTAAATTAAACGCTTTTGAAATGGCACAAAGAAGTAAATTTTTAGAGAGCTTGAAAAAAAATATAATTACTCAGAAAAAAGTAAATGATTCGCCTATTGCTGATTCTGAAGTGGAATCGAGGGACATACTACATGAAAATAACTCACAATATGTAATAAGTCAAAACTTAGGTATGTTTTAATATTACTAAGTGTATATTAATGAGATTTTTTTATATATTACACTTAATATTTTTCTTTGACAGGTTTACAGGACAAGTCGTTTCCTGTAACGACCGAAAATCCCAGGAAGGTTTACAGGAAGATTTACAGGATCCGAACGAAAATCTCCTGGAAGGTTTACATGAATCGAATGAAAATCCCCAGGAAGGTTCACAGGAAACTAATGAAAATTCAGATTTACAACAACAATGTATTGTACAAGAAATTAACACTTCAGAGATGCAGCAACTTCAGAAAATTGGTAAGATTTCTATCAATTTTTTTTTAGTTTTTGTAGGAGAACTAAGTGTATCTAAGTCAGACATTTTATTTTAGATTCATCAGATAGCAGTGACTCCGATTCCACAAGTTCTTTATCCAGCTCGTCTTCCTCTGAAAAAGATTTTTCTTCTGATGACAGCGTAGCTGATCCCAATTTCAATATTAGTAACGATTTTAATTTATCACAAAGTGGTTCTGATTCTGAGCCATCGCAAGCTGAAAATACATCGGTTCAGTCAATCCAAACGGTTGAATCTCAGATCAAGCAAGTTTCACCGAAAAAGAACACACGTAAACGTTTAGCTAACCCAACAAAATGGAAAACAAATGAATTAAAACGGTTGAGGCATGCAGGTAAAAGCTACTCTACTAAAAATAAAGTTGAGTGAAAAATCTGTTAAGCCTCCTTGCGGAAAAATGCAGGCAGAAATGTTCTACTCTCATTTTGGAGGAACAAAGCAAAAAATTTTGATGTATATTATGCTTCCAGATGCACTACATAAACGTCATTTTATTGCCAATAGCATTGAGGAGATTAAGCCTAAATATGTGTACAAATCTAGCAATAGACCACGCAAAATAATTTAAAATTTTCTTGAATGATGGCAAAAATCAAAAAATTCGTGTCTGTCAAAAGTTTTTCTTAAATACGCTTGATATTTCCCTTTCAATAGTTCGAACGGTGCGAGATAAGGTGTTTGTAAACGACAATCCGGTGCCAATGCTCGATGATCGAAGAGGCAAACACGAACATCATCACCGGGTTGAGGATTCACTAAAAGACAGTGCTAGAGAATTCATTAGGAACATACCAAAAATAGAAAGTCACTACGTTCGCGCTAATACTAGTCGAGAGTATATAGATGGAGGCAGAAATTTGTCTGATATTTACAGGGATTATGTTCAATTGTGCACAGAAAAAAGAGAGAGGTATATTAATTACGTAATGTTCCATAGAATTTTTAACACAGAGTTTAATATTAGTTTTTTCACTCCGAAGAAAGATGCTTGTGAAGATTGTACTGCCTATATTAATGCATTAGACTCTGAGAAGGAAGAAATGAAAGATCGTTATGAAAACCACCTGATGGAAAAAGAATTATCACGAATAGAAAAAGGGAACGATAAAACAGATGCCCAAAGTAAATCATCGTTAATTGTTGCTGTTTATGACTTACAAGCGACGTTGTCATGTCCAAAAGGCGAAATTTCAACATTTTATTACGTATCAAAATTGAATTCTTAACTTTACCATCTATGATTTGAAAACAAAGATGTAGAATTTTACTTTTGGCACGAACAGCAAGGCAATAGAGCGCGAATGAAATTGCAACCTGCGTTTATAATTATATTGTATCTATGTGTGCGAGAGTAAATGAAGATGTTGATATAATTTTTTACAGCGATAATTGTACAGGTCAACAAAAGAACAAATTCCTAATAAGTATGTATATGCATGCGGTAGCAACGATTCCCAGTCTTAAAACAATAACATAAGTTCCTTATTAAAGGACACTCAAAATGAAAATGATTCGGCACACTCGGTTATTGAGAGAAATATTAAAAAATCACTTAGATCTGGGCCAATATACAGCCCAGATCAGTATGTTTCATTGATCAGAACAGCAAAAAAGACTGGGAAATCTTACAAAGTTAACGAATTAAATTACACTCAATTTAAAGATTTCAAGTCTCTATGTAATGATGTAGGCCGCAATTATACTAAAAATACTAATAATGAAACTATAAAGATGAATGACATAAAAATCTTAAAATTCACTAAGGAAAATTGCGGTTGCTTCTTTTATAAAACTTCCTACAGTCAAGTAGATTTTCAAGTGGTAAAGGTTGGACCCACCTCTGCAAAAGGTCTTCGAGATAATTACCCTTTTAAAGCAGTATATAACGCACCAATTGAAATTGCCGATCAGAAAAAGCGAGGTTTATTAGCTTTAGTTGATAAGAAAACTATTCCCGAATATTATCGTCCATTTTATGAAAATCTGTAATCTTTATGAAACAGACGATAATTTAAAATAAAAAAGGATACAAATTGAATAGATTTACTTGTATTTTTTAAATTCTATTTTTAAAAATTAATACTTAAAGCTTTTGATATTTTATTCAAACTATTAATAATACTCAAAAGACTGGATAAAGTTCCTAATAATTAAAAAAATAGTACTTTTATACCTAGATCTTAAACTTAGATTAAATAATAATTAGTAAGACTGATTATTGGTTAACAAGTTCCTAATTATTAAGTGCCATGTTACTTAGTGATTAACGTGATTTAATCAATTAGTTAATTTTATTTTATAGTTGCCTTATTTTTTGAACCATTTTCTTTTAGTTGTATAAGTTTTAATTCATATTTAGAAAAATAATTTCATAATTGTACTGAAAGAAATAAATATTACATAAAATATTATTGTTATACTGCAAAAATATTATTTTATTCCTTAAACTTAATCGTATTTAATAAATTAAGTGTTTATGTTCAGTTAAATCGTAAAAATTAAGCAACATTTTATCTAGAAAAGTATTAAAACTCAAAACGATTATTTTTCTGATCTACGTTTTGGCTACTATATAACAAAATTAATATATAATTTTATCTTAATTTGAAAGACAGATAATGTAACTAGCAAAAAATAAAAAAATACATGTTGAAAAGATCATTACTATTAAAAATATTACACGTTATAAACCTTTAAAACGCTCTCCTGTAAAATTAGTAAGTTTTGAGATTATACAGTTTTAATGCGAGAAGACGATAGTCTGGTGGTCTGATCAGGGCGAGGGACCCTGATCAGACCACATTAATGAGATCTAGCATAATGACATTTTCGAGTTCACTAAGAAGACAAATCGCTCGCTTTGTACCAATGGAGCCAAGCCCAAAAGCGAGAGGAATATGCTCAATATGTCCTACGAGAAAAATCGACGAACAAAAAAGGTTGCAAAGTATGTGCTAAATTACTGTGCGAGCACTGTGTTTACCTGTGTGAGGTTGTTTGACGAGGCATACCCAAGATGCCTAAAAAGTGTTTTTTTTTTCTAATTTCTTACGGTTTTGTTTATTATATAAGAGATTATGTGAAGTCGTTCCATATTTTGTTACATTTTTTTAGAATAACTTTAAGTTGATTTTTTGAGACTGATTTATGAGACTGAATTAAAAGATTTGATTTTTCTAAAAGCTTCTGTTTTATTTAAGGCTAACCTTTTCTCATTTATAGTAAATTTAAACAATTAATATGTAATATTTTAGTTTTTCTAAGAGCGGCAAAATGCTATATACGCGCCCACTGTGGGGTTAAAAATGTGCACAATCCCTACCGCGCGTCTCATGCACGGGCGTCTAGGAACGTTTCAGAAGCGTTACTAAATATCTATACTTATTTGCGCTAAAAGTTTTATCATTGCGACTTGGGAATATAATCCGAAGCTCCGCTCCACTCCTAGGCGAAAATATTGTGATGCTATGAATATTGTACTAGTGTGACTGTAAGGTGCGAGTGGTTAAGTAAGGTTATAAATTATTTTGGTTAATAAATAGTGAGCACTTAATTAGCAATTAATTCCTTGCTTAACCTTTCAACACCATTGAGGATATATCGGTTCTACAGGTTGATCGCCAGGAATAATCCGTCCTAGGAATGATGTCAGTAAAAGCTTTATCTAAAATATGATTAATAAAACACTTATATACTATACCAATAGTTATTGTACTTTTGCATTATTTTCAATTTAATCTTTATTTTTAATATAGTACAACATTCAATATAATTGTCCCACATTCATACGCCACTTGTTTTAATACATTTTGGCTGTAGTTGACTCAATAATGTGCAAATAGAGTTTCGATTTATCTTATTTAAAACCTTTTGCTTTGATTACATTTAAGGATAATAATAAATAAAAAGGTTTTCGATAAATCTATATTTTGACATGACGTATCATTTGTATTTGTCATTGAAGTTGAAACAATATTGGTATCGTCGACAGAGAATCCAATAGACAGCGTGATATGTTTTAGGACGCATATATCATATTAGCACTTGTAAGAAAGAGATATAGCTACTATATTGTTGTCCTTATTCCCTACGACCTAACATGCTGTATGGCATTAAATTTAGTGGCAGACACTGCAACTGTCACGGAATGTTTCAATGTTTATTATTTTGTTTGAAAGTTTGTTTGTAAATAAAACTCAATAATTGTACGTTTTAAGTTAGAATTATTTGATTTTATACCACATCATGGTGTCGTGCAGTGTTATGGGCTGTAAAGCCGCAGTGAACTAAAGTTGAAGGCATTACATTTCACGCGTAAGTAAACTTATTTCATGAATATGTATTTAAATAACTTTCTGAATCACGATTTACATGCAAGTATTAATTAAAGTGACGTACACGGTCATTTTTCCATAAATTATAATGATAGCGATATAACCTCAAACATGTTTGCCAGTTAAAGTTGATAATTACCCGAGACCTCATTCCTTACAATTACGGCGAGAGTACCTAACGTAAATTTCATATAAAACCATTGCGTTAATTGTTGTGTTTATAAATATGCATACTTACATTTTCTATGCGCCGTGTAAAATATGACTGTGATGAATCAGTTTGCAATAAACCCTCCTCAGAGCAAGACGTTATTTTATTTACAAATCTATAGTCAGTGCAAAGTGAACCTTAAACACAGGACCATATGGTCGAATCAGAGCCGGATCAATAGTTGTTTACTACATCGTGCGGCCGGCAACTAAGAACAATAGCGACTGCATTCACAAGGCCCTCGCTAATGATATTGAATAACTTCAATTTGTAAAGTGCAATATTGTAAACATCGTTAACGTTCTTAATTGAATTGCTTTAGTCTATTACAAAACGTGAAAATGAGTGAAAAATTATTAAATTTATTAGAAGAAACGGCAGTTCTTTTACAAAAGACACAAGTAAACTTAAAAAGTGTTCGAATCAACGTTTAACAAAGGTTATATTGAAACGAAATTAAAGTGCATCGAAGAATATTGAAACGTTTAAGTCGACGCACCACTTGGTTAAGTGTGTACCGAAAGAACAAAGGCCAAATATATCATATTTTGTTAACGAAGATTATTTCATCATCGAGGGTTTGTACTTGTGTCTAAAGGGTGACTTGAAGGACATGTTGAGCACGATACCATCTAGGAGGTTGGAATCTACTGACACCATGGGTGCGACAGGAGGTCAAGCGTCACCGCCAGAAGTCAAACTACCTCGAATACAGTTACCTTCATTTGGTGGGAGTTATGAAGAATGGCCGTCTTTTAATGATTTGTTTTCATGGCTGGTATATGATAACAGTTCACTCAGTAAGTTTCAAAAGTTGCGTTATTTAAAATCAAGCATCGTCGGAGAAGCGGAAGCGTTATTAAAACATATTAAAATTACAGAAGACAACTATGAACACGCATGGTGTTTATTAAAGGATAGGTATGGCAATAAAAGGCTTATCGTTAACTGAATAATGAAAAGTTTATTTGGACAAAAAAAGGTAATTGCACAAACAGCTTTTCAAATAAAATTATTACTAGATACGACTACGGAATGCTTAAATAGTTTAAATAACCTTCAGTTATCTACCGATTCTTGGGATCCACTAATAATATTTCTGGTCGTACAGAAGTTGGACCCAGATTCACATAAAGCATGGGAAGAGCATGCCTACAAAACCAACCACAATGAGTTACCTACCTGGAAGGATTTAAAAGTTTTTGGAATCAAAGTTCCGCATTAGAATTAATAACGCCATCTTCATCCATTTCACGGGAATCTAAAACAGCAAAGAAGGTCATTCCATACGTCTGCAGTATCTTCGACGAGAACTTGCATAAGATGTAATGAAGAACACACTATAAGTCACTGTAAATTTTTGCAAAGTTGACACCTGAGGAGAGGTCTGAGTTTGTAAGAATTAAGAATTTATGTTACAATTGTTTGGCTCCAGGACATACTGCAACGAAATGTCGTCTTCATGTGTCCTGTAAGATATGCCATCGCCGACACCATTCATTACTACACAACCAAAAGATGTTAACAAGCCAAGCAATATACAAGCTCACCTTAATTACATGGAACCCTTGAGGACGACAAGGTGTAAAGGAGGAAGAAGTAGCATTATCATCACTTAGCAACGAGAAGATCCACATCGTTATTGGCTACTGCATTAATATCTGTGAAGATGAGAACGGGCATACGACAATGTTACGCACTTTAATTGACCAAGGATCGCAGGCAAACTTCATAACTGAAAAAGCGTACAATTGCTAAGGTGTAAAACGGCTGCAATTGGTAATGTAGTCATCACAGGAGTTGGATCAACACAAACAAGGGTTAAACATGAAGTACATCTCGAGCTTCTTTCTAAATATGACCACCAATTCAAGCTTCGTATAAACGCATATGTCATGTCTACGTTTAACCACTCTGCTACCATCAAGTTTTATCACTTATCTCGAGCAAGCCTGGCCGCATCTACAGGACTTATCCTGGCCGATCCTAGTTTTAACCAGCCAGGACGTATAATAAAAATGAAGAATAATATAATCAAGGACCCCTGGTTCTCCATGTGCACAAGAAACAAACCTAGGCTGGATCCTTTTGGGACTGTTCGAGACAATACTTTACGGGATGAGATACTAGTAATGCATCAACACGTCAATTTTAATGATATGCTGCAAACATTGTGGAAATAGATCCTGAAATTTCTAAAAACTTACGAAGAATTAAGAAACCTGTGAATGATTATATAAAGAAAGTTACACAAGGAATGAAGAAGACGGAAGGTACATAGTTAAGCTGCCATTTAAAATGATAAAAGTCACTAGAGAGAAACACTATAGATATAGCGAAAATTCGACTACTACAATTAGAAAAGCGATTTGTCAGAAACCCAAAATTGAAAGAGAAATATGTTAAGGTTATGGAAGAATATTTAAAACTACATCATATGGAAGAAGTGCCACAAAATGATATAAACAATGCCGCAGTGTATCTTCCACATCATCCAGTAGTCAAAGAAACGAGTAAAACAACCAAGATTCGTATAGTATTTAACGCCTGATCTCCTGGAGCAAATAATGTTTCTCTTAATGACGAACTACTTGTTGGACCTCAACTTCAGGAAGATATGAGAACATTAATAATGTGGTGGCAGCTTAGGAAAATATGTTTTGTAGCTGATATAGAGAAAATGTATCGCCAAATATTAGTAACAAAAAGGACGCAGACTACCAGGCATTTTGTGTAATAATCACAGGGACTATATCAAAGACTACCGCTTATTGCAGGTTACATTTAGCGGCAACTTACCTTGCCGTGAAACCCTCCAACAAGTAGCTGACGACGAAGGCAGGATCACCTAGTTGCTGCTAAAACAATAAAAGAATACTTTTATGGATGATTTAATGTCTGGTCAAGATAATATCATAAATGCAATAAGAACTGCAAAAGAGTTTCATATATTTTACAAAAGGGTGGTTTTAAATTACAAAAATGGGCGTCTAATAGTTTGGATTTTTGAAGGAATTCAGACCCAACGAACAAGCTCTCGTCAATATTGATTTAGATGTACACGGGACGGTGAGAGCACTTGGTTTATCCTGGAACATAGAAAAGACATACTGGTACAATATTAATTTACCAACGCCCTCTGAAATCATTACTAAAGAATCATACTTGCAGAAATCAACGGTTGTTTGATCCACTCGGCTGGTTAACTAACACTCCTCCCTGCGAAAATAATAATGCAGCAGTTGTGGCTAAAAGTGTCCTGGGATGATGCTGTTGAACTTGAAAAAAAAAAGAATGGTTAGACATAAAAAATGGCTTAAAACAACTAAATGAGATTAAAATACCTAGATGGCTTAATACTACAGAAAAAAATATAAAAAATGTCACAATACATGGTTTTGCGATTCCTCAATAAGAGCGTATGGAGCAGTTACTTATTTAAGAGTTAAACATACAAACGATACTATCACCACTTACCTTATAGCTGCAAAAGGTCGTGTAGCACCGGTAAAGCCACTTTCGCTTCCACGACTAGAGTTGTGTGTCTGTTGTCAAAATTACTAAAACAAATAAGTGAAGCTACTCGCATACCTCTTGCACAGATTTATTCCTGGACCGACTCAACAATTGTTTTATCATGGCTGCAAGGTGACCCATCTAGATGGCAAACTTTTGTAAGAAATCGTGTCGTCACTATTTTGGAGAACAGTGGAGACCAATGTTATCACGTCCAATCCAAGCAAAATCCAGCCGACATTGCTTCTCGTGGATTGATATTACCGGAATTAAAGGGGTGTAAGTTGTGGTGGCAAGGCCCAGATTGGTTAAAACGGGAAGATATTTATTTGATAATGAAAACTTGATGTTTTCATTACCGAAGAAACGGACATAGAAAGAAAAATTATTATCAACTCCAATGTTAACAAAGAAAATAAATTACTATTAAAAGGATGTTCATGGTCTAGCCGTTTTGGAGAGTTTAATAATTTAAATGAATTGCTAAGGACACTAAGTTACTGCAAAAGATTTTTAAATTTTAAGAAGCAAAAAATAAGTGATATAACTCAGTCTATTTCTACAGAAGAATTAAATCTTGCCCAAGAAATTAGTGTGAGAGTTGCTCAAGAAGAAGATTTTGCAGATGAAATTATATGTCTTAAAGGAAGAAACCGCATAAGTAGCAAGAGTTCCATAAAGAATTTAAATCCTTTTCTCGATAGTAAGAATATTCTCAGTTTCAGAGCTGGTTGGAGATATGAGTACCAACGCATTTTTAGGGGCCTTCAAAAGATTTATAGCAAGAAGAGGTAAATGTAGTCATATTTGGAGTGACCAGGGGTCTTATAGGATTTTACAGTGATTTTATAGGAGCTAACAGGGAGTTAAAGGATTTGTGGAAACAGGCAAGACTAGAAACACCTGGAGCACCACATATGGTACTGTATTTAAGGTTCACTTTGCACTGACTATAGATTTGTAAATAAAATAACGTCTTGCTCTGAGGAGGGTTTATTGCAAACTGATTCATCACAGTCATATTTTACACGGCGCATAGAAAATGTATATATGCATAATTATAAACACAACATACCGCCCACCAATAGCCCTCGGTTTTTTATTAAACCACCAAAATTTGGACTGTATAGTGGATTGAAGTGCCATTGTGTGCCATCTTCTGCGAGTATATCTGATAAAGATCCAGGAATTTCTAGTCTTGCCTGTTGCCACAAATCCTTTAATTCCCTGTTAGCTCCTATAAAATTTGACCCCTGGTCACTCCAAATATGACTACATTTACCTCTTCTTGCTACAAATCTTTGAAGGCCCTAAAATGCGTTGGTACTCATAACCAGCTCCAAGTGAATTGCTTTTGTAGCCATACAGATGAAGATGCAGATATAAGCCTTATTTGTTTTGATTCCTCGACCTCTTGTCGTAAGAATTTGCAGCGGACCAGCAAAATCGACTCCCTCATGTAAGAATGGCCGCGACGGTGTAACTCTTACTTCTGGTAAGTCACCCATAATTTGGGTTCTAGTGTTAGCTCGTTGTTTGGCACAAATAAGACACTTATGAATAGTGGATGTTATCAGTGACTTAACTCTTACTATCCAGAAGCGAGACCTTACATAGTTCATGGTTAGTTGAACACCTCCATGTAGGGTTTTTGGTGGGCGGTATGTTGTGTTTATAATTATGCATACATACATTTTCTATGCGCCGTGTAAAATATGACTGTGATGAATCAGTTTGCAATAAACCCTCCTCAGAGCAAGACGTTATTTTATTTACAATGTTTCTTTTATTGGTCAGTTTCCCAATTGATTCAGAAATAAAAAGAAAATGAGTTTTAACAACCGGTAAGAAGAATTGGAAACCTACTAAATACTCTCAACTTTGCTCCAGGCACTTTGAAAGGAATTTATTAGTCCGAAAATGGACAAGAACTGAATTTTTTCGTAATGCTGTCCCAACACTTTATACAATAAAGGTTTATATGCTTAAATATGGTCGTATTTTAAATCTTCTTACTGTGTTTTTTAAGTAGTAGATAGGCTTGCTTTTGATCACAATTTAAACCTTTCCTGTCCCATGCACACATACTGGTCATTGGTATTGTCTTACTATTGTGTCTGAAAATCGGACAATGAATGTGTTAACTGGTGTGTAAGTTATAATATGATGGATTATGATAAGATAAAAGGGAATTTGAAAGACATCATTTCTTTTACACTGAATATGTAGAAGAAATTTGAAAATTCTTCTTACTCCTGAAAACATTTTCCAGGAGTAGGATGATTTAGTGATGGACCTGAGCGTGATGATTTAGTGATGGAACAACCAAATACATCGCGGCAGGTAAGTCTAGCGCTGAACGAAAGGTGGGGACGCGCACGAATTGAATTGCACGAATGCGACTGGAGAGTCAATAAGCGCGTGCGAACGATACGCACGAGCCAATCAACGCTACTTATGCGCAATAAGCCGTCTGATACGATAGACGTCTGATAGACGTGGAAATAAGTGCCGATTACATTTAACAAACATCGCAATTTCTAAAATGTATAGACATGGTAATGTCAGTATTTTATATTTTATAAAATAGGGTTTGCAGCTATCAGTTGGCTCCAGATTAAACATGGTCCTAATACATCGTTTTTGTGCTTTGAAAGGTAATTCCTTGTAAGTCGAATTGCCCCAGAAGATATTCCCGTATCTTAGGTGCGATGAAACTAAGCCATAGTACGGTGTAAGCAACGCATTAACGTTAAGCACTTTAACCAATTTGTACAGGGCATATGCCGAGCTACTTATTTTTTTACTAAGAATTTCTGTGTGTTCTTTCCAATTCAATTTCTTGTCAATCGTCACCCCGAGTAATTTGGTAGTGTTGACTTCTGCAATTATTTTATTATTATATTGGACCTTAAGATTAGTGGGAGTTGATAAACGTTGAATGAAATGCATTACACAAGTTTTATTCAGATTTATTTTTAAGTTATTATTATTTAGCCATTTTATTATTGATATAAGAGAATTATTAATGTCGTTATTATAGCTATCCTTATTATTGCATTGAATTGTTATGTACTAGTGATAAGAATTATTATAAAAGTTAAAGTTATCATGTAATGACATACTGTTGTATTTTTTTATTGAATGCTAAATAATATTGAGAATATGTGATATTTTTTAAGGAGTACGTTAAATTACTAAAAATGGGCATTCGATTGATGATATAGTTATGGAACTACCAAGCACGTTTGCGGAAGGTTTTAAGTTTTTAAAAGATTGTGTTGTGCCCGTTACGAAAACTGGTACCTAGCTGTCATACAAGTGGGCTAAGGGATTAAACACTAAATCCAGAGACTGAACAGTAGCTTATGTTATATTTACCTATAAATATATATATGTAAAGCTGAACTACTCACTGACTGATTAGCTGACATTACGCACGGCATTATTCTCCGTTGTTTTTGAGAGCCATTGGTTTCCTTGTTTACATTTTGTATTTTGCTTTGCTGAATATGGTATAGGTGACATGTAACATTATGAACACTATTGAAAATATATTGTTTACGATGAATGACAGCCGCTAATAGGTTTAATGGGTTAAACATTTTAACTTTCTGTTTCAACCACTGGGTATGCCAAGAAGTCTTACCAAGATACTGAAACAGCAGCAAAATCTGTCGGAGAAGAGGTTGAGAATAGTGAGCGCTCTTCGTTAGAAAACAAGGCGTCTAAAATAAAAGTGGCAAATCTGGAACAACTTCTTAAAGAGTTTAAAGCCAAAGCTCTTGTTAACGAAGAGGATAGCAATCTATTTAACTCGATCATCATTAAAGATTTCCTTATTATTAACAACCATTATTAACAATCACAGAATGTTTCTCATTAAAATAAGAATAAATCATGAAACCACAAAAATTTGCGAGTCCGTCGAAAAAATTAGGAATATTCATACTAAATTAGTTTTATTTCAAAGACAATAATAATTAAATTGGAATTACCAATACCTATAAGAGTAATTATTATGATTTTCTTAACAAATAAATATGTTTTAATATTTCTTATTAATATTACCTATTTGTTTCATTTGCTTTAATTATCCTATCCTAATAACATGTGAATAAAGTGGCCTAGAATTACTGACGTACAGTCAGCGTCAAATATAAGGGAGCAATCAAGGTGGTCAAATATTTTGAAACATCCTAAGTGAAAATAAACATTCAACAAAGTGAAATTAAAATATATCGGAACACGTACAACGTCAAATATATTCGATCGTTTAAACCATTCAAAATTATAGCAACAACCAGAACGCCAATGGTATCCAAGCAGCCAAATATATGATTTATGGTAAGTTCTTCTAGATTTTTAGATCTATATCTAATATCTTAGAAATCAGACGTATTTTTGTTTTATCTTGCACAATATTTTTTCTGCAATGATTTTTCTTGGTGGTAAGAATATTCCTCTAACCGTAACCCTCTATTATATTATTAGATTATTTTACAGATTGACTGAAAATAAGCAGCAGAAAACTAAAAAATTTGAAATAGAGTCGGCTCTGGAGAAATGTTCGGTTTACCATCAGATCCAGACCAGTCCGAAGACGATGAAGAATCGGATGAGGATAATGTTACAATATCATAATGCGAAACTGCAGCGGATTTTAGAGGTTTAGATGAACCAGGATTGCGATCTTTGGACGAAGAAGCAAAAGATGGTGGCTCCGCATCCACTCCGCATTATTTTCTTTTTGATGCCTGCATCACAAATGCATTTTTGCTTTAGCGCAAATGCTAATTCTGCGACAATAACCAACTTAGAGTTTCGTGTTGCTTTAGCAAGAGGGCTAATTGGAGTTTTCATCGCGGAAACGGCGTTCAGCAGGCGTCAATTTTGTTATGAGAAAAGTTTGCGATTTCCAATAATACCAAAAGTTGAAATTATCAATGTTACTGCCCAGAAATTCGCTTTTCTAACGTTGGAGAGCACATGCCATTTGATCTACCATATTATCAACTATGTTGATATTGCAGCACTAAGATAAAGGATAAGCGGTCCAAGATCAAGTGTAGCAAATGTGAAGTTCCATTGTGTATAACGCCGTGCTTCTAAACTTTCATAAACAAACGCCAACATAATTTGAACATCCATTTTCTACACACTTTCTTGGCCACTTATCCTAGTGTTTACAACATATGTTTATATTCTATGTGACATATGTATTCTAAGTGGTATATAAAAAAAAATTTCGACTCCCCATACAAATAGCACCGGTCATGTGACCAACATGGGAAGTCGAAATTTTCATTCCTGAAAAAAATTTCTTCAATACCTTGCTCAGGATGATGGTCTGAGTTAATGGTTAGAGTTTTCAGAACGCTGTCCAAACCCTACATAATATATGTGTAACTAACTTTTGTATACTTATTTTATTTTCTGACCTCCACATCACTGTATTCTTATAATTTTCAATGTTCTTATGTTATCTTAGTGCTTAGTTTCTTGTGCTCTTCTCTGCATAGTTTTCCAAATACGCGTACATTTATTTAACTATTTTTCATATCATGTAAATTCGACTCCAGGCAGAGAAATTTTTTACCACCAATAAAAAATAAAAAATATTTTGACGTGACAACGTCTTATAAATTGGTTTGCCGGTGACACTTCAAGAAACTGCGTTACGCTCCGCTCGTTATGCGCTCACAATGAGAGCGAGTGAGACACGTCCCTCCACTCGGGCATGGTTAGCCCGCCTAAGAGCAGAGAGACAGACATAATAAAATTATTTTACCACTCAAAGTCGTTGTCACGTAAAACTTTCGCCCGTATACCGACTTTACAGGCAACCAATTTTTATTTTAATTTATATTTTTAGGCATCAAAAATAACCTTAAGTCGAAATCAGATTCAATTTATCATAGCTCGATCGTTATGTCCGTTAAGGGGTTAAGGTAAGTGTCTACTATACTACCACCTCAGTAAATGGTTATATATCCATAGTGTCTCCTAAACAACCACATCAGTTACTAAGTTTAGTTTATTTTACGATATGTTCTTTTTTTATTGCTTCGCGTTATTTTACAATTTTATTTTATTTACATCATTTATTTCTACACTAATATTATAAAGGAGATAAATTTGTATTTTCATTTGAAATGAATAAACTCAAAAAGTACTGGTACGATTTAAAACATTATTTCACTACCAGAATGCTATATTATCACTGAGTAACATAGGTTTTATCGCGAAATAGTATCTATAGTCCACGCGGGTGAAGTCGCGGAAGCTAATTATACGTAATTTACAGGACAAACTTACTTTTTAGATGGCTGACTCAAGTAAAAACCCTAGGTCAGATGCTTCTTCTACTCGTAAGAGAACGTCGGCTGCAACTTTTGTGGGTCACGAAAATCAAATAATAGAGTGGCTGGAAGAGGAAAGTGACCATGAGTTTAGTGATGTTGACGATGAAGATGAAGATCCGACTTTCGAGCCGGAAACCCAACACCTTCAAGAAGACTTTATTTCATGTGATGAAGATCCAGAGTCAAACGTAGAAGCGCGACAAGATCCTGCCACTGTGGTTGAACGCCAACGATCTTCAGACGAGTCAGAAGACCACTTCACAGGTAAAAATGGTTTCATTTGGAGTAAACAAGAGCGTCCTAGGACATCACGTATTGCAGCTCATAATATAATTCGATTACCAGGCCGTACTACAACAACTAATTTTGAAGGTTACTCGGAATTTTGGTCTAAGCTGATTGAGCCCACAATGTTAGAATCTCTGGTGCGATTTACTAACCAGAAACTCAGTTTCTACCGTACTAAGTTCAAAAATACTACTAAGGCCGAACTTTGTGACACAAATGTAAACGAGATAAAAGCGTTCATTGGTTTGATGTACTATTCATCAGTTTTCAAATGTAACGATGCAGATTTCCATACAATATTTGCCACCGATGGCATAGGCCGTGAAATATTCCGCTACGTGATGTCCAAATGGCGTTTTTCATGTTTGATCAACTGCCTTAGATTTGATGACTCGACTACTAGAGAGGAACGTCTAAAAGATGATAAACTTGCTCCAATATCCGATATGTTTGATAAGTTCATATCAAATAGTCAGTCTCAATATACCCCTGGACCATACCTCTGCATCGATGAAATGTTACTGCCATTTAGAGGTCGTTGCAAGTTCATCATTTATATGCCTCAGAAACCAGCAAAATATGGTATCAAAATTTTATTATTAGTAGATGCTCAAACATACTATTTTATTATTATATTATTACAATGATGGTAAAGGATTAACCGATCAAGAAAAAAAATGGCAGTACCCACTCAGTCAGTTTTAAGACTTGCGAAACTGGTCGAAAAATCGAACCGAAATATTACTGCTGACAATTGGTTCAGCTCGACACCACTAGTCGAAATATTGCTGAAAAGAGGACTGACTTACCTGGGCACTCTGAAAAAAAATAAAGCAGAAATACCACCTTGTTTCTTGCTGAACAAAAATAGATCGATAGAAAGTTCGTTGTATGGTTTTACGAAAGACTATTCATTTTTATCATATGTGCCAAAACCTAATTACGCCGTGTTGTTGATTTCTTCTTCTCATCACATTCAAGAAATAGATAATGATACAGGAAAACCAGTTACGATTGCAGACTATAATCATACAAAAGGTGGAGTGGATGAGGTGGATAAAAAATGCTCGATTTATTGTTGCAGCCGTAAAACTCGTCGTTGGTCTATGGTAATCTTTCAAAGGATGCTGGACATGGCAGGCATAAATAGCTTTGTATTGTATCAAAATTGTACTGACAGTGAAGAGAAAATGAGGAGAGCAACTTTTTTATTTAGTATGGCAAGAGATTTTGTGCTGAATCATATGAAAACCAGGGTATACAATGAAAGATTGCCAAGGGAGCTACACATGACAATCACTAGGGTTTTAGGTAAGGATATCCCCCCTCCACCACCAGTAGTTCGGTCTGCTCCACCAAGTGGCAGGAAAATTTGTTCTATTTGTCCAACAAAAATAAAAAGACAAACTAAATATTATTATTGTGATTGTTCAAAGCCAATTTGTCTTCAGTGCTCCACGCCACTGTGTGATAATTGTCAAATAAAGCTGTAATTTTGAAAATGTCTAATTTTGAAGTCAACCAATGAATGTATCACATTTTCTTAGACTGGTTAGTGTACTTGTTAATTTTAAAATATGCAATGTGAAATTTAAAAAAAGTTGATTTTGTTTATTTTTCTGTCATTAATATTTAAGTGGAAATTCATAGACTGATTTTTGTAAAGTCAATAAACACAGTTTATTTTTGAAAATACAAATATGTTTTATTTATTTAAAGTTCACTTAATATAAATATTAGGCTAAGAATCTGATAGATATAAATAAAATCCCAGCATAATTTAATTCTATAAAAATATTTGCTTTTGAAATGGTGTCTCGTATACTACTACCACGTCAGTACAATTGTAAAAATTGAGCCATGTCAGTCGCAGAGGGTTAAGCTAAAATAATATTTTTCCGACTTAATTTGACCAAGCTTCAAGACAGACTTGCAAATATTTTCGAAAAATATCAAATGAGCAAAAGATATAAGTATCAATCTTTACCTATCTACACCCCATATAAAAAGTACACTGTACTATACCTAACGGGTATCGAGCATGGGTATGGAAAGGTTAACCGATAGGAGTGTGGGAACATAAGTATTCGGATATAGTATGTGCCACAAGGCCAAGTGCTTCAAATACCTAACTACCAAGTTGCGGATCCTCAGTTGGAATCCAAACAGATACTGTGACAACACAAGTTTGTTGGGCTTTTTTATAAAATAAGGGTGACAAACAAACACACAGTCCGCCTGATAGTAAATGGATGCTATGGCCCATTGACATCTGCGTTTATCCATTTTTTAAACGTAACCACAGTAGGATTTTCTCCTGTATCGTGGGGGTAGTTTAGAAACATAAATTGCACAAGGACAAACATCCAGACCCGGAACAATTACATGCAGGTCATATAAATACTTGTCCCGTGCGGAATTCGAACCCGCGGTCCTTAGTGCTGCAACTCGATTGCTAAGCCACTGCGCCACGGAGCCGTCAAATTAAAAACCACAATGCAGATGCGTTATCATCCCTGAGGACTGAGATGGAATGCTTCGTTTCCAGTAAAAAGGGTCTCTGGTTCTCTACACTCACCATACGAAACAGCAGTATTAAAGTGTCATTTTACGCTGATATTCTGTGAAAACGTGGTCCTACGGTCGAATCGATATATTCCTGCCACAATCATAATATATAAGTACAATCTATCACAGAAAATAATTATTAAAAGATAAAAGCGTTAGAAATGTGTCGCATGTCTCGAACGCTGCCCTACAAAGATCTGTCGAATGACCTCTCGTTCGAAGTTGAAAGAAGAATGAAAAAACATATTCGTCAATAACTTCAAGCGTAGTGTAGTTAATGGAAACACCATTAACTAACGGCATAGATGTTATATGGACTTATAAAATCCAACGAATTCTTTTCCGCACTGAAAGCTGACAATTAAAACAATTTTACGGTATTTTATTTTATTTGAGATAATATATTTAAAGTAAAATATAACACAATATACAAATAAAGTAAAATCCTCCTTCGGCATCAATTACGTCACTAAGCCGTTGACGCATTGATCTCACCGTATTGTAACAAAAATTACTTCCTCGCCATAAATTTTCAATAGACCTTTTTTTTTTTTTTAACATGTCCCCTTAAATTTGCAATAGACCTTATTTCAGTATTATCCCAAAGTTGTATCATTTTCCTCCACAAGTTTTCTATTGGATTTAAGTCCGGACTGTGAGCAGGAAAAAGTGATTCGCTCGAAGTTCCCATTTTCGCTTAAATAATTTTGTACTATCCTGCCGTTGTGGACAGAGCTATTATCTTGAATGAATACGTTTTTTTCATACTCATTCGGTTAAAATACTCTGGCTGTTGGCAGCACTTCTTCAATGATTTCTTTATATTGTTGCCCATTTAACCCATAATTTGGTAATGTGTACTGTAGATACAATCATTAAAAAAATCTTCAACAATATATAAACATTTTATTTGAAATCGATCGATTTTATCTTAAAGATGGATTAAGTAACAACCTAAAAACTATAAACTGCATTTTCGACTCATTCCATCCCTAGTTATGTCATTCTGCAAAGATGTCACGTCATGGGAGCAACCATCTGTAAGTAATATCGATTTTATCTGTATTTTTATAGTTTTGACACGAAATATTCGTTGCAATTTTTTTTATTGAACTAAACTAAAGATTTCGATAAAAATCTTGTCTTGAAATATTTTTCTAGGCCTAGTATGCATTCTAACCTAATTGTATCCACACAGATACATTGCCAAAACCCAGCTAAGTTGTGTAACATAATACTGTATCTGAGGGATACACCGTCAAAACTTAGTAAAACAATGCTTGACGTTTGAAGTTATATTATATACTAATACTAATACGTAATACTATATTTGGCTGTGTAGTAACCTTGCCAAATCTAAGATTAATATCTGATTTATAATTTGCCTGATGTTTATATGTAGTATTTTCGTGTTATGGTGTCTTTTGTTTTATTTTTGCTTTGGTTTGGTTTTGGTTGCATATGTTTTTATTTTTTGTCCATAGATACTTCAACGGGCTAGGTGTAACCGCATTTTGCACTATTACCTGAAAGAAATGCACAGTCTGATGGTAGTGAGCTGTCAGACGTTGAAGAGAGAGTTCTTCCAACCTCCAGATGAAGACTGTTTCAGTTCTTCTCCGCCTTCCATAGATTCGTCACTCGAACGAATGAATATACTTGACAGAGATGACGAAGATCCCTCTTCTGTAACACCAGCTGCGTCACTTTCTGTGACTCACGATCGATCCGATTCGCCTTCGATTCTTGATGTAGCGCTTTCTCCTGTATTGAATGCTGTATTTCCTTCCAATGACAAAATTGATTACAATTCTTTACCTTCTATAAGTTCGATTCCATTATTGCCGTCACCAGCTTTACCTGTGCCAGTTACTCCATCTACATCACGTGGTCAAATATGCACGAGACCTAGAAAGCGCGGACGAGACATGCAACCCCGACTACTAGTAAAAAGAGCAAAACGACTACAATTAAATTTCCACTGGAAAAAAACACGCTTTTCCCACAGTGCTTCCATAGAACCAGTTGTATTTACAGATCCTCCTGAAGACATTTCTCCACGAAGGTACTTTTGCACTGTTTTCTCCGATGAAATCATTACTGAAATTGTAAATTAAAGTAATATGTATTCTGTAGAAAAAACAGGTCGCTCTGCTAACATAACGAAGCCAGACATTGAAAATTTTGTGGCTATTCACATTCTTATGGGGGTTGTAAGAATGCCGTGTTATTTAGATTACTGGAGTTCGCGATTGAGGTATCCGCCAATTGCAGACATTATGCCTTTGAAGAAATATCAGCTAATCCGTTTATTCACTTCGCTGATAATAATGAACCAGTACGGATAGATACCAAAGGTTCGACCTGTAGTTGAAAGTGTAAGACAAAACTGCTTACGTATTGCTGAAGAAGAGGACAGATTTAGCATTGAAGATGACTCTCTTCCTTACAAAGGTAAAAGGCTGGCAACAGGCGTCAATACAATGCAAAAAAACCAAGTGGGGCTTCAAAGCTTTTGTACGAAGTGGAGTGTCTGGATATGTTTACGACTTCCTTTTATACAGGGGTGACGATACCTTCATAGTTTACAATTCAGCTCAGAGGAACATTCGTTAGGGTTTGGAGGTAAAGTAGTAGTGGCTCTCTATCAATCGATTAAAAAGGCCATGCTTTGTATATTTCGATAACTACTACACATCTCTCGAGCTAGTAGTGTACTTGAAATGAGCTGGGAATATTCAGCCTTGGTACTGTAAAGGCTAACCGCTTGCGAGGATGTCAAGAGAAATTAGATACAGATAAAGTGCTAAAAAGAAAGGTCAGGGGATCATTTTCGCAGATAGTTTGTAATCGCAATAAAGTTTCAGTCGTAAAGTGGTTAGATAATAAGCCAGTTACCTTGGCCTGTTCATTTGCTGACGCATATCCAGTTAGCAAAGTAAATAGATATTCAAAGAACTGAAAACGCGGACGAATGTAGATTGTCCGCAGGTTATAAAATTTTATAACATGCATATGGGAGGTGTTGACTTGCAGACATATTGATAGCCCTTTAGGACCCAAATGAAAAGTCGCAGGTGGTATATGGGCATTTTTGCTCAGATGCTAGATATCAGCGTAAATAACGGATGGATTCTATATCGAAGATATTGTGCCCAGAAAAATCTCAAGAAAACCATGTCACTCAAAAGAATTTCGATGCCAAATTTTTTGTCATTGGCATCCAAACAGATAGAGCACCATGATGTTCCGTATTGTAACCAAAAAATAAAAAAAACCTGTAGTCCCTCGACCATTCGATGACACAAGGTATGATGGAGCAGATCACCTGCCAAATTTCGAGGAGAAAGGTCGTTGTCGCCTCTGTAAAACGGGTCAAACTAGCATTTGTTGCTCAAAATGTAGAACAAGGTTATGTATGACTAAAGCCAGAAACTGTTTTTTCGATTTCCATATTAAAAATTAAACATTTTTCTCGATTTGTTTTATTTTTCTTTCAGAACCTAATTTTGGCAATGTATCTATCTCTCAGATACACTGTCAGTTGCATATCATTATGTCCGTATTTGGCAGTGTATCCTGCTAGATACGGAGGATTTTCAGAAAACTACAAGATTCATTTTTTTTTTAAATATTTTTTTAGGATGCTAAATAAGTTACTTAATTGATATTTGTCGAAATTTCTATAAAAATTAAAAATAAATTGCCTTGCCAAATTAAGGGTTAATCGTCCACCAACCTCGATCAATTCTCCCGACCATTTGGCACATCCATCCCAAAAACCAATGTGATTCCGCCACTTCTGTTATTAGTTATTATATTTATCTCATCGTATCTGGTGTTATTAATACTCCATAAGATAAACGACCACAAGCAGATGAGAAAATACTTTTCATCTATAAAATTACATTTTCGAAGTTATTATTATATATAGTTTTGTCCAAAGTGTAAGCGTTGTGCTTTGTGCCTTGACGTAAGTTTAAGCTTTTTTGCACGTATTGTGTGATGAACAACTTGCTCATGAAATCGTCGCCTTATTTTACTCTGAGATAAACCGAATTCAATTGATAAATTGCGTGAATTAACAAAGCGATTGTACATAGATCGTTGTACTATTCTTCTGTCTTCTTTGATGCTGGTTCGACGTGGGCGTCCTGTCGTTACGTGATTTTGGAGATGCCTTCGCTCAATCCAACAATATACAGTATTTCTCTAAAAACAAATTTATAATTAGAATTAAACCTATCTTATAGAAATCTAAAAAGCATGGTGAACAAAATAAACTTACGGATATAGGATATGCCCAGTTCATTAGATATATATGTTACAGAACCTTTCTTCTTTCAGGAGAACAAATCTATATTTCATTTCATGGTTAATGAAATGAATTCATATTGCTAATAGTCTTAATAGTATTATTTAATATAAGTATTGTTTGCAACCTTACATTTTGTAAAGCTTCCAACGTCTTCGATAGATGGCGTTGGCTTCGAATAGAAGTCGTTAGCGTTAGGCTTCCGCAATTTGTATAGGTCTATGCGATTTATTTTCAATAAACGAGATCGAGTCAGGGATCGACTCCGAGATCATACGCACTTGTGGTCTTTTATTTAAAATTCCGCATGCTACAGTTCAGTTCAACTCATTGTTCTCAAAATACCACCGGTGCCTAACATTGGCCCATACAGCCGGATCGTTTGGACAGGCCTTTGAGTTCAAAGCGGCCACCGCTGGCTCGCTTCTCCGTGTACTGGTGGATCGCTACAGGGGTACACGAGTCCTCCGCACCAGCGGCGACAGCTTCACAGCATAGGCGGTGAGCAGAGCCAGCTTTGCGGATTAGTTCAGGGAGTGGCCACAGGGCGCCACTCTCAGATCAACACCCAGACGACGCAGGGTGACGCAGACGCAGCCATCACGACGTCACAGAGGACGTCACGCGCAGTACAGCTGGCAGCCACGGGGCGCCACTTGCAGGTTCAAAGGTGTTTGGGTGAAGTGCAGTTTCGTGAGTAAAACTTGTTTATAAACATCATCCACAAATCAAGTTTGAACTCTATTCTAACGTCAATTTAAACTTTGAAAAGTGAAGAACTATCTTGGACTTAAAATTTTGGACAATTTTAGACTTAGTTTATTTTAGTATTTGTCAATTTGTGTGCATGTTAGTATTAGGACTTAGAATAATTTAAAGAAAACGGGGAACAGGGAACCTATGCCCGATTTCTATCAGATTTTGTGTGTTTCAAACACTTGTAAAATTTTCAAAAGTGTCTTGATACTTGTATTATTTCGAGGATTTTAGTTTGCCAACATAGATTTGAAACATTTTGTTTTAAATAAAAACAAGTTTTATACATAGTTTTATCAACTTTACATTGTTATTTACGAGGTTAAATCAATTTAGACACATTTTATTTATTTACAAAATCAAATAAATAATAAAATGGAAGGATTAATTAATGTATTAAAAGATCAACAAAATGTTATAACAAAGGGATTAACTAATTTTAAAAATGCGGTAAAGATAGGTTAACCATAGAGTATGTAGAAACAAGACAAGAATTATTGAAACGGATTGGGCATTGTTTAAAGAAAATAATACTAAGTTATACGAACGTTTCAAAGCAGAAGATATATCAAAAAGGTTGTTGATATTTATGATGCTACAGAGGACACTTATATTGTTTACAAAGCTTAATGAAAACTACCCTTAACACAATTCGGTCAGCTAAAGATTCTTTAAATCAAACCAATACTTCTAGCACCGTTAATAAATCAAGTAGTTCTTTCGTAAAGTTGCCCAAAATATCCATTCCAACATTCTCAGGAAAATATGATGAATGGACAACATTCCACGATCTGTTTACCTCATTAGTACATAATAATGAATCTTTAGATAATGTACAAAGGCTTCATTATCTAAAGAGCCACCTTCCGGTGAAGCAGAACAATTGATTCGTTACACACCTGTAACTGATGCCAATTATATTCAGTGCTGGAATCAATTACAGAAGCGTTATAACAATAAGAAATATTTAACAAATTGTATTCTTAAACGGTTGTTTAATCAAAACGTATGCAGGTGGAGTCATCTACAGCTCTGAAGGAGTTACTTGATACCACTTGTGACTGTCTTAATGCGTTGAACAATTTGGGTATTAACGTGAGCACATGGGATCCAATTATAATTCACATAGTTTCATTTAAATTGGATAACGAGACGCGTAAGCAATGGGAGCTTAGTGTTGGCAACAATGACTCCAGCAATGACTTACCAACTTTCAACCAATTTAAGTCTTTTATAGAAAATCGGTTTCGTGCATTAGAATGTTTAGATCCTAAAAGGGTACCAGTTCACCAGGGCAACAACATTAACCCTTATTTCGAATTAGTCCGGTAGGATGGACAAGTACTTTAAAAAATCTGTTGCAATTCTAATTTAGTATATATTTAACTTTTTTTAAATAAACGTTAGAAAATATAATAAAGGAAAGGTAGAAAAATAAATTAGTGACCTGGCAATATGTCATCTGTCACTTATTGAGCAAGATGGCGACGACACGGAAGTCTTCAACTTTACTCAAGGTATTTATATGGTTTTTTTATATTATTTATTTTTTTACAATGGATTTTGTTGTGATATTTGTTGTCATATAGATAACGCATACATTCACTAACAAAACAATATAGTAATTGCAGTTTATTTACTTAAAATAGACCTGCTAAGTAGTTGTCCGCCACGCCGGACCGTACCGAAACTACGGCAATGCACACGAAGTTTTACTTGTCCATGGCAGCGGACTTTGTCAATAACATTGTATTATATAGATATGTGTATTTCCCTTTCATGACAGTGCAAAGTATTTAGTTTTCTATATAAATATCAATGGTTTTTTTATAATTATGAGCATACCTTTTATGAATATTAAATAATATATACATATATCTATAAATTTTCTATAATTACGTACATATCATTACATAAAATCAGTACAAATCGTTACACTCTCGTGATATAGCCTTTATTTTTGTGGTGGTTTGCTTAGCTTTTTTTTTTTGCTCTTTGACAGTGTCGCCTGCATGAACGCTCGAAAAAAATATTAGCACTTGTACCTAGAGAGCGTGCACCATCTGAAACAAGTGACAAGTCAAATTCTGGAAATGAGCTTGATGAGTCGCATGATTCTAACTCCTCCTCGCCTGCACCATCGCTTGCTTCCTCTTTAGAGCGCATGAATCTTTTGGATGGTTCCTCTGAAGCACTATCTGAAAACCAATCTGAAACAGACGAAGACCCAGATTTATCCAATGTTCCTCTAACTCCTATTTTACAAGAAATTCTACCTAATCCAACACAAGAACCAAACTTTCAAAACTTGCCCTCTATATCATCTTTACCATCTTTACATACCCCATCCCCAGTCACTAGAAAAAGAAGACAAACGGCTACTTTTGTAGCTAAAAAAAGGCCAAGGCACCTACAAAAGTTGACACTGACTTCAAATGGAAAAAGGTACTTTTTTACAAAGCTCAAATAGAAGATCCGGTTATGTCTGGAGATGCCCCCGCAGTTTTGTCACCTTTACAATATTTCTACTTTTTCTTCTCACCAGATATCATAACAGATATAGTCAATGAAACAAACGCTTATTCAGTCCAAAGAACTGGCCGATCCATACAGCTAACAGAGAATGAGTTGCGTGACTTCCTGGCAATACACATTTTGATGGGTATTGTACCTCTGAGCTCTTATTTAGATTACTGGAGCATGAAGTTCAGATATGACAAAATAGCAGAAGTTATGCCTTTGAAAAGGTACGAGCAAATTCGACGATTTATTCATTTTGTTGATAACAATTTTGAAAATAGCGATAGATATTATAAGATTAGACCTATTATAGAGAAGATACGTAGAAATTGTATTGCTCATGAAGATGAAAATAGGTTCAGCATCGACGAGATGATGATTGCGTACAAAGGGCGTAAAGCCGGTAAACGGAGGCAATACATGAAAGATAAACCGATAAAATGGGGTTTTAAAAACTATGTTCGGGCAGGTACATCTGGTATGATTTACGATTTTATACTGTATGGAGGAGATGATACCTTTAGGAATCATAAGTTTACAGATGAAGAGCAATCTTTGGGTTTTGGGGCACACATTGTTATTGCTCTATGTCAAACCATACGAAATAAGCCTGCTATGGTATATTTTGATAACTTCTTCTCGTCCTTGAATTAGTATATCTACTACAGAAAACTATGGTTTATTTTCTTTAGGGACAATTCGAATCAACCGACTGAGAGGGCAGAAGATAAATTGATCTGTGAGAAGGCTCTCAAGAAGAAGAGACGAGGAAGTTATTGTCAGTGTGTCTGCAACAAAAACAAATTAGTTGTCGTAAGGTGGTACGACAATAAATGTACCACACTAATAAGTTCATACACAGATGCTGATCCCGTCCATAAAGTGAAGAGATACTGCAAGGAAGCTAAGCAAAGAGTCGATGTTGATTGTCCTAATATGGTCAAGGATTATAATCAAAATATGGGTGGTGTTGACTTAGCTGACATGATGATATCGTTATATAAGACACCGTTCAGAACTAAACGCTGGTATATAGCGATATTTTCTCAAATGATTGACATTTGTGTAAACAATGCCTGGATTCTTTATAGAAAGCAAAAAGCACGTGCTGCAGGTGGTCGTGTCAACTTTATGAGACTAAAAGATTTCAGATACGAAATATACTACGGTTTATTGAATAACAACAGAGCTGCTACTACCAACGGGCTGAAGGTACTTGTGTCCGCCATGTGTGCAAGCCTAGACCACCTGATGATACCCGATTTGATAATGTGGGGCACTTCCCATCTACGAAGGAGGAAGGCCGTTGTATGAATGCAATAAGAAACAACTGTATACTGCTTAAAATGTAATACGCGGCTATGCTTTGTAACAGGAAAAGCTCCACGCAACTGTTTTTAATTTTCACGTAAAGGTTAATATTAGATTTCAAATAAACATAATTTTCATTCCTTTCCTCGTTTCGATTTCATATCTTTATTTGCACTCTTAAGTGGTAAAGTCCACCAGGGCGGACAAGTTATTTTACTTGTAAATCTCTATGTGCTCGACGGAGTCCGCTGTGACGGACCTTTTCTCAAAAATGGTAGGTGATATAATTTTTTATCTTTTTACGAGACTCTAACATGCTATAGGAACCTAGCTTTTGAAACAAATTTGTAAAATTAGCATATTGAGAACTCCGTCGAAATAAGGGTTAATAAAGCATCAATTGCTCACTATCCGAAGGCAATGTTGACTACGAGTTCATCAATGCGATGTGAGTTTTGCTTAGAAGGACACAAATTGTGTTTCTGTAAGAAGTTCTCAAAACAGACGGTTGAAGCACGTCGTGATTTTGTGGTAAAACATAAAATATGTTTCAACTGTTTAGGAGGCAATCACATGGTTTCGGAATGTAGAAAACCCACTGCATGTAAGGTTTGTCATAGGCGCCATCATTCGCTACTGCATATTATTAGCCAGGAGTCGGACAAAAGGGATCAACCTTCGACGGCATCGACTGTCGACAGTGTTTCACCTAATGCTGGCCCGATTGTTTCATGTCTGTCAATAGGTAATACTCCCAAGCCCCGACAGGTTTTATTAGCCACAGCGCTAATAGCCGAGTCACGCTCTGGTGACTTTCAGATGGTCCGAGCCTTGCTCGATCAGGGTTCGCAGGCAAGTTTTATTACAGAGGCCGTAGTTCAGCTGCTCAACCTGAAAAAATCCTGATCCAAGGAACTATCTCAGGCCTTGGCGGCAATAGTTCAACCAAAGCAAGGTACATGGTACATTTAAATATAAAATCGCGAGTAGATCCTGTATTCAGTCTTACGGTTAACGCTTACGTACTTACCAAAATCACGTCATACTTACCTGAATACAAAGTACACACTACTTTAGATTGGTTAAGCGTTAATACGCTACAGCTTGCAGATCCAGAGTTCAACACGCCCAATAAGATAGACGTGTTGTTGGGCGCTGAAGCTTACAGTTGCATAATTAAGGCAGGTATTGTTAAGAGCCCGTCCGGTACGCTGATTGCTCAAAGCACTACCTTAGGGTGGGTCCTGTCTGGCGCTGTCAGTAGGGAAAGTTCAACAAAAATTAATGTTTTGCATGCACAAATTAGTGATGACGAATTATTAAGACGATTTTGGGAAATTGAAGAGCAAAATAGTTCAAAATATTGACACCCGAGGAGAAGAAGTGCGAAGAGTTGTATAGTAAAACTACCATAAGAGACGTCAGTGGAAGATACGTAGTAAGATTACCTTTCCGCGAAGAAAATCCATCTTGTAAAGGTTGTGGCTCTCGTGCTATCGCTGAAAGGAGATTTAAATCTTTAGAAAAAAGGTTAGGAAGGGATGTAGATTTAAAGGAAAGATACAAGCAGGTAATAGAAGAGTATTTACAACTAGGACATATGAGGAAGATAGATAAAAGAGACAAGAATAGGGATGCAGCGGTGTACCTCACCATGCTGTAATCCGGAGGACAAAACTACCCTCAAGGTACGTGTCGTGTTCAACGCCTCGAAAAGAACAACAATGAGTCTCACTCATGACACACGTTGATGGTGGGACCTACATTGCAGTCTGATTGAGACACACAGTTTTAAGATGGAGATTTCACCCTATTGCACTGGTAGCAGACATTGTAAAATGTGCCGCCAGGTCAGGATTTCGGATGAAGATGCAATGTTTCAGCGCGTTTTATGGCGAGACAGTTCTGAAATCGAAATCGAGGACTACGAACTAGTGACTGTTACCTTTGGGACGGCATCAGCACCATACCAAGCAGTCAGAACACTTCATCAAGTAGCCTACGATGAAGGCCACAATTATACAATTGCTGCAGATAAGATTCTCAACTGCTTCTACATGGACGACTTGATGACCGGTTGTAACGACGTAAAGAAGGCCTGGAAATACATCGTCAAATGACAGACTTATTAGGAAAGGGTGGATTTGCGCTTCAAAAATGGAACAGTAATAATCAAGACATAGTAAACAAAATACAGGACATAAAAGTAATATACTAAAAGGACAAATAGATCAAAACAGGACAAAGGATAACAAGGACAACACAAATAATCACAATATCATACAGGACATAAAATCAATAGAACAATATAAACCAAATAAATCAGGAAATAAACAAAACGAAGTAGAAATAAAACTTGACAGTACTATTAAAATTCTAGGACTTACCTGGAACCGCAACGCAGACTGCTTCCAGTACGGTGAACCTCCCGATGCCCACGACACCTGTAACTAAACGAGCGATTATTTCTGTGATAGCACGACTTTTCGATCCATTAGGTTGGTTAGCTCCTAGTATGATTATAGCGAAGGTCTTCATACAGAAGTTGTGGCTTGCAGGTGTTGATTGGGACCAGGAGCTAACCGATGATTTAATAAATGAATGGAGACCGTATCGTGAAGAGTTGTTATACTCACCAAGGTTCGGATTCCTCGTTGGCTTGGTACAAAGTCGAACGACTATCTGGAACTTCACGGTTTAGTGACGCCTCCAAAACAGCTTACGCAGCTGCGTAAGCTGTTTGGAAAACGTCTTGGACTTGCGGTTGTCGGTTCAGATGGTAACATTAATGTATCGTTGTTGGTTGCTAAAACTAGAGTCGCACCAGTAAAACAAATAAGTATTCCGCGATTGGAACTCTGTGGAGCGGTCTTGCTGTCACAACTGCTATCGCAAACAGCTGAGGTCTTGAATATTTCTCAAGAAAGGGTCAAGGCGTGGACTGATTCCACTGTTGTGTTGGCTTGGATAAACAGCCACCCAAGCAGATGGAAGACATTTGTGGCCAATAGAACTGAAATATTAACCTCAATGAAAGCGTCGCAATGGTTTCACGTCTCCACAAAGGATAATCAGCAGACTGTGCCTCGAGAGGGATACTTCCTAGTTCAATACCAGAAAACAATTTATGGTTTACTGGACCACCGTTTCTTAAGCTACAAAACGTAGTTTACAATAGGCCAAATCACAACAATTGTACTACAGATTTAGAAGAGTCAGCAAAGGTACATGTAGCGACAATTCTAAACGAATTGTTCTTTAATCGGTTTTCTCAGTTACGAAGATTAGTTCGGATTGTTGCATACTGTCGTAGATTTTTAAAGGAGAACAAAATATACAGAAAGGGATATTTACAAAGACAGAATTAGACGCTGCACTCGAAGTTGTATAAGAAAACACAGAGAACTATTTACAACAGAATATGAAGAATTAAAGAACAAAGGCTATATACAATTAAAATCAAGCCATTAAGAACTCTGTCCTTACCTTGATGATAAGGATATCATGAGAGTTAGAGGAGACTGGAAAAGTCAGAGCTCAGCGAACAGATGAAACATCCCATCGTCCTGCCTCACCAGTCACACTAACTAAGTTAATCATAGCTGACGCTCACCATAAACCCTCCACGGGGTCCCCAGCTCATGATTAACTATTTGAGAACAGCCTACTGGATTATTGGGGTTAGAAATCTGGTCAAGCATCATGTCATCAAATGTGTCATATGTGTCAGACAAAGAGCCAGTACAAAAAACCAATTTGGGCTCACTACCAGCTGTTCGTTGCAACCCAGCTCGACCATTTCTTCATAGCGGGTTGATTATGCTGGTCAATTAGCATAAGGACAACAAAGGCGTGGCCATCGGTCATACAAAGGCTATATATGCCTCTTTGTATGCATGGTCACTCGAGCGCTGCACTTAGAAGCAGTGAGTGACATGAGCACTCAAGCCTTTTTAGCGGCGTTCAGACGCTTTGTTTCAAACGAGGTCATTGTGCCAAACTGTGGGTGACAATGGCACCATTCGTAGGTGCCTCCAGGGTTACAGCAGTTGACAGCTATTCAGTCATCAATAGCCGAACACTCGAAACGAATGGTACAGAGTGGCATTTCGTTCCTCCTCACAGTCCCAACTTTGGTGGACTTTGGGAGGCAGGAGGAAATCTACAAAATTCCATTTGAAGCGAGTAATCGGTGAAGCAACTCTCACCTTTGAAGAACTGACGACACTCCTCAGTCAAATAGAGTGTTTAAATTCGCGACCTATGAGCACAATTAACGTTGATCCTGGTGAACCACTACCATTAACTCCGGGACATTTTTGATTGGAGAACCATTATTAAATGTTCCTGATACTGATTACGCAAATACCAATATAAGTTATTTATCTCGCTGGCAATTAATTCAACGCATTCTTCAGTCATTTGGAAACGTTGGTCACAAGAATATCTTGTAACGTTGATGCATCATACAAATGGTCGTCCCAAGTTGCTGAGCCAGGGTTGGTGACATTGTGCTTGTCAAAGAAGACGACTTACCGCCAAGTCGTTGGTTGTTAGGTAGGATCATTGAAAAACATCCTGGGATGATAATATCACCCGTGTTGTCACGTTACACTAAATCCTCAACAATCAAAGACCAACATCAAATTATGTATTTTACCCGTAAGTCAATAAATATTTGTTAAGTATATTTGCGCTGTTTACATATTGTACTTGCCACATTGGTTGTTCATATTTTAGTTAGTTTTAAGTTCATATTCTATACTCTAGAATAGTTCATGTTTAGCTTTAATATATTAAATACTTGTCATATAATTAGTTCACAGTGCTTTCTTCCAGAACAGATCAAATTATTTAATCTTTACAGGCCAAGTACTTATGTTTATGTACTTATGCAGTTCAAATGATTAATAGTAGTTCATAAGTTAATTTTAGAAGGACGTTCCTTCAGTAACGTCCGGTGGGCCAATATGTTTACCTTACATGTAAAGCTTCCAACGTCTTCGATAGATGGCGTTGGCTTCGAATTAGAAGTCGTTAGCGTTAGGCTTCCGCAATTTGTATAGGTCTATGCGATTTATTTTCAATAAACGAGATCGAGTCGGGGATCGACTCCGAGATCATACACTTGTGGTCTTTTATAAAATTCCGCATGCTACAGTTCAGTTCAACTCATTGTTCTCAAAATACCACGGTGCCTTAACAAGTATAATTTTTAAAGTTATAATTTTGTTTGGATTCGTTATAGTATAATTTAACCCTTTCAGCGCCAGAATATTTTGGTATGTTTATGCTGTATACCGTCATACATATAAGCAGCTACGAGATAAATCGTACTTGGCTTAGTAGAACATAAATCCATTCGATATGCCGACTACGAGTATATTCGTATAGCTATACTCGTAGCCGGCAAAAATGGTATTCTTTCGTAATTTGGCGGGAAAACAGGAAGCAACACGACAGGTTGCTTCGTGTTCGAGGCTAGACACGAACTAACAGTGCAACTAGTTTCGGCCGGTTAGGGCGTGGCTTCTGACCGAGTGGTGGCGTGTGGTGACATTAATCAGTTTAGCTACGTAATGCAAAGAATGCGCTGTCGTAACAAGTAATTATCTGCATAAAAATGGCTAAGCGATTAAGTGAACAAAATATCTGATTTAGCGAATTGTGATAGTAGTGACGGGAGTGGTGATGACTTCTCTTCGACAGATGAAGACGAATGTGTGTGCAACCTGATACAAGCGCTGATAGTTCGTTTTCGGAGCGCGAACATGCTGAGTCTCGTTCAAACGCACAAGTTACACAACAAGCTATTACATTGCGATCCAATACTATTCAATCTTCTTCTTCATTAGATAGTAGTGGTGCTCAGATACGTCTAACTCAGAACTTCAGCCAAGTTCAGAAGAAAATGTCCCTTTGGTAGGAGAAAACGAAGTAATGAATGGATAGATATACCTGAAATTTCAGACTTCCGTTTTGGGTCCTGAGCCAGGTGCGAAGATAGCTACTAATAAGAGCACAGCTCCTTCTATGTATGCTGATTTGTTCTTCAACGACGAATTCTTGGAAAATTTAGTTACGGAAACTAACCGTTACGCCACTCAAGTGCTTTCAACGCGTCGTTTGCGACGTTCGTCAAGATTGAAAGAATGGAGAAACGAATAAAGCCGAGATGAAGGTATTTATTGCTATTGTTTTACATAATGGGTATCTTGTTACCTCAAAACCACTATAGGAGTAAGCATAAGTTATACATTCCGCTTTTAGAAGTTTGATGAGCCGTAAGAGATTCCAGATACTATTCAGATTTTTCCATTTTTCAAACAACGAAGTTGATGAAAGTGACCGTATTTACAAAATAAGATTTTTGATAGACCATTTCAACAAATTGATGCAAGATATTTATGCCCCGAATAAAGATTTATGCATAGATGAATCTGTAATGTCGTGGAAAGGAAGACTTTTTTTTCGAGTTTACATAAAAAATAAAAAACATAGATACGGCATCAAGATATATAAACTATGTGAAAGTAACGGCGTAATACTGAAGATAAAACTTTACACAGGCAAATCAGAAGGTCAGGAAGGTGGACAAACTATAAAAATTGTAACAAATTTATTAGATGATTACTTGAATAAAGGTTACAAGGTATATACAGATAACTACTATAACTCCGTTGAGCTGACAAGAAAAATGAGTGCAAATAAAACTTACTTATGCGGAACTTTGCAATCAACCCGTAAGGGTAATCCAAAAGTTGTGACATCGGCAAAGCTGAAGAAAGATGAGATGATTAGGAGAAGAAAGGGGGAAGTAGCTGTTTGCAAATGGAAAGACAAACGCGATGTTCTAAGCATTTCAAATATGCACACTGAAATGATAACTATCAAAATCGCAGGAATCAACTTAAACTAAAACCTAATATTGTTGATTACAATAACGGAATGGGAGGAGTAGACCACTCTGGCCAAATGATTTCCTATTGAGAGCATGAAAAAACCAAATACTGGTACAAAAGTTCGCTATTCACATTTTCAAATGTTTATACATAATGCTGCAAGAATACATAATGGTCAATCTGGATTTAACAGATCGGAGAGAATACCTCTACTGAATTTTACTGAAAATGTTATTATCCACTTGTTAGGCCAAAAGTATATCGACTATTCTGAAAGACCAGGGCAGTCAAAGAGGTCAATCAAAGTGGTCAAGTATTGCTTCAACATTATTTGGAATATATACCACCTACAGAAAATAAAAGCAAGCCAACTAAACCTTGTTGTGTGTACCAAAAATAAGACTCACAAAGAAACAAGGTATTTTTGCCCATTTGTTCAAAAACTCCAGCTTTATGTGTAGTTGATTGTTTCAAAAGCTTATCACAACTAAATATTATATTTCTATTGTTGAAAAGACGGAATTATGTCTTCTTTGTTTATACTACTAATCAGTACCTTATGTTTGTCATATCATAACTTTTCCATTAAAGTTTGAAGTTTGAAATTACCATGTGTTTTCTTTGCTAATGCCAAACGTTCAAAATCCGACCTTACCTGTAGTGCCAATAAATATTTTTTTGTGTAGAAGGACCTACAAAATCTACGAATATATTCGTAGTCGGCACCATGGTGAAATCCACACTACGAGTTATCTCGTAGCTGGCACGCAAAGGGTTAATAGTTTTAATAGTCTAATAATCTTTTTAAAAAATATTAAGATTTAGGGGTCAATTTTTAAGTTTGTCGGTGTGCTAATTACGAAAATAGCATTTATTTTTATATCCAAGATGGCGGACATTTTTTTAATAATATGATATGAGTATCAATTTCGAGGTTCTTGGAGTGCTTATTACGAAACCGGCATCCATTTTCATATCCAAGATGGCGGACATTTTTATAATATAATATGATGGTCAATTTCAGGGGTTTCTGGGGTGCTTATTACAAACTGGCATCCATTTTCATATCAAGATGACATTTTTAATAATATGATATGGGTATCAATTTCGGGTTTCTTGGGGTGCTTATTACAGAAACTGCATCCATTTTCATCCAAGATGGCGGATTTTTAATAATATGATATGGGTATCAATTTCAGGGTTTCTTGGGGTACTTATTACGAAACTGGCATCCATTTTCATATCCAAGATGGCGGACATTTTTAATAATATGATATGGGTATCAATTTCAGGGTTTCTTGGGGTGCTTATTACGAAACTGGCATCCATTTTCATATCAAGATGACGGACATTTTTATAATATGATATGAGTATCAATTTCAGGTTTCTTGGGGTGCTATTACGAAACTGGCATCCATTTTCATATCCAAGATGGCAGACATTTTTTAATAATATGATATGGGTATCAATTTCGAGTTTTTTGGGGTGCTGAACGAAAATAGAATTTATTTTGAAATCCAAGATGGTGGACATCATTTTTTAATGTTAGGGATGTCAATTTTAAGGTTTGTTGGTGATAATTAAGAAAATTTAATAATAAGTATTGTATTTAAAAAATTTAGATGCAAATTATGGCTGGAAGTTATTGGAAGACTTGATTTAGTAGGAAAAACTTTCGAAAGCCTAAAGAATACGTACATTTGCAGTTTGCATTTCGAAAAGAGTATGTACGGGAAGAAATCACTAAAGAAAACATCTATACCAACGTTATTTTTACCAACCAACAACTCGATCCATACACAGACTGATCCTAAAGTCAAAATTTTAAGTAATGTAAAATTGGAACTATCCGATAAACGCCATATTGTAATACCAAAAATAGTTCAAAGAGACCACGAATTAGCAGGTCCTTCATCACAAAATTCAGAACACACCAACACTAAGCAATATATAGGTATAGATTATAGTTCTCAGACACCAGCACGATTGACTGACTTTACTCTAAAAGTAAACTTAGAAAACAATTGTTTAAAATAAGTAAAAGTTAAAATGCACTAAAAAATATGAAGATATTACCGCGGAACAGTTTTGAACGGTTGTGATAAATTTTATCCCCAAGTTAAGCGCGATTGTAAAGGCGCAAATTTATTTAAAACCCCATTGTAAAACAATAGATATAGAAGAATTCAAATTGTTTTGCTTAAATATGTATTAAACGAGCCCTCTCGCTTATCGATTTTATCGAAGACTATTTTTACCGTCTAAATCAACTTTAGCTAAGATGTACCTACCTATGCAAACTAAACTTAACCAGCAAATGTGGGATGTTTTATCAGCTACAATCAAGCATATGTCATCATCCGAAAAAGAATGTGTGCTTTGTATGGATGAGATGAGTCTGAAATTAAACTTATCCTATAACAGCAAGGAAGATAAAATATTGGGCCTCCATGAAGTAGATGGGCAACAGCAACCTGCTTTTAACCTTATTATGTATGCTTTTACCTTAATGCTTCGAGGTATGACATCAAAATGGAAACAACCTATTGGCTTTTCTTTTATCTCCAGCAGTAAAATTGATGATCAATTAAAAACATCGATAATTTCTACTGTGAAACGTCTTTTAGAGCTTAGCTTTAATACATCAGTATTACAGGCATCGTACACACGCGCGCATATCCCTCCCTGTTACACTTAAAGAAGTTGAGTTTCAAAGTTTTATGGCGGCGGAACCACCAAGACGCGGAGATCATGCAAGGCAATCATTTTCCAACGAGGAATACGCAGATATCTTTTATCTCTATGGATATTGTGACGGTGACGCTGCAGCTGCTCGCCGTGAATACCTACAGTGCTACCCTAATCGCCGACCACCCCATGTCACAGTGTTTAGTGCAGTGTATCGTAGAGTACGAGACTGGAAATGTTCAAAAGCAACAACGTGATGCTGGCAGGCCGTGGCATACCCCGTATACCGCGTGCGGAAGATGAAGAAATTTTGAGTAAATTTCAAGAAGATCCAACCACTTCCACGAACATAGTTGCTCGTCGCTTGGGTGTATCGCAGTGGAAGGTCTGGTCTACTGTGCATACTGCGGGGCTTTATCCGTACCACTACACACAGTGCATGTGATGGAAGAAGGAGATCCAGTTAGAAGATTGGATTTTGTAGATTTATGTTGAACGCAGATGCAGAAGATCCAATGTTTTTTAGAAAAATATTGTGGACTGATGAGTCGAAGTTCGATCAAGACGGTATTACAAATTACCATAATTTACATTTTTGGGCTCCAAAAGAGCAAAGAAATCCTGGAAAAAAGAGACCTTCTAAATCACAAAGAAGATTTTCACTAAATGTTTGGATGGGGATTATTAACGACAATTTAATTGGGCCTTATTTTCTGCCAAACTATTTAAACGGCGAAAATTATGAAACATTTTTAAGAGCGGGTACACATTGGGCGCTTTGAAACGCGCGATTTACTAACGCGCGTTTTGAGATCCAAAAGTCCCTATTGAAGTGTACACATGCAAGCGCGCGCTTCTGGTCAAGCGCGCGTCGGACGTGCGCTCTCAGAATTTCGTTGGAACGCGCGTTGCGCAGGCGTCAGCTGCGCGCTTGTAGATGCATACCGCCATTTTGCTGTACATTTGATCGCGCGCTTTCGTGTAGGGTGCACGTATATCATGGAGATCGAACACTTCGATACAGATATATTTATCGACGAAATCCAAAAGCGTCCAGCTATATGGGACATGCAAAGTCCAGATTATAAAATCAAATATTAAAAAAACGTAATTGGGAGGAAGTAAATTTTTAGTGACTGTGAAGACAATTTGGAAAAAAACTGTTGGGTGAGTATAATTATTTATTGATGTTTCTATAATTATATCATGTTGTTTTGCCACAATTTTCCTCGTTCACAAAATAATTGGCAAATTTTTCTCTTGCTGTTCTAGCACATAAGCTGCCTCGTGGTAAATTTTCTAAATGTATAGATTGTAGAGGTGAAACATAAAGTGTATCTTCATATCTGTAACCATCGCGCATTCGAACGTAATTATGTAGTACTGTGCAAGCGATGATACTCTCCGCGAAATCTATGTTTACATCTATCGGTCTATGAAATATTCGCCATTTATTGCTCATTATTCCGAAAGTACATTCAATATAGCGCCTTGCTCTCGATAATCTGTAATTGAAAACTTTTTTGTGTGTGTGAGTTGTGTTCCTCCATACGGCCGCATCATTCGACATAATTCAAATGCTTCATCGCCGACGAACACATGGGCAATGGAGTTCTATCGATATTGATATAGGCTTGGGGTTAGGAATGTTTAACTTATTATTCACAATCCGTTTAAAAATTCGGATTTTAAAAATAGCAGAATCACTGGTTTTGCCATAGGATCCGACATCAACGTATACAAAACAATAATTTGCATCACAAACTGCTAGTAAGACTGATGAGAAGTATGTTTTATAATTGTAAAAAAGCGACCCTGTATGTTCTGGTTGTATTAGCTCAATATGTTTCCGTCAATCGCACCAATACAATTTGGGAAGTTAGCGTACGTATTTCTTAAAACCTTCTACTTCTTTCCACTTTTCTGTTGTCATTTCAGGCATAGATGTAAACTTCAATTTGCTCCATAGTACTTTACAAACTTGTTCCACTATCTTTATAATTGTCGATTTTCCAAGACGGTATCCGTAATGCAAATCAGCGAAAGAGCAGCCTGTGGCCAAGTATCTGTCAAAATAAAATGGTTATTGTTTATTTTCAGGTGGTACATGAAAAATGGAAAAACATTCAGGACAATTATCTTAGAGTCTAAGAGGCAAAAGCTTCCATCTGGATCTGGATCTGGATCTTCAAAACATACGCCATATGTGTATTACAGGAAATTACAATTTCTTGCAGATTCTACAGCATATAACGACACAGAGAGCAATTACCAATCTTCTGGCACAACTGGTTCAGATGTAGATAATATTATAGACAATGCAGACTTGATGCCACCTCCTAAAGATCAAATGGAAGGCCCAAGGAAAAGACAGAAAATAAATGCTGTAGATAAACAAATAGTCGACATTTACAGAAAAGTTTAAATGCAAGGAACAAAATGAAATGGGGCGACTAACTAGAAGACGATGATAAACTATTCTGTTTATCATTGTACAGTGAATTAAAAAGTGCCTGAAAATCGACGCTTAACTACAAATATTGAATTACTCAATGTCATTAAAGAACACAGAATTATCATCAATCATTACCACTAGAAACTAATCATCACCAATACACATATTCTACACCGACATATTCTGGATATACTACTGCTAGACCCTCAACAACACAACAGTGGTCTACCACGCCGCCACCACCGCCGTCATCATGGTCACCGTCACGTTCAGCCTCCAGCCAAGATTCAGACAACTTAGATTTATTTGAATAAACAAATATACTTACCTTAACGTTATCACCAGTAATATCTACTTTAATAACATGGAGTAAGTCATCAGATGATTTTATGGACATTCTAAAATAATTAAAAAACTTAGGTTCATATTGCCTTAATTTTGGATACAATGTTACAAACATTCCATACGTCAGTCTATCTCGTAATATTGGGTGCACCCAATATTCTCTTTACCTCTGCCGTCGTCTTTTATAGCGACGGTATAGAAGCTCCCACAAGCGATCACTTCGACGTCCATTTCCGAACTGAACTAGTAGTATGGACACCTTGGTAACGCTCGTTAAACGCCGTGCTAAGCGCGCTGTATGTATGCTACAAGCGCGCGCCAAACGCATCGCCGAGCGCCCAATGTGTACCCTCTAAGGAGGACTTATCCGGATTGTTACACGATGTTCCTCTCGCCACAAGGCAAAACATGTGGTATCAACATGATGGGTGTCCTGCGCACTATCGTGTAACTGTGCGACGATGGCTGGACGAAAATTATCGACATCGGTGGATTGGCAGAGGAGGACCAATTCCATGGCCAGCAAGGTCCTGACATAACACCGATGGATTATTATGTCTGGGGCACATAAAGGCATCGTGTACTGCGACAATGTGCCAGTGCCGACCCTTGATCAACTGAGAGACCGCATTATCAACGCGATAAACGACATAAGACGAACATTAACCTCAAACGTTATTAAAAGCGAATTAAGAGAACGAATGCGTGTCTGTATACGGAATAGGGGGCTCCCATATTGAGCAAAATTTGTAAATCGTGTTAAAATAAATAAAGCTAATTTCAATCAAGTGCTTTGTTTCATTTCCTTAATTAATATTGGTTAAAAATAAAACACAAATTCCTTTGTCTGCTTAGAACTCGACTACCTGACCTCATTCTTTAATTTTTTTTTCTGTTTCTACATAAGCAAACTACAAAGTTGATACTTCATTAGGTAGCTAGATAAATAGGGATGTTTTTAACATGATTTGCACAATTGTTCACAAAATCATTTTTATTTTTAATTACTTATCTTCTGTTTGGAAAAAGTTGTACTTTTAGTAGCGTTACTTCGAAAATGATGAGACTTTTTGCACACTGTAGTATTGATAAATAAGTATCCAGGTTTTCATTAACTAAAAATAATAAAATGAAAATAATACAGCTGTAAGTTTTTTTTTAGAAATTTTTGACACCAGACTTTTGGGATTTTTGAAAAAAATAATTAAACCTAAATATCTCGAAATTGGTCCACATTTGCATAATGCATTTTATGGTTCATTTGATAGGTTATGACCCCAACTATCACGCCTTGGCGGGAATACGGGCGAGTAACCCTGTATACGAGCTTTCGTGTCAGATCTAGGATCAGTTTTTTTGTCATTTTCAAAAACATTAGGGATCTCTAAAGAAAACTCATGTTTTGAGATTGATGGTCACAAAATTTACTACATATTTGATGTTCCCCACTTAATGAAGTGCGTGAGAAATAATTTAATAAACTATAATTTTGAGTTTGATGGCAAAACTACTCGGTGGGAGGACATAACAAACATGTATGAACTAGATAAAATGAAAGATATGCGATCAGCTCCTCGTTTAACTGATTCACATTTACAGCCGAATAGTTTCCAAAAACAAAAAGTTCGTTTTGCCGTTCAAGTTTTTAAAAAATTATATTAGCTTTAAAAAATTATCAATCATCGGGTACTCTACAAGTTGCTGATGGTACGATATTTTTTATTGAAATCATGAACAACCTCTTTGATTTACTGAATTCAAGCAACATCGACTCACCAAAAGCCTACAGTAAACCGTATAGGGGTACTACTCTCCAAGAGGAATTGCTAGATAAATCTCAGCGTCTGTTTAATAGCATGAGAGTTAAAAATAAAAAGAATGGCCGTGACGTTACCAATATCATAAATTTATAAATGCTTTCAACATAACAATAAACTCACTTCGGCAATAATATAAAGATATGAAGTCTGGGGGATATGATTACTTACTCACACGAAGAATTAACAATGATTGCTTAGAAAATTTTTTGGCTTGTGAGGCAAGCTGGCGGAAATGTCAGGAACCCTCTTGTATACAACACCAGGGCATTCGAAAAATGTTTCTATGCCAAATTCTAAATTTATCAGACGCTACAAATTGTACCGAAGATTTTGACAGCATACTAGCCCAATTTGTAGAATTTGCCAAAAATACACCTCAAACTCAAGTTTCTATCCAGGATCCACCTCAAATACGACCTAAAGAGAATCTTACAAAGATGTACGACATTCCAGAAAAAAATGCATTCCACTATATCAGCGGTTATTTGTTGTGAAGGTGTGTTGAAAGTCACAAGCGTGACTGCCTATCGATAATTAGTTACACATCATCATATGACGATGAATCAAATGAGAGAAATTTATACATCCGTCTGAGAGCTTATGATACTAGCCGTGATCGCTTCGGAGGACTACAAGTCCCTCCAGATGATTTTGTGGATTACATACATAGCTTGGAAACAGAATTGATGTCGATTTTTACTTTTACTGGAAACATTGGATTCAAATTGTTTGAGCATTTGCGACTAATAGAGTTCAACACCAAACCATGTGCATGCTTCCCAATAAATTATTTGTTAATATTATTTATTAGGATGAGAATTTTTTATATAAATAAGTTCAATAACAGAAATATCAAATCCAGTAAATCTAAAAACCGAAAATATTTGTCAGTTGCCCATTTATAATTCCTGATTTAGAAATTAATTAGTTATTATATCCTTATAGTTTTTTTTCTTATCGATTATATAGTAACAAAACAGGTGTTCATATAGTTATAGTAGTAGTAAATATTTGAATTCCAATCATTTTATTCGTGAGGCAGCTACTTATGCAGCCCCACTCCCCTCTCGCTATCGAGTCCGTAGGCCGAGAAACTCTCTCTCGGACCCGCCAAATAAAATTTCAACCGACCTGAACTGCCTCCTGACGGCTCAGGCCGATTCTTCTTAAATTTTGCCTAAGTAGGCTCTCCTCAGCGGCTCATGCCTGCGCCCTCTTCTCCCAAAAGGGTCGCTTCCGATCAAGAGGCAATCCGCCATTGCCAGTCCCACAGGTGGTGTTTAGTGGGTACACTTAGGGTAGTGGTTAGGTTAGGGTTTAGTCACAGTGGTCCCACATAACCACTACAGACCGGCTGTCGTGGTATGCATAAAGCATTCACCACCTCCTCGCGTAACAGGGGTAGCCCTTTCTAATCGCTTCTGGGCGCAAAAAATTTGAAAATCCAAAATGCACGCCTCATGAGCGTTTCATTTAATTTTGATGAAAAAATAAATAACTTTTAAAGGTGTTCAGTTCAATAGCAAAAAAATAAACCCTCCTTAGAATATGGAATCTTATTTAATACTATATCTCAATCTATTGCTTACATTATTAAGCGAGAAGACTCACAGACGCATAGACAAACGGACGGCAGTCGATATATTTTTCAATTACATTTTTGTTGTGTAATCTAAAGTGAATCAGTTATAAAATAAACCAATAATTCAATGTCTGTAGTCATTGTATATATATATATATATATATAGTATATGTATATATATGGATTTGATGTCTAGCTAAGAGTATAAGAACGATTTTATGTAGCGGAACTGAGGTATGGCCACATACCTCAGTTCAGTTTAGTAGAGCACTCCCTCACGTTGTGAGGCGTGCAATTAGCGTTTGGAGTACTTTCAGGAAAAATGTAAGAACAAATTATTACTTATTCTTTATATTAGTAATCATATTGTTGATCACGATGTAGATCTAAAATAAATAATGAAATTAGTAAAAGTTGTTAATTTGTGACAACCCTAACATCCATACGCTGTCTAGACGTTGTCGGCATTTACCACAAGATACGTCCTACTGTATGTTTTTATTATACTGTGGTACTATCATCTGTCTTCGTTTTCGGGAGCGTTTCAAAAATACCCTGTATAATCCATTTTTTCCTAAAAAAAATTTAACAAATTAAGATGAAGAATAAAGACGACAAACGCACGAAAAGATATCCACGTGATTTGATTGATGAAACTCCAACTGGTGAGGATGGATTAACGAAATACATTCGACGAAAGCCAGAATATGGAGGATTCACCACCACCAATAAAGTAAGAAACGTTGATATTGACATTGATAACAGATGGATGGTTCCACACTGGACTGTATACATACAGTCAAAAACATTTCAAGCTCATATCAATATGGAATACTGCAACTCCGTAAAATCCATTAAATACATATGCAAATATGATAACAAAGGCAGTGACATGGCAGTATACGGGCTTTCAAATCGAAACAATTTCAGATGGGTCATTACATCAGTGAAGCTGTCTGGCGAATTCTTGGTTTCAGTATTCACGGACTATATTAAACTGTTCAATATCTTGTTGTACATTTAGATGAACTAGCAGCACAGTCACAAAATACAACACTTACGGCTTTTTTTTTCAATTATGTCAAGCTAATAATTTTGCGAAAACATTGCTGGTATCATGAAGTTTCAAAATATCACACTTGGAACACAACAAGCAAAATGTTTTACAGGAGAAAGCGAGGCGCTGTTGTTCCAGACTATGCTGGTGTTCGTGCATCTGATGCATTGGGTCGAGTATATACTGTACATCCAAATAACGCCGAGTGTTACTATTTGAGAATGTTGCTTCACACAGTCAAAGGTCCGACATTTCAAACTGAAAACGGTTAGTAAAGAAATATTTGAAACGTTCAAAGAAGCATGTTATTGACTCGGCTTACTTGAAAACGATCAGCATTAGGACATGACATTGGCAGAAGCAGCTCTCACGTGTCTTCCGCCACGAATTCGCACGCTGTTTGCAATTGAAGACATGAGTGGATGAAGTTGATATGTCGTATTTTTGGATTTTCGCTGTTTTATGCATGAAGGTATTATGTCCATACCAACAATTTTAAACCTTAAAACAACCAGTTTTGTAGCTATTTTAGAAATTAACTACTTGATGAAGGTGTTATGTACACATTTTTTTTAAATCAACAATGGAAGTAGGTTGTATGGGCACATAACAATTTTATAGAAGCCAAAAAAGTAAAAAGTTTACTTTTCTACAGTGGAAGAAGGAGCTGTGTGTAGCATCGCACTCTACTTCAGTGAACGAAAGTGTTATGTGCTGAACCTATTCCCTTCATTCATAAAATGACGTCACCATTCCGCTCAGTTCATTCCCGCACTTTTGAAAATCGGACGCACTTGCTGCTTGTTGTTGTCAAAAATAAATTTAACTGTTAATAAATCGATATTGCTGACTCACAAAAACAATGGCAGGAGCCAAATCAAGAGTAAAACAATTAGTGGAAGCTGCGCTTAGCCACAATTTGGTTGATACACCTGTGGAGAACATTGTTAATTTTTGGAACGAAGTTCCTTATCGGACGGTACGAATTTGGCGGATGGGGGCTAGGCGAGAAAAAGTGTAAGATTTTTCCGTCACGACCCCTTCTGACGTAATATAGACGGCCTTGGCGACTATAAGGAAGCGAGGTGGAATAATATCCATCTCCCTCGCACTTTTTCTTATCTTGCCATGAAAGAAATATTATTTTATTTTAAATGACGCTTCATTTTAATAGACTCTAGTAAGTCATTTATTTGTATTTGTTAATCAATAATATAATACTTTTATCAATAATACGAGTAATATACTACGAAAGGAACTTCGTTCTAACCGAGTGTTCCACGAGTCCACGACACTCACGCATGTTTTTGTTTATAGAATAAGGGTGACAAACCCACCTGATGGTAAGTGGTTGCTGTGGCCCATAGACATCCATATTCATCTATCTTCGTTTGCGAATTAAAATGCAGATGCGTTGTCAACCGTGAGGACTAAGATAGAATGCCTCGTTTCCAGTAAAAAGGGTCTCCGGTTCTCTACACTCACCATACGAAACAGCAGCTGCTATTTTACGCTGGTATTCTGTGAGAGCGTGGTCCTTCCCCGGTCGAGCCGACCCATTCGTGCTACAAGTATACTATTAATATATCTGCAGCATGGCTCTACCACGTAAAAAGGTCGTTTTGACTATATATTTATTCGCAATCACGTGGCAGAAGCCAATTCAATTCCGGTGGTAGCCGCCGAGAGAATAGGTCTGACGCTCGTGTGTACGCAAATCAAATGAGGCGTAAGCAAGCCGAATATGATCAACGTCATCAAAGAGATTGGAACATGCCTGACTTCCAACACAGGGAGTTTGAGGATAGAGAGCAGCAGCCAAGCGGGCCAACCACCAACTAACAAAATTTTAGAAGACCAATAGAAAAGAAAGAAGTCTAGCCCCCAAATACTCCAATTCTAAAGCAGTCAACATAGGAAACACCACCGTCCGACGCACCAATGTATGATGTTGGACCAGTCTCTTCAATGCATCCAGTTCAAGGCTATTGCCAAATTTTTGATTATGGTGGATTTATCCCGCTGGTTAATGCAACATACGAAAAACTGAGAGGCATAGACCCTAGATTACATGAGAGACTTCCTGCAAGTGCGTTTATGCACGTAATTGGGTAACCATCTAAACATAGAGATATTACAGCATCCACGCGAGGCTTAATCAAGACGTACTGCCTCAGTAGCTGATTACATTACACACATAGGCAGAGTTACTACTCCTGGAGATGAAGTTATACCACAAGAATAGAAGTTAACGGCGTCCAGATTGATTCTGGGACATTTGGAGCAGTCAATGCTGCAAACCATAATTTATATGAATGTTATGTCTGCCCATACATCAGCATGTGTCCTAGCTACGATAGCGCAGGATGAAGATTATATGCCAGTACCTAAAGAATTAATTCCTGGCCAACTAGTTCCAAATGCAAATTGGTTAGGTCATTTAAATATTAAAAAATTCATAGTATTCACAAGGATGAGGCGTGATCAGGAAGTGTCTGTTAAGAGAAGCAAACCGCTGCTTCTGCTCCCAACTATGACGGCGTCGACAATTGATGTTATTACGAGAGATGTACCAAAAGCGACGATGTCTAGAGTCTACTCGAAATGATGTGAAAGTCCAACTTCCAAAACAGGTAATTGAACTTTGTAACGCTGATAAGGGTTAGAGAATATTATTAACTTATACTGCGGAAGCTCGTCGCGCGCGACACAAACAAGATCTAAGAGGTAATACTCATGGCGTACGTTTTTATTTCATAATTAAATTGATTTTATCTCTGCTTTTTATGCTAATTTCACTTTCAACTACTTTGATTAATGAGATTTGGGGAAATAACTCCGCCTGGTTCAATGTGTATGTTAGATATTCTGCGTTTATGCAAGTGGTTTTAATGATATTTTTGTATTGAAGTGTGTCTAAATTAGAGTCTAAAATTGCGCGCGACTATTTAGAGTTAGAGTTGTTGCACCGCATGCATGGTACGAACAATTGTTAGAAGCTTTATCAAAATGGCATATTTAGTACGACTGGGTAGGAAAACGAGATTTCCTTGTACCCACGCGCGGGTAAAAGAAAATAATTCATTTAACAATTGATGGCCTTAATCACAACGCCCAACAGTGACTTCAGGGAATAGAATTTCCGAATAACGTCAATGTATTCGGCAGGCTGCGGATTTCGACTACATTATGCGACCGCGTATACAGGCTGTCCCAGAACTCAACGTCAAGCCGAAACGGGGTGACAGGATTGATTGTAACCATCATGAGAAAAATCAGAAAAAAAATCTATCCCATGCAGTTTGGAAATTATGGGCATTTAAGAAAAACCTAGAAATTTGGTCAAACTGTAACCATTTTTCGGTTATTGTGAGTTAATTTTATTATTTTTGTTCATTTAAACTTTGGAACCGTAACCCTAACTAACATTTCTAGAACCACAGTCAAAAATAATGACAAAACTGCCCCAAGTTTTCTAGAATTAAGACTATTTGTTAAACTATGAATTTAAAATTTTCTAAATTTATCGACTTTGAAAGGCCCTCCTTTAAAAAAAATGTACTAAAGTGAATTGGCAAGTGCCATTAAAAGTTCGCGTATTTAATCAGGATTGTAAAATAGATAGATATTCATCCAACGATAGGTCATCTAAAATGTCAACCAACTGTTCATTTATAAAGTTTAGGTATCGCTGTGCGTTAAGTCGCTGTGGCAGAAACACTGGTCCCAGTATGCGATCCTTAGATAAACCTGCCCATACGTTAACGGATCATCGGGTTTGGTGCCCGGTTTGTCGAATAGCGTGCGGGTTAACCTTTGAATACACGTGTGTATTTCTTCGGTTCCACAGGCCGTTTCTGGTAAATGTCGACTCGTCCGTCCAGATAACGTGCTCAATGGAACCAGGCACACGTTGTTGTTGGTCTAATAACCAACGGCAGAAAACTCTTCGGTGGTCGTGATCGCCGGGAACTAAAGCTTGCACTTTGTGCACTTTATATGGCCACATTCGGTTACGCTTTAACACTTTGTGAACTGAACAGTATGACACACTTGTTCCATCCCGACGTTAGGTTCGGATACCGGCGAACGACATCTAAAATGCGCTCCTCGGAGTGAACAGTCACTTGACTTCCACCTCCTGCCGCTACCGGAGCAATGGGCCGATTTTCCAACACTCGCTGAAATGCTGCTGTTATCAGACGAGAGTCAGCTGGGTGTCGAGCGGTCGGGAATTTCGGGTACGTCAAAACTATTAAAAATTACTTGCAAGTTTTATTGTAATTGCCGCCTCTAATTCTTATGTCGCTTGCAAACAAATCTTAGTAGGTAAATTTGGGGAATTCCCCATATGTTGGCAACGTTGACGCGAGGTGACACACAGTCGGCCGGGCGGCGGCAGCGCGTGATACGAAGGGGGCGCGACGGGGGAATGCTCGCCAGTATTACTGTGCGCGCACGCTATTGGTTCCTCATTCTTCCCGCGCTTTGAGAAAGCGATGTTTCCCAATATACAGTCGCACACAGCTTTCTTTGCGACGCGCGACGATGGTTTTAAAAGGAAGGAAAGAAAATTATTTATATCTATTGTTTTATGACTGAACTATTGAACGAAAAGGTAAATAGAATGTAAATGGGGAAAATTGTGCAGTAAAGTTAAATGTATTGAGGAAGAATACCGAAAAAATTACCATGTGGTCAACCTGATGACGGAAACATTTATCATTCGCATTGATAATGATGATTCTGATGAGTGATGATGAAGTAGCATCCAGTAACACCAACACACCATCGACATCTGGCTTCCATGTTCCATGTTCCAACGGTATAATGGACGGCGTGTCAGTCACCCTTAGCTTAAGTTTTTTTGTTACAAACTACTTTATTTTACGATAGAAATAAAAAATAATGCTCAAGTAAACATTATCCATTTTTAATTTCAACCTCTTCCAAAGTTCTAAGTAGCTAGTAAAGTACCTATTATGATTCTACAATAAAACCATTAATTACTATTATAATATTATAAAAGAATAGCCTAGTACCATGTAGTACTTTAGAACGCGACTGTATGCAGACACACCCCCTCCACCGTCGCTCAGCGTTCTTTTTACGTGACGGGACCTATACCGAGCTAGATAAAGAGTTTGGCTTCGACGCGGATATTGACCCTAGTCAGCTGATTTTATGATTTATTTATTTTAAATTCCACTGCTGGTTTAATGTTTAAGTATTTCCATGATTTTTAAATGAAATTAACGTTTTTTTTATACTAACACGATGGAGCGTGAATAAAGCTAATAAAACGTTGTGAAAGATGATTTTTTTCATCAGGATCGATTTTATATTTCACCCATCATCAAAGATATAGTTCGTACTCTCGTCTGTCTTCGTTTTCGGGAGCGCTTCAAAAATACCTGTATTCACAAAATATTCCTGCGAATAGCACAATAATAATGGACAACATCCCGTACCATTCTGTCCAAATCGACAAAGCGCCAACCAAAGCGAATAAGAAAGCAGATTTAGTAGCATGGCTGCAACACAAAGTGGAAGCGTATGAAATTATTGAAAGCATAGCGACGACGACGGTGACGAGCGACACAACACCAAGCCACCTTTCACGGTGAACACGGTGGAAGGTTTGCTGAAAAACATGTGCCCATGTCACAAAGAATGATTGGGCAAAAGTGGTGGAAAACAAAGAAAATTATTATGGATGATTTTGAGAGACATTCATTTTGATTACATTATTGAAAATCAAAATAATAATTATAAACAATGACAGCTCAACTAGTTGTAGTGAAATTGATTGAATTAATTTATTGAATAAAACTATTGTTAAGGATAACTATATAAAAAATAACTTATTTATCTGTAAAATAGTTTTTATTCAATGTATGATATTCGCGTAAATATAAGAAATCATTGAATAAATTTATTTTTAATCTATCTTCTTTCTTAAATTTAAATAACTTTGCCTCTAAAAATAAGCAGTTGATATATCGCTCATTTGGAGAAACATCGACGTAAATGTAATTTTTTCCAAAAATTAGATAAATACATATGACAAATCACTTAGAAAGTGTATTTACGTTAGGAGAAACAAAGACGTAAATCAACTTCAGTCTATTTATCGGTAGGTAGCGCTAGCGTCGTTGTTGCATTTATGCTAACTCGCAAAGATCTCGCGGAAACAGCGACGCATCGCTCAGTTGCGCGGTGAGCTCCGCGAAGTGTATTTGTGTTTGGGTGCTACATCGACGTAACGGTAATTATGACATTATTTTCGTTCTTTTTGGGGCTACAACGACGGAATGAACATTTTCGACATTGTTGTCCCAAAATATATTTATTTTGCAAAGCAATGACATAATTTTGTAATTTCCTATTAGTAATGTCGTTGTTGGTGAAAATATTATTATTTTTCAAATACGCTTAAACATTGCTTTGTGAAATTATTTAAATATATACATTTAAAAAAGAAAGCCAGCTTATTTTCACGATACCTGGCCAAGTATTTTTGTTGTGTTGTATTACATGAAATGTTCGTATAATTCTTTTTGTCTGCGTGAAGTCGATAAACTTCTAAATTCCATGGGATTATTTTAGTCTTTGAAGTTAGATTTACTTTTTAAAAATTTCTTTTATGTTGTATCATGTACAGTTAATGCATTTCACGAGCGCGCGTCAATAGTTGTAATTTAAACCTTATGTGAATGTAAATAAAAGTCACATGACGCGCGCTGGTGATTTATAATTTTGTTTTGATTTCCTATTCATTTATTTTTAGGTTATTTACAATAATGGAAGGACGTGGTAGAAAGTTGGTCAATTTAGTAATGGATAGACACGAACCATCATCTATTGACACAATGACGTATTTAAATAATGTCAATATTGTTGGTGTTGCTGATCAGAGTGGGAATGGTACGTGTAAAATAGGCAGACAACTAGACTGTTTTTTATTTTGGTTTTGTTTTGCTATAATTTATTAATTTTCTTTTAGCCAATAGAAATGAACAAGTTGAGAGTATTTATCCTGACTTGCCAAGTTTGCGAAACTCTCCGTATCACAATGAAGATATTTCAAGCATTTTTAATAACGTCGCAGAGTATGACACAAGTAAACACGAATCAGAAACCTTCGAATTCCAACCTGTTCGTGATCTTAAGAAATCTACATCAACTTTATCCTCATCTAGCTCTGATTCTGAAGACTCGACTGCAAGTAAGTCGATTTTGACACAAGGGAACGTTTCCACATTAGAACAAGACAACTATGTCGTTCCTCTTGTGTCTGAATTCCAGCTCCATTTACCAGCCAATAATAACTCGCAACCAGAAATATCTGAATTAATTTTACCAAAATCCATCGAAAATAGTGCAAATGTAGATGGCAAATATTTAAAATCAGACTGTGAAGATTTTTCACCAGATGACAGTGGTGATGAATATCGGCCAGCAAAACGCACTCGCAAAATGTCTTCATCTAGTTCAAGCAGTTTCTCTTCATCGTCATCAAGCTCATCATCAAGCAGGTCCACTTCTTTTCACTCTACTACACGCAGCTCCAACTTAATGCAATCTGGCGAGACTCTCGAGGTTATATCACAGCAAAATAATCATTCCAGTAACAGTGTGATGCCAAATGATGGATCACCCCAAAATACAGATAATATTGTTCAATCTCTAATAAAAATAAAAATAAAGGGTGAGGAATGAGGCTCAGTGGAAGAAAAATAAAACAAAACAATTAAAAATTTGGGTAAACAATATACATCTCGCACTGGTAAAACTGTTCCTGCCAAAGCAATGAAGCCGCCTTGTTCAGACAAGTGTCGATATTTGTGCTCGAACAAATTTTCAGAGGAGCAGAGGCGTGAAATATTTAATATGTATTGGGCTTTATCATCATTTCAGAGACAACGTGATTTTCTTAATTCTGTAGTTATGGTATTCCTACCAGCCGTGCGTCGTGTCAGAACAACGATAAAGAATAGAAAACACACATACTATTCCCTAGTCAACAATGGGCAAAATGTAAGAGTTTGCAAAACTTTCTTACTAAACACATTGGGAATTGCGGATAGAACTTTACGCACTGTGATCGAGGCTAAAACAAGTGAAGGCTTTCTAGGCAGTGCACCAATGGACAGTCGTGGCAAGCATGATCATCATATTAAAACTGATCCAGAAGTCTTGGACTCCGTTAGAGTTCATATAAACTCCATAGCTAGGATTGACAGTCATTATCTCCGTGCAAACACGAGTCGAGAATACATTGATGGTGGTCTCACACTAGCTGATTTACATCGTGACTACAAAAACATGAGGGAATCCGATAGCAAAACTGCTGCAAACTATGATTTATACTACCGAATATTTACTAAAGTTTAACATTTGTTTTTCATCCCAAGAAAGATCAGTGCGATCTATGTGAATCTCGTAAAAATGCAGTTGACGGTGATGAAGTATTAGAAAATCAATATTTGGAACATCTGCGCCAAAAAGAACTCAGTCGAGCTGAAAAAAAGAATGACATTGAGACTTGTAAAATGGCGGAAAGCAATAGCATTGTAGCTATATTTGATTTACAAGCTGTGATGCCTGTACCGATTGGAGAATCATCAGCTTTCTTTTATAAGTCTAAATTAAATTGTCTGAATTTAACTGTAAGTTACTCTTGACTTTTTTATTTCATAAACTACAATTTTATTTCTTAATACAATAAATTACGATTAATTTTTTAGATCACTGATATAAAAAACAAGGAGACGATTTGTTACTTCTGGCATGAGGCTTTAGGAGGTCGGGGTGCAGTTGAGATCGGTTCCTGTGTCTACAAATTCCTGCAAAAAGTTTCTGATAAATATCCTAATTCTGACGTTACGTTTTATACCGACAACTGCTGGACAGCAGAAGAACAGGTGAGTTGGATAAATGAATTGACTATTTTCAATAATTCTACATTCTTAATTTACCTAAATTATGAATATTAATGTAAGTACTACATTTTATTTTAACGTTTCCAGATTCATTTTCTCAATGTATCTGTATGCCGTCAAAACATTACGAATCAAAACCATCACTCATAAATTTTTGATCCATGGGCATATCCAAAATGAAGGAGACATAGCGCACTCGTTAATAGAAAAAGCTATTAAAAAATCTAAAAAGTCTGGGCCCATATACGTGCCAGAGCAGTACGTTCAAATCATAAGGTCTGCAAAAAAAAATGGCAATCCATTTATTGTAGAAGAGTTAAACTATGACGATTTCTATGATCTCAAAAAATTAGCGGAAGAAATTGGACTAAACACCAAAAGACGTACATGGAAACACCATTAAAACGAATGATATAAAAATGATTAAATTTCAAAAGGAAAATGGAACATATAAATTTAAAACTGGATACGAGGAAGACTGGACAGAAGCCGTTACAAAAATCTCCAGACGAAATAAGGGAGACACAAAAGATATAATAGATTTAACACTAAAGCCAGCGTATCGTGGAAAAATACCTATTGCTCAAAATAAGAAAAGTGACTTACAAGAACTAATGCAAAAAAATATCATACCAAGGTTTTATTGCAGTTTTTACGACAATGTTTTAAACATTTAAATGGTATCTACTTGTTCAAATTAAGCTAGGTACGTTAAATTTAATATTTTGTAAAAGTAGGCCTAACGAAGCTGTGATTGTCGTGCCTTTTGATTCTTTAAGTGAAAATTATCTATTATATAAGTTTAAGTTCCTCAAATATTACAAATTTTATTCGAAATAAATGGATAATAGTTTGATTACTTTCAAAATATGGCTTCATTTTGTCATAAAATCATAAAAATGTATACATGCACTCTGCGCATTATACTGAATCTTTGGGAAACAAAGACGGAATTGTAGGTATCCGACATATTTTTATTTATTTATTAGAATACCAACATAAATATTCAGCTTTATTGAAAACTACATAAAATTACATTAGTATAGCCACATTTTAAATATAAAAAAATAGGCAAGAGTCATCATCAGGAGACGGTAACACATTACAAAATAAATAAAAACACTTTAAATCACTCTCCTGTAAAATTGGAAAAATAGCAATTACGTCGATGTTTCTCCAAATGAGCGATATATACATACTAAGAAACTGATAAATTTTGTTTTAAATTATATTTTCTAATTTATTCTGGTATTAACCTCGTAAGGCCATTGGGTGGCCCAAGGTACTAATTAATATAGTCATTCAAGCCCAGATCCAAAAAATATAGATACTCGTAGCTACAAGGTGTCTTGTAGGAGACTTAGAGCTAGTTCAGACATGGCGGAATCCGTGCGGATGCAAATCGCGCGGTTAGACTGCGCGGATCTTATTTATATTAGCGCCTATAATTCGTTCATACCTGTCCGCGCGGATTGACAATCGCGCGGCTACTCTCTCAACCGCTAGAAAATGAATTCGCGCGGTCGCCGTTCGGATCTATTTACTTGACGTACCTAGAGCGCGTTCAGTTGCTCTGCGTAAGCCGTGCGTATCGGACGGTGACAATGGATCGCTTCGACACCGAGCTATTCATCGATGAGGTGGAAAAGAGACCTGCTTTGTGGGACATCCAATGTGCAGAATATTCTAATAAAATTATTAGAAACGGAGCTTGGCAGGAGCTGGTGGAGATTTTTGGAGAAAATTAGGATTCTTTGGAAAAAAAAGGTTCTTTTTGGTCAGTAAGTATTTAAGGGTAGTTTACATATTTTGTAATTGACAGTCCACCCCAAATAACTAAACTATATAAAACGTTGTTATTGTGATTGGAGGTAAGTATCGGGCGCGGGAAAAATATCACGTTACCATAGTAACGGAGTAGCTAGTGACTATGTGCAACCGACGCGACGCCAACTTGAGTTTAGTTATTTGGCGCGAACTCTAACAAATTTTAATTTTATATTTTTGTGTCTTGCCATTCTACACGACCCTCATTTACAAAGTAATTAGCATATTTGTCTCTAATGTTTAATGATGACGGTGTACCCCTTCCTGCATGTAATGTATTAAGATTACTCATTGGCGCAGTATATAAAGTAACTTCATACTGTACACCATCTCTAGTTCTAACAAAATTGTGTAGCACGCAACAGGCCTTTATTATGTCTTCGGCAAAGTCTATATTAACGTTTATAGGCCTATGAAAAATGCGCCACTTGTTTGCCAGAATTCCAAAAGTGCATTCAATATAACGTCGAGCTCTTGATAACCTGTAATTAAATATTTTTTTTTCCGTATGAAAGCCCTCTACCTGCATAGGGTCGCATTACAGTTTCGGATAAACCAAACGCTTCATCGCCAACTATGACGTATGGCAATGGCGTAGGATCTGTGTTAGATATTGGTTTAGGTTTTGGTATGTGTAATGACTTTTCTATTAATCTTTTATAAAATACCGAATTTTTAAAAATTGCAGAATCACTACTTTTTCCATATGATCCAATATCTATGAAAGAAAAACAATAGTTACTATCACAAAGTGCCAACAGCACTATGGAAAAAAAGTTTTGTAATTGTAATACAAAGATCCAGAATCATTGGGTTTTGTGATCCTTATATGCTTGCCATCTATGGCGTCAATGCAATTGGAAATTTGCATATTTTCAAAATCTGTAGCTATTTTCTTCCATATATCTTCGCTGGGTTCAGGCATGACATTTTTTGCGACTTTTTCCCACAGAGATTCACATACTTCACGGACAATTCCTGTAATTGTAGATTTGCCAAGACGAAAGTTGTAATGCAGTTCTCCAAAGGAACAACCAGTACCCAGATATCTGAAACAATATAATCTTGATCTGTATCGTTTTGTTAAAAAAATTGTAAGCTTTTCATTTATACATTATAAGTCGCGGGCACCAGCTAGTTGAATATAATGAGTGTCAATTATTTTATTTAAAATTTTTCAAACTTTTAATGAGTGTCTTCAATTATTTGACCGCTCCTGTATTTATAAGTCTACAATTTTGTTAAAGATAGTGATTTCTGTTCCAGGTGAAACATTACAAAAAAAGGGGAAGAACATACGGGATGCTTATAATAAGGAATTCAAGAAAGGCAAATCAATTCCTTCTGGTTCCGGTGCATGTAAAGGTTCAAAATACATGTATTTTGCCGGCTTTCTTTTCTTCAGAAGACGGTAGAAAACAAAGAAACAACCTCAAACATACATGAAGCCAAAAATGAAGGAATTCAAAACATTGACCAAAACCACGATAATTTTGTTAATGCACGTGAAATACAATCAGTACCCAATAAAAGGAAGAAGACTAAAATTACTTCAGAAGAGCGATTGGCTGACATATTAGAAAATAGCATTGAATCAAGGGATAAAATACAGAGACAATTACAAGAAAGTATGTCAAAGCAAGATGATGATGATAAGCTTTTTTGTATGTCATTGTATAAAGAGTTAAAAAAAGTCCCAGAAAATAAGCGTTTGGCTACTAAAATTGAATTACTCCAGGTAATACAAAAAGAGCAGAAATTACCAGCGCCTATTCATATCACGAGCCAGCAGAACACGCCTAATGCAGTATTTTGGCAAAACCAACAATATTCAAACCCACAAGGATATTTTACTGGATATTCTACAATCGTACCAGGAGAGTCTCCATCGCCTTTATCATGCAATAGCACTGACGACTCACAGTCTTCTATAGTACAAAATATATATTCTGATGTATAAAATAAATATCTTACCTTAATGTAATCACGAGTTTTTCTTCTGGGGCCACGCTTGACCTCATATGGGTGATGTAGATGTAGATGCAATTTGTTCACTGATCATTTCTAATAATTCATCAAATGAATTTATCGACATTCTCAAATAATTGAAGAATTTTGGTTCAAAACTTCTTAATTTTGGATATAAAGTCTGAAACTGACCATGGGTGAGCCGATCACGTAATATTGGATGCACCCAATACTGCCGTTTCTTCTTTCTTTTTTTTTACGGAGCAACAAGTACACACATATTGCTTCTTCGACTTCCATGATTGGACTGGAACGACTGTCACTCTATGCGGATTACGGCACTCCGCATTTACATCCGCGCCTGTCTGAACACTTGCGTTTAGAACCGCGCGATTTGCATCCGCACGGATTCCGCCATGTCTTAACTAGCTCTTATTCAATTTTGCGTCATAGTGATTTCGAATTTGGCGCCTTTGACAAGTGCTAAAAGCTAAAAATTTCTGAACGAAAACTATGACTGTCAACTAGAGATCGGGGGTTGGCTGATTTCTGACACATTGTCATTGGACTTCCACGATGGCAGCTCCATGAGGTCGAGGCAAGTTAAATACATTTATATTATTGTAATCCTCTGTATTTCAGATGAATTTTGGATTAAAACTGAAAAAAACATATATTGTCAGTCTTTGTAAGTAATTTATTCAATGTTTTAAGCAGTATTTGTAGTGAATCTGACTGTCCGAAAAAATAGTTCCGCTAGTGCCACTCCCGATCTCAAGTAGTATGGTGTATTTTAGCTGCATGTTTCTATGCATTCTATCTACGAGAACTTTGGTTTCATAACTTGAGTATTTATGTTAAAGACGGGTTAGCCAAAGAAAAAGCTAATTGTTATACCTGGACCGAAGATATAGCGGATCGTGGAAGTTCAGAAGTCGCAAGTACACTCAAGTTCTGCAAGATTTGTGGAGGTAGATCCAAGTTGCCAGGGTAAAGATCACTTGATAATTTGGCCGGATTCATGTGCAGGACAGAACAAAAATTTCAATTTGATAAGTCTTTACCAATACTTGATCTTAAAAAAATATTTCAAAATTATAGACCACAAATTTCCCGAAATGGGACTTCATATTTGGATTCAGACCGGGATTTTGTGCGGATAGAAAAAGTGCTTCGGAAAAATGATACAATCTATACGCCTGAGCAATATCGAAGCATTATAGGGAAAGCTTCACGAAACAACATAGTTATTGATATGACTGACCATTTCAGGAAAATAAACGATCTGCAAGTGAATTTGAATTTGACTAAAGGAAAAAAGATACAAATAACGAAAAAATAAGTTTTAGGGATGGCGTGAAATGGATCAGAGTTGATAAATATGGTTCATATTTATGCAAAGAGTCATACGACGAAATTACACTATTCAAGAAGGTTGACATTTTAAAAAAAAGGGGTGAAGTTAATCCAGATTTTTAGGTGTCACGTGTGGATGGGAAATATGGTACTGTGTCGGTTGAAAAAAAAAGCTAATATAAAGGAGCAATTTAAATTTGTTAAACCGGAAAACAGTTATTATATTAGTCGATTTTAAAAGAAGAATAATCGTTTTTCGTTTGTTTTGAGTTCTCTTTCAGACTTAATCTTGTCAATTTGTTTAAATTTATCTCTTTCAGACTTAATTTTGTCAATTTGTTTAAATTTTCTTTTGCGGAAGGAGTTATGTTCAGTTTTTTTTTTAATAAAGTACTAAATATACATTTTGTTTTTCTATTTCTTTCCTATTATAAAAATACTGAACAGCTTACGCCGCTTGACACCATTTCGGCATGAATACACTGAAAGCGTTTTGAATTATCTTAAAGTGTTTATGCGAAACTTTGAACTCAATTTTCTCGAAATAAGAATTTTGCGACATATCACCTTCATACACTCACGTCTTCAATTATTTCAACGACTTGCGCGCCTTTTGATCCAAAAAATCTTTGGGAAAAGAACGACGAAAGCATGAGTGACGATATACTAAGAGACAAGCATGTAGAATGAATCAGAATATAATGAATATAAAATAGAAAATGAATATAAAATGTGGAAATCCAGGTTTCCGATAACATTATATACATATTGGAGACGAGACATTCCATTTTAGTCCTTACGGGTGACAGCCCATCTGCATTAACCTGGGTATGCCAGAAGAAGCAAAGCAAGTTGAATGCAGTGGAGATGCGATCTTTCGTAAATGTGCGGCGTTACCATGGCCGACCGAAAGCGAAACGAAGAGATTCAATATGGCAGGTTTGAAAGATGACCTTATCATAAAAATTAATAAGGGCGTGCTTCGATGGTTTGGGCACGTTGAGCGAATGAGTGAAGACC
>JAGSMP010001316.1:0-56939 GCA_029286625.1 Parnassius orleans
AGAAGAAGCAAAGCAAGTTGAATGCAGTGGAGATGCGATCTTTCGTAAATGTGCGGCGTTACCATGGCCGACCGAAAGCGAAACGAAGAGATTCAATATGGCAGGTTTGAAAGATGACCTTATCATAAAAATTAATAAGGGCGTGCTTCGATGGTTTGGGCACGTTGAGCGAATGAGTGAAGACCGAATGGTGAAGAAAATATATAGCGCGAAAGTTAATATTAAAAGGTGTCGAGGTAGACCGAGACTAACTTTTCGAAGACCATGTGAGCAAACTGCTCGAAGAGGGAGGGTCAAGAGTACCTGGATACCTAGACGTGCATGTATGAAGAAGATTATGAATCTGAAAGAAGGAAAGAGGTATGTAAGGATCGTGACACTTATGATCTGTTCTCTCTGGCTACCCTGTCAGGGACTGTGCGTAAGATAAGTAAGTAACTACTAATGCTACCCGTCATTGCTTGACCTTATTTTTGTGTCCTCTTCTGAACTCGCTGTTAAGCATGGTCAGTGTCCAGCTGATGCTTCTCTTACCATGATCTTATATTTCTCTCTTATAATGTCCGGCCACCTAAAATTAAGTCTAAAATACTTCTGCAACGCAGTTTCGGTGGTATGAATGTTGAAAATCTCTGCAAAGATGCTTCCAACATTGATTGGTCGGCTGTTTTAAATGCAGACTCTATTGACGATAAAGTTGCAATATTACGACTAACTTAACCTGTCTGTATGATAAACATGCACCAGTTCGCGTAATTAAAATGAGACATCACCCTTCACCATGGCTGACTGATGAAATAAAAACCATTTTAAATAAAAAGCTGCAGCCAAGACAAAATATAAATGTGTTTACATCTATGAACTGGGAAAAATATGTTACTATTCGGAATCACTGCCAGGTGTGTAGGGATGCTCAACGCCACTATATCCATAAATCGGTACAAATTGGTGATGCAGCAAGTCTGAGTTTCTTAGATCAATGGGGTTGGAAAGTCCCGTAATAATGTACTTCTAAAGATTTAAATATTGATTTACTAAATCATCACTTCTCATCCTCGTCCAACTTAAATGGAGCTTCAAAATTGAAACATTAAATTTTCTTTCATCGCTTCCAACTTCTGATCATTCATCTTTTGTCCTAAATCAATTTCTGCTTGTGATGTTAAGAAGAGTATTCTATCCATTACTTGAATGCAATTGGCAGTGACTGTATCAGCCGTAATATGATCCTTCCGATTCTTGACATAATCATCCCAATACTTTATATCCTCAATTCCTCCATTTCTTGTGGTGTTTTCCATCAACATGGAAAGACGCTCACATCATACCGTTGCCGAAAACCCAAACCCTACATCTTTTCGAATATTGTCCTATATCTATATTGCCATTCCTATCCAAAGTTCTCGAACGCCTGGTTTATAATCAGCTCAGTGCTTTCCTTCGCAATAATTCCTTCTAAATCCTCTACAATCTGGTTTCGTCCTGGGCATAGTACTGTCACAGCCTTACTCAATATTACGGAAGATATAAGATCTGAAATGAAAATGGCAAATTAACTATCCTTTCTCTGTTAGATTTTAGCAATGCCTTTAATTCAGTTGATTTTGAAATTTTACTGGGTATACTTAGCTCTTTAACATATCTCCAAGAGTGATTGGTTGGTCTGAAGTTACCTGTCTGGGCGCCGGCAATGTATTCGCATTAATGACACATTCTTCTTGGTGTGATATCATTGCTGGTGTCCTGCAGGGTGGCGTATTATCTCCTACTTTTTCAATTTTTATTAATCTATAGCCACTAAGATTACTTCTTCCTACCACCTATACGCAGATGATCTTCAATATATACTCATGTTTCTCCTAGTGAACTAGCTGTAGCTATTAGTACTATAAATAGTGACCTTGAGCAAATATTGCAGCAATTTGGTACGTAGAAGAGCCACGCTGCAACTATATTATAGTTGTAGCACGAATGGGTCGGCTCGACCGGTGCAGACCACGCTCTCAAATACCAGCGTAAAATAGCAGCTCAATGCTGCTGTGTTTCGTATGGTGAGTAGAGAACGGAGACCCTTCTTACTGGAAAGAGGCATTCCATCTTAGTCCTCAGGGTGACAACGCATGTGCATTTTGATTCTAATTGAGGATAAATGTAGATGTCTATGGGCCAGTACCCACTTACCATCAGGTGGACTGTGTGCTCGTTTGTCACCCTATGCTATAAAAAAAAATCAGATTGGGCAAATACATATGGCTTGAAGATTAACCCCTAAAGACTCAGGTAATTATCATCGGAAGTTCTGAATATGATTGGAAAATCAAACCTATCTCAAGCACCTGTTTTTGATGGAAATTTTATCCCTGTTAGTGAAAAGTCAAAGACTTAGGAATTTATATTGACAGGAACCTATCATGGGGTCCTCAAATAGGAAGTTAGTCGTAAACTCTTTGCAGCTGCTCGATCATTGAACAGATTAAGGAACTTTCTACCTACTGCCACTAAATTGCGCTTGCACAATCTCTGCTTCTCCCAATTATGGACTATGCAGATGTCAGTATCTTGATCTCACCGAAAAGCAACTTGATAAACTTGAGCGTCTTCAAATATTTTTGTATAAGATTCATATTTATTTGCAAATATGATCACGTTTCTTGTTTCCGCATAAGCTCAAGTGGCTCCTATTCGTCTTCGCCGGAATGCACATATTCTGTCACTTTTACAATGTTCTCTTTAATCCTTCCTATCCTTTTATCTTAAGGATCGCTTTGAATTCCTTCACTACTCCCATCTGAAAGTTTTGAGATCATCAGAAAATTTTACATTAAAATGCCTGCCCATAATACCAAATTTTTGGACAGGTCGTTTACTATCCAAACAGTCCGTCTATGGAATGCCCTACCTCTGTCAGTCAGATGCGCCCAATCTTATCTGTTTTTCAGAAGCTTGTACACAGTCACTATCTTAACTTTTGAATTCGTGCATCTATATATGTATACATTCGTATTTTATGTCTTTATTTGTTATTTATTTTTTATATATTATATGGAAATCTTTATAAATATTATTTCTGCATCACCAAACCACACAATTTTCTGCTTTTTGTAATCCTGTCCATCCAAAGGTTGTCTGGAAGAAATCGCTTTTAGCGATAAGACCGCCCATTGTGTCACTATTTTGTTTTTATTTTTCTTTCGTTTATGTATTGATTTGGTGTAAAATAAAGAATTATCTATCTATCTATCTATCTATCTATCTATCTAATGGTTATTTATCTACGTTAAAGTTTTTCAAGTTTATAAGTCAACTAGAGGTGGTTTTGGTTTTTTAAATGAAGGTGTCAGAAAGTCAGTAAGAAAAATATAAAATTATAATTCGGTGGTATATCAGATTTTCGATTTAAATTTTAGCATTTATTTAGCATATTTACACGGGTGAAATTATTAATTATTAGTATGGTTTAAATGTGACAAATTTCTACCAAAAATTCAAGAGAGGCGCGTTCGCTTCAAAATTAGGCGATATATACTAAAAAATATATCAATATGTTAAGGCCAATGATAACAAAAAAAACCTTACTTTGCACGTGGAAGTCCACAGGTAAAAATATCAATAAACATTTCAACATTTATTTACATAACATAATATACAATATTTTATTATATACAATATTAAAAACTATAATTAAAAAAAAAAACTAAAACTAGTAATTCAACATTGTACTGACTTTATTGCAAGGTTGGAATGATTTTTATCTCTTAAAGCCAATAATTGACTTTCTTGAATCACACCTGGTTTCTACCAGGTGTGATTCAAGATGTTGTGATGAAACTACATGGTAAATCGCACTCTCTTAACGAAACAAAAGCCTATTCACTATTGCCTTGAAAATACCCAGATTGTAATCGCATGAAAAGACAGACGCCAGTAAATTAATTCACACCCTTGCTGTAGGCATTACGAAAGACGAAGCAAACCGCTGATTCGAATGCGTTGAAGAAAATTTGTTGCAAGTGCAACATGACATTATAAATTATTAATATAATTTAATAAAAAGTTTTGATTTGATGTATCTATGGACTGCATTAGCCTATTACTATAAAGTGGTTTGTTTGCTTGTTTGTATAAATGATGGATTCTCTTTCGCCGTCAAAACACGGCAAGTGACACTTTATGGTAGTGAACTATATATTGTCTGTTTATCCTTTCTAGTAAATTCAATTTACAACATTTCCTAAGAAACGAGATGTATATTAATTTCAATTTCGTCTATAATTCAAACAACAATACAATGAAAAACTATGCCACATCAAAGAAGCTTGTTAAAATTAAGGAATTAATTAAAAAGTTTCGAAGTTTATTCTGTAATTATTGATATTATAAGATGCCAACTAACACTGATTGGATTTGTTATAAGACGTGGGAAACTCGGCAAAAGTTCAACAGATATTAAGCCAAGCGTGAAGTATGTAAGCCCTGCAAAAATTGGTTAACTTTCCTTTTTTATTATTTACACTGTTATTGACACTTAAAAGAATAACAAATGGTGAATTTAGTGGCTTTAGACATTCTCTCCCATATAGATGCATTAAATGTAAATAAGATGTCATGAAGTTAAGAAGTTGAGTTTAAAGAGTAGCGAGCTAATGGGACCACATTTAGCCAGAAAAAAATAGGTTTAAATAGGAAATTGAGAAAGAAGTGACAGGTGGTTATTTCATAGCCTATACAAACACTAACCAAAACTCCGATTTGTCGCCTGATGCAAGTAATGCAGTTGATACATTTTTTTATATGTCCCACGTTAACATGGGACCTATAAGTTCCAGACTAACATGGGTTAAAATTACATAACATTATATTTAATACTCACATTAATAATGCTGTGTAAAATTTACGCCCACCTCATGCCATACCTAGAACAAAATGAACCGCCAGTATGGGTTTTGCTGAAATCGATTAACTGGGGATCTTCTAGCGCATGCAATTTACATATAGGGCAAGGCCTTCGAGAAAAGTCGGGAAGCTCTTGTTGCAGAAACAGAAACAGATTTTTTTTATTCAATATAGATTATAAATAATACTTATTGAAAGTCACTCTTTTGTTTATTACCACTGGTTCGAAAAAAAACCTCTGTCTTGGGAAGAACCAGCAAGAAACCCAGCGGGACTTTTTTTAAATAACAGCTTACAATCATGTATGTTACACAATTAACCACACAAATCAAATTAGAAATAGCTTGGTAGCGAACACCTCATTCCCAGGAGTTATTATCATCCATAAATTCCTTAATATTATAATAACCCTTTTTATACAAACTATGTTTAATAAAGTTTTTGAAATTTGAGCAGGTCAAATTTTGTATATTTTCTGGGATTTTTGTAAAAGCGTATATATCGCCCCAAGAATGAATTACTGACTCGGTGGAGTTGAGTAACTGGTACTATTGTGTTTGTTCCTAGTATTTACAGAATGAATATCACTTATTTTGTATAACTACTTTTATTTTTGTGTACGTACATTACATTTTCATAAATGTATTGAGAGGCCAAAGTTAATATATTAATTTCTTAATTTTGTCGGAGCGACTCTTTAGGTTTTAAATCATAGATTGCTCTTGGCCTCTTCTGTAAAACAAATATAATTTCAGTGTCAGTGTGTCCCATAGCAAAATACCATACGACATTATGCTATGGAAATAGCTAAAGTAAACATTTCTAGCTGTTTCCACACTGGTAATATTTCTAATCTTTTTTACAGCATATGCTGCAGAACTAAGTCTGCTTGCTAACTTTGATATATGGGGCTCCATTAGTTTCGCGTCTAGTGTTATTTCAAAGAAATGGTGGTATCGACAAGACTCAGTTCTCCTCATTTAAAATTACATTAGTATTTAAATGTTTGACATTTGGAGTCATGAATTTCATAAATTTCGTTTTATATATTTATTTAAATGCATATTATTAACATTAAAACAATTCACTAATTTAGATATAGCATTAATTACTTCGTCATATTTTAATAATTGTCGTTTTAATTTGAAAATTAATGAAGTGTCATCAGCAAGTAATTCTATATTATGTTTATCCACTACTATGTAAGGTAAGTCACATTATACATAAGAAACAGAAAGGGCTGAGAATTGAGCCTAGGCACGCCCATTTGTACTATCGACCCGGAAGAACTCATACTATTAATGACAACTTTTTGAGTTCTGTTACTTAAATATGAAACAATTAATTTAAGAGCATTACTTTACACCGTAGTGTTGTAGTTTCTGATTAATGTTTCATGTGAACACAATCGAAGTCTTTGGATAGGTCACAGAATATACCCAAAGCATCCCTGAATTCTCCCATGCATTGAAAATATATTTAATCAGCTCAACACCAGCATCAGTTGTCGAGCGACCCTTGTGAAACCGAATTGATTTTATGAAGTAAATTTATTAACTTTAAAAAACATTTGATCAAAAATAATTTTTTCAAAATTTTACTTAGTGTTGGCAGTACAGAAATGGGTCTAAAATTGGCGGGGTCTAATGTACTACCAGATTTAAATAAAGTATTACTTTCCTATGCTTCATCAAATCAGGAAACACACCATATTCGATACTAGTATTAAAAATAATAGCTAGTTGAGAGACGCGATATATTGATTATAGACGCAATAACTTTAAAGGAAATGCCCCACAGATCCGCAGTTTTCTAATATCAATAGTTTTAAAATATTTTACAATATCTTTTGATGATATTTATGAAATGTAAAATTTTGTACACGCATTTACATTTTGTTTGAAGTAATGATTCGGCGACGGCAGGAGAAGAATTCAGTGACATAGTGGTTAAGATCGGAATATCCGTAAAATATTTCTCAAAACCATTGCAACATCCTGATCTGATTCCGTTAATTTGTTGTTAAAACTTAACCGGTAGTTTGAATTGCGAGAGTTGACCTCACCTTTAGACAGTGGAAAAAAGTGTATCTCAGTTTTCTTAGATTTGGCTAAAACATTCGATACCGTGTCAATAAAAATACTATTAAAACGATTGGAAAACTCGGTATCAGAGGCATTCAACTCAAATTATTCAAAAGTTATCTTCTGAGAGATATCAATGCGTTGGGTAAATAATATTATAGTAACAAGATTTATTAGTAACACATGGCGTGCTACAAGGAAGTATACTCGGACCAACCTTATTTCTTATTTATATTAACAATTTAACAAAATTTGATCTCTCTCAGGGACATATAATCTCATATGCAGATGGCACTGTTTTGATATTTGCTGCGGATACGTGGACAGATGTATTATCATCAGCACAGACAGGTTTAAATGCAATTACTAATTAGCTTTACAGTAATAAACTCTCACTCAATATTAGAAAAACAAAATATATAGTTTTTTCATTAAGAAAATCTATTCGAAATCTTGAAAATTTTAATTTAGTGATTCATTCATATAATTGTTCAACAAGACACAATAGCTGTTCCTGCCTTTCACTTGAGTCTGTTGAATATATTAAATATCTGGGGGTTATAATAGATAGTAATTTAAATTTTAAACAACATATTAACACACTAAGCAGAAGAATTCATAAATTAATATATATTTTTAAAACCATTAGACACGTTTTGGATCCATATGTATTAAAACGAGTTTACTTAGCTTTATGTCAGTCTATTATAACATACTGCATATCAACGTGGGGTGGCGCTTCTAAAACGGTGTTACAAAAGATTGAGTTCTCCCAACGTGCTATTCTCAAAGTAGCAACATTTAAACCTTTCCTATACCCTACATCACAACTTTATGATAACTGTCAGGTCCTTACGGTAATACAACTGTTTATATTAACGATCATTCAGAAACAACATAGTTTATTGCTATACAATCCAACGAACTTAAATAAACGCAGGAAATTTTCCGTAGATACAACTAATTTTAAAACAACTTTTATAAGAAGATTCTTTGCATTTTTAGGACCACACTTATATAATAAGCTAAATAAAACATTAGATATTTACCACTTTAATAAAGTAGATTAAAAAAACTGTACATACTTACCTACAAAAATAATTATAATGAAACTGAAAACCTTCTTAGTATTCAGACTTAAACATAAATTTCATATAACTTTACCCGTAATACTACCTGTATTATAATAATAATATCCAGACACACACACACACACACACACACACACACACACACACACACACACACACACACACACACACACACACACACACACACACACAAACACACACACACACACACACACACACACACACACACACACACACACCATATACACACATTTTACATAACATATTTACACATCTTCCTTAAACTGCTCACACACATTACACTAATACACAAATACTACAGTCATACATTACACATTAAGAGAGAGGAACGACATTATTAGTACAAATTATTTTTGTTTGTGCCTTGGTATAAGTAATAACTTAGCATATGGAACGTAACATGTGATCCATTAAATTTCATTGTACCTAGGTTATGTTAGCATAAAGTACAAACTCGTTAGATAATACTAATTAATTAACTTTTGCTTGCATCTTAATATTTATGTAAATTAACGGTGGGGATGTGGCGCTGACAGCTGATGCACAGGTCTCCTAGTTCGGCTGCAGATGCTATGTTTCAAATATATGTACCAAATTAGCTTTATTAAGTGTTAAGCAAATATCTGGTTGTAATACCTTTTGGAAATAAAGAACTTATTATTATTATTCGGGATATTTATAAAGTATTCTCATTTGGTTGGGCTGAATAAATATATAAAAGAAATATAGTAAATAATATATAAATATATAATGTATATATATATTATATATACTAACACAAATAATACATAAATAAAAAACCCAACCAAATTGAAGCCCTCGGGGAGACCAAACGGCCGAGCGTTAGGGGAAAGGGAAAGAAACCGGCGGACGATGCGGACGGTGTGAGGAGCACCGTCTGCATTTGAGCACGAAGCGGTCCGTCACGGAGTCCCAGTCGCCCCAGATGACCCTGAGAGGCTGACCGGGATTAGCCCGTTCGCAGAAACGACCACAGGAATAATTTCGGTCGGCAGACCACCATTACGTCGGTCACCTCGTGAGCCAGGTCTAGATATTTTGTCAGCTTATCTGTTTCGGCTTTCACGAGGTTCTCGTCATAAAGAATGGTAATATCGACCAAAATAACCTTGATTGTGCCCGGTCCATCAGCACAATATCAGGCTTATTCGCAAGAATAGTCTTGTCTGTGATGATGGCCCGGTCCTAGTAGAGCCTGGCGCGGTCATTTTCGAGCACGGCTTCCGGCAAGTACTTATAATATGGCATTTTCCTATCCACGAGATCGTATTTCAGAGCGAGCTCCTGGTGTAGAATCCTGGCTACTAGGTTGTGTCTGTGCAAATACTCAGTGTTAGAAAGCGCCAAACAGCCGGAGATGACATGCCTAAGTGACTCGCCGGGATGGCGACAAGCTCGACAGATGTCGACGGCGCCATCCTTTAGGATGTATCTCCGATAATTGTTGGTCTTAATAACCTAATCCTGTATCGCACAGACAAAACCTCGGTTTCCAAAGAGGTCACCGAAACGTAGCCAGTGGAGGAGGCGCTGTGTTCACGAAAGGCTCACGAGCCTTTGTAGAACCTCCCGTGGAGCTCTCCTTCCATACGGTCTCCCGGTCGAAAATGCACTGTACTGCTGGGTCTTGCCATTGCTCGTTGGCTAAGGATAGAGGAGTAAGCCCTTTATCACACGAAATGACGTCCCTGTAGAATGGATCATCTGATCTCGCCTGAAAGTAATTACGGAGGCTGCAGACTTCGCGATTATGCATGGTGAAAGCGTTCAAAAAGCCGTGCCCACCATGTTTTCGCGGCAAGTATAGCCTCATTACTGACGATCTCGGGTGATGCATTCTGTGTGACGTCATAACCGGCCCGGTCCCGGCCAGCTTCGCGGCAGTACGACGCAGCGTTAGCGCTATTGTGTATTTGGCACAGAGTAATAACTGGTATAGAGGTGACTGAGTGCTGTGCTACAGCAATATCATGGATAACCTTAACAACACATTCTGTCGAAAGGATCAGTCAAGTGACAGCGAGGGACCGCTCAGGTCTGGGGACATGAGCGTAGACGAAAACCTTGAAAGGGTGTCACCTCCACCTTTTGTGACATTTCGTAAAGCGGCCTCAAGCTCTACAGATCCAGACTTCAGAGTGAACTTCAATCTTCCAGAATAAAATTCTCAACATGATGGAAAAACTATCACGACAGGATGAAAAGATCTCCAAACTGGTAAAAGATACTGAGGATGTCAAGACCTCTATAGGAGTTATGAGTGACATCTTCGACGACTTAAATAAGAAAATTGAAGATGTTGACCATCGACTTAGCGACCTGGAAAAAAAATCAAGGTCTATCTCCCAGAGTCAGATCATATTCAACTCGTCGAGCTTAGGCAAGGCTGGATTACATGGAGCAAATATCGAGAAGTTGTAATGCCGAAATCAGTAATCTTCCGGAAAGGCGTGGTGAGAACTTGTTAAATGTAGTAAAATATAGCTAGTATTATAAATCAGCCGGTTACTTCACAAGATATTGTGGCCGTTCATCGCGTACAACAACTAAATCCGACTAGCTCACGACCGAAGAATATAATTGTCAGATTCTCCAGTCAAATAATGCGTGATAATTTTATATCTGCAGCACGTCTTAAGAAAAATATTATATCTGAGCAACTAAAAATCGAAGGAACGTCTCACAAGATCTACATCAACGAGCATCTAACGCTAAATAATAAAAAGCTATTTCGTCGAGCAAGAGATGCAGTCAGATAACATGGATATAGATTCATCTGGGTCAAACACGGAAACATCCTTGTTCGGGCAAAAGACACCTCCCCTGCCTTTACTATACGTTCTGAAAAGGACTTACTTAAAATTAAACCAATTAATGTTCCCGAAACATAGTCTACGTTTTTTTAATGTATATCTGTATAATTACGTTTTTACTTTAATTTTGGGTTGTTTGATCGGAGAAGCTAATATTTGTCAACTTTATACACGCTATAGTGAGATTAGGTGCTTAGTGTTTACTCTCTTTGATTGTTTGAAGCTAGGCGCTCAAGCGTGCATTATCTGTGACTTGCACGTACTCGATTGTTTTACCGTATACCCTGCAGTAATAATCGCTACCTGCTATCAGGAATTATTGAAGATAAAACTTAGTTTTTACTGTTTTTATAGTTTTATGCGACATTCTGTAATACATTCTGTGTGCAATACTACAATGATGTGTGTGAAAGAACATTTAATTGCAGATTTGATGATTGTATATGATGTAAACTGTGTTAATTGTCACTTCATTTACACACATAATAACAAATTATCGCCTTCCTATTCTTTAGGTTTCTTTTTTTTTTAGGCAACATGGTAACAATTATTTATATGTTTTTATATTGTAAGTGAATAATAAATTAACTATTTATTATCAAAACTGCAGAGGTTTACAGACCAAACTTAATACTTTATACAATAATATTCTTGCAGAGTGTTTTGATATTATAGTATTAACTGAAACGTGGTTAATACCTAATATTGCTGATTGCGAGTTAATGGATTCCCGTTATTTAATATTTCGGTGTGACAGAGACCGGGAGGCCTGTGGGAAATCGGACGGGGGTGGTGTTTTGGTGGCGGTACGCCGTGGATTAACTGCCATTCGTTGTGTAATTAAGCCGCCACCAACGTCTTATGATAATGTATGTTGCAATGTGCCCTAATATTGACTATGTATTTTAAGATTAGAAACATCTGTGTACCATGAATGTAGTGTAGTCTGTGGCGTTTACATTCCGCCGAACCAAAACATGAACACATATGAATTATTATTTAATGCCTTTCATTATGAATTCACCTAGTGTGGTTAATGATTTTTTATTTTGGGATTTTAACTTACCACACGTGGAATGGGTTTCTAATGATAAGTACGCAATTATGCGAGATCCGCTGCATAGCTTTACACCTACCTACCGACTTTCTAACTTTTTGTCATTATTGAATGCCAAACAATATAATGTATTTAAAAATACTATAGATCGCATTCTTGACCTTTTATAAGTAATACTGATACTTGCAACTGTGAGCTGCCACTGCCTTGGTTCAAATAGATATTACCACCCACTTTTATAGCACATATATTTTAGACGTACCACAAAACCAATGATTCGTTGTGCACATCCTAAGTATAAATTTATTGAAGCTAATTATGTTGATATTAATAGTGAAATAACTCTATTAATTGGTCCAATATACTATATGGGCTCTCATTGAATCGGCTGTATTCTTGTTTTATGAGGAGATAAATAAAATTATTAGAAAACACGTACCTTACGGCCTAATAAATCAAAAAGAATTTCCTATGGTTCTCACGTCCTTATTCATGTTTTTAAAATAAAGAAAAGCGTGGATTAGATGGAAAAGTACGGTAATAAATCGGATTATGAGACTTTCGCAGTATTTCGTAAAAGATTTAAATCATTATGTAAAGAATGTTATAACACTTATATTAATTCAATCGAAACTGGTATGTATAGGATTTAAAATTGTTTTGGTCTTTGTAGAAAACGCAAAAGGATAAAATGGTATTCCAACAACATGATTTATAATAATTCTCGTCTAACAACCTGCAAGAAATATGCAACATGTTTTCAAAATATTTTGGATCTGTATATGTGGAAAGCGATGCAGCATTGGTCGACCTTGACCTTGCCATGTACTTCTACTAATAGCGTCATTCTAAGTGATATATCCATCTCGTTAGAAACTATAATCGGAACACTTAAATCCTTAGATGTTAGGGCTCAGGACCTGATGGTCTTCCGCCGTTCTTTTTTAAGCATACCGCAGACTCCATAAGCTTTCCTCTCTTTCATATCTTCAACCGTAGTCTACGCGAGGGATACGTACCAAAGGTTTGGAAGGCAGCAAATATTACCCCTGTCTTCAAGGGCGGATCAAAAAATGTTGTTTCTAACTACCGCCCCATCTCGCTTCTGTCCACCTTGTCGAAGGTCTTGGAAAGGTTAGTTCATAACTGTATCCATCCAAGCTTACACAATATCATAATTCCTGAACAGCATGGCTTTGTCAAAAACCGCTCCACTGTAAGTAATCTTGTTTTATATGCTAACTTTATTTTTGATAATATGGACAAGCGCCTTCAAATTGACTCAATTTATACAGATTTTTGCAAGGCTTTTGATAAGGATCACGAAATTCTCCTTCGAAAATTGCTTATAACGGTATACGCGGAAATTTATTACGATGGTTTTCATCGTACATCATAAACAGGACGCAGGTGGTCATTAATGGATTCTCGTCCGATGAAATAAATGTATCGTCCGGTGCCATGGGGCTCAATAATGGGTCCTCTTCTGTTTTAATCTTTATAAATGATATATCGACTTGTTTCAGAAATTCCTATTTCTTACTCTATGCTGATGACCTAAAAATTTTCCGTATTATAAAACATTGGATGACTGTGTTCTACTTCAAGATGACATGGATCGTTTATCTTCCTATTGTCTTGAAAATAAACTAATTTTAGCCTACCTAAATGTAAATCAATCACATTCACTAAAAAGTAATATTATTAAATTCATATTCTCTTTGTAATAATCCTCTTGAAAATGTCTCGCTTATTAAAGACCTTGGCGTGTTCTTTGATTCTAAACTTCATTTTGATTACCACATTAACCACATTATCAACAAAGCCTTTCAACTTTACGGTTTTGTCATGAGAACTTTTAAGCCATTTAAAAATCTGGCACTTATTTACTACTTTATAAATCTCATAAGACCTCAATTGAATATGCCACACAAGTTTGGAATCCTTTTACCAAAGGTATCGTGATTTACTAGAATCGGTTTAAGTAAGTATCTACGCTCTGTTAACTATAAATGTTACCGTTCTTGGTCTCTTATGATAACCCTTGCAAAATACTTTTAACAACTTTAAGTAATAGGCGATTTCTGCTTGACTGTATTTTTCTTTACAAAATTTGTCGTAACCTTTTCGATTGTCCTCAATTTGTTAATTGTATATACCTTCGTGTACCAAGTCGCTTCTAAAGAATACGAAACACTACGTGCATCGTTTGTTCTTCCTTAATCTGTGTAAAACAAATGGGCAAGTGTGCGCCTTTGCGTCGCATAATGGAACTGTATGACAACAGCTTCTCCGATGTAGACTTATTTACCATGTCACTACCTCAATTTAGAAAAGCTATAAAACTTGTATTGAATGACTTGTAATTTTCTTTCTTTTTTTCTAATGTTTGTTAAACTTTAATCAAAAAAAAATTTTTTTTTCCAAGTAATACATGTAACTTTCATGATTTTGCTGTTAACGGCTAGGTATACCTTTTGCCTCTTGTTTTATTTTTGTGTTATATGTGCCTTTTAGCTTTTTAATTACTACAGTATTTTTGTGGATAACGGTGTTGGTTGTGTAATTAGTTAATCTGTTTATATAGGATTTGAATTGTAATTTTTATTATACAACTGTTTGTTGTCCTTAATAAAGAAAAAAAAAATAACAGTGCGGACTTTACTATCCAGAGCGTTCAGTTCGGTCTGAGTCCATCTGAGCATGCTGAAGGTATATATGAGGACAGGCATGACCTAACTATTATATGCGTGTGTCTTATTCACACCCGACAAAAGACTGTTGAGCACTTTTGTCAAGCGTGCATAAAACACCTCGCAAACTGACTGTTTCATATCCGCCTCATCGATACCTATGTTCTGTGACATACCCAGGTATCGGCATGTTTCAGCCTCGGAAAGGGTCCTTATGTTGATGGGCATAGATAAGTCTATGCCCTCAGAGTTAGCAACCCTACCACTTTCGACATGGAGGACCGCACACTTATCCGTCCCCAGCTCCATTCTAATAGAATTGCTGAAATCATAAATGATGTTTAGCAATTCCACAAGATGTGAGCGACTGGAGGCGAATAACTTGAGATCATCCATATAGAAAAGGTGGGTCACTTTTGTACCTCCTTCCGAAGCTGAACTTTCTCCCAGAACCCTCCAGTAAGGTACTGAGAGGGTTCAGAGAGAGGCAGAACCAGATTGGACTCAGACAATCGCCCTGAAAATACCCCTTCTTATCCTTATGGTTCTCCGCAGCCGTCATCTGCTCGCCTATATGACAAAGGATCGTACTCCACTGCCCCATACACTGCCTGAGGAAGTCTCGAACTGTACAGTTAACCTTGTACTTATTATTATTATTACGACATCACCTTGCTTCCTTGATGTCTCGAAGGCCTTTGACAAGGCCTAACCTAATGGGCAAGCTTTTAAAGTAGAATATATATAAACTGCAACGAGCACCTGTTTATTTCAGAGAGGTAGGCAGAGACTACGGACACCGGTCGAGATTGAAGTGTGCCACGAAACTGATACACCTCACTCACGAACCTCGACGTCCATAAAATAACGCACACTTCCTCGTCAGTTAAGAGTACCTAATTTGGCCCATTTTCAATATCTGAACTAAACGTGAGTGCTTGTAGCTTATATATATATTCTACTTATAATGCATAGAGTGATTAATATGATGAATTAGGGCAACGGTCAATGATTCAAGACTAATTTTCAACTATATTTTTACTTAATCTTTATTATTACTTTTCAATATATTAAGGACATTTTAATAAGAAAAATATGTGTAAAACTATAAAAATGAATTTATAAAACAAAGTAAATGTATGTATAGAGTATTCTGCGTTTTTCAACTTGTTCTGAAATGAATACGTAATGGCTACTTAGTGGAGACTCTGAAACTTGTCCTATATTATGTTAATGAAGAGCAATTTTGCTTTCTAAGAATTGAAATTCAAGAAATAAAATAACACTTTAAAATTTCAACGACTAATTTCGCTATCAAGAGTATATTTTAAGTTAATCTTGATATTAACTAAAATAAATGATAATGAATTTGTTTGTTCATTTACTGCAAACAAAATATACTAAATAAAAACTAAATTTATTACAGTCAATGAAATTTAAAACATATTGGGGAAGTTCAATCATGATTAAAAATCTACCAAATGCGCTAATAATGTCCCTTGCCAGTCATTCTTCCATATTATTACGGTTACAACCTATCAAAAGAGTACATTTGCAAGTAATAAACCCTACTATTGTAGATCTGAAAAAATTGTTGAACCCATCCCTGAAGGCAACAGGGTTAATATATCGTCTCTGCACTCACCAGATTACTTAACTGTGCTACGGCATTGTGACTACTTCCTCTTCTTGATCAGCCGGTAAAAGTGCACTGCTAGAAATGGGGATCTCCCGTACTAGAAATATTTTAGATATATATTAAAATTTAGCAGTTTATTTGGCATTTAAATAATTCAAAATTATCTAATTCTGTAATATTATTTTAGATTTATTGTTTTTTAGAATTTATATGTCAGTATTTTATATTAAATGTATTGAATATGATGGTTTTAAAGTGAAAAGTGGCTGTAATATTTGCAATAATTATTTTATATATTTTTTTTAATAATAGCAATGCTCTTAACATTACTTATCCCTTTTAACGACTCCTGGTAAGCTTAAAATGCTTGTGTTAGAAATGGTTCACGACAGTAGTCGAACGGCGGATTCGAACACACGACCTTTGAGTTCACAATACCCTTAAGTTACTGGCGCTCAGAGTTGTCGCAAAAGCTGTTTTATATCTCAAAACTAATAGCATTACATAGGATGCTCAGTCTTGAGGCATTTTTGATATGAATTATTTAAAGATTTACGAGTCCTTTTTACGTACTCTATTTTTAATGAAGAGTGTCTAAAACAAAATATAATTAGAGTGAGAAACGTAGCGCTAATTACAAATAGCTACTTTCTTGCGCTTTTGTTACTTGTTATGTTAATTAAGAGCTGTTTTATGACTTACTGGGAGGGAAAAGTTTATTTATTCCGCTTTCATAATATTATGGTCACAAGAAATAAACAAAGTTCATTTGCGAAGGATTGTAAGAACAATTTTAGCTGCTTGCTTTCATAAATAAAAATAAATAAATGGTGTGCACCATTTGCAAGAAGAGAATCGCGGTAGCTCAAGGGCTAAGCGTTCGCTTTAAATTCCACACTATGCGAGCAAACTGGATTCGATTTAATAGTAAACCAATTTATTACCAATTAATTTTTAAATTGCGTTTTTACGTCCTGATTTACCATGTAGTTGGCAGTGAATAAAAAACATCTTAAGAAAGTCCGTTTGTCTGTGAAAGAACAAAAATATTTCGAAGGTACGTGCAGTTCGCAAAAATGATTTGCCGTTTCGTCATTTAAACGGTTGCCACGTAGTTCGCGATTTTGTAAAGGGGCATCCATATTACAGGCTCGTATACAAACACCTTCATCTACCGTCGCTTGAAAATTACAATGCAGATACGTTGTTACCCCTACGGACTAAGATGGAATGCTAAAAAGGGTCTCCGGTTCTTGTCACTCATCATACGAAACACAGTAGGATAATGCTGCAATTTATGCTTATATTTTGTGCAAATGGAATCCTGTCCCGGCTGGACCTAATTCATGCTGCAGCCAACCTATAAAGTGATCCTGCGAGACGTATGAAAGGCCTTCATTTTCATCTCCCTACAAAAATACATTGCTGAGAATGATCCCCTTCTTTTATTGGAAGGATAAGTCTTAATCGCCACGCTTGGTAGGTGGATCACCGGTGGACCAGCGTGGCAAGAGAATAAAACATTATCCCACAAAGCAATAATAAAAAATAAAAAATGGTAAAGCATTAATAAAAATAATGGAAAATCATTGATTAGGTGCAGTGAGGCCTTATCAAAGAAATCTTGTCTAAATAGTTTGAAATCTCGTTGAATCTACAATTTACAATTTCTACTACTCATCTGCACAAAGTTACGCAGTGGCTTTTATTAGCTTGTAATGCAGTTAATTGTGTTTTGCCTTCACCTACAGATTCAGGCATAAATACTTTATAGCCATGAGACTCTAGAACTGGTTAAGAGTCTCGAAATTCTCTGTCTAGAATAAAAATATCCCCTGCTCCAAAAAGTGACCTCATAGGCCCATTCCTATTTTCAAATATATGGATCATTGTTTCTGCATCTGTTTGTGTTGTTTTTCTGATAACATGCTACTACGAGAAAAGGTTTTATTAAATTTTGATATTTATGTAAGCTGTGTTTTTTGGTAAAAGTAGTTGCTATTTTTGATAAATACATATGTACCATCGCAAATAACAATTGGCATTTTTCCTAATGTTACATTTGGCTGCTAAGACTGTTTGAATTAATAAATTCCGCTGAGCTATTTTCTCTCGTAGTTTGCTGCAGCCAACCTAATTATTAAAAAGTGATGCATAAATAGAATTGTAAAGTAGAGTTGAGGTATATTGTACAGTGTTGATAATCTGTTATCACTATCACCAGCCCTCAAATTCACTAACAGTCAGACTAGACCAGTAGTGACAAATATATTTAGGCATTTCATGCACATTTTCAAAATTAATTTCATCTACATTTCCAAGATACGAATTAAGACTTCCATTTGTTGTGCTGTAAAACTACTTGTTAAATTGCCATTTTCGCATAACTTTAATTATCATAGGAATTAAATGCCAAGATTGGTTAGCGCAGCCCTGAAATATGCAGTGTCGTGACGTATTTGCGACACGTTTATAGTGTGGTAAACTAATTTTTGCAGACTGTACAACATGTGCTGTAGGAATCTGCTGTTCTTCAGATAGAGGTGGTGGTTGGAGTACTGATATTGCTTGTTGATGTTCAATTTCATGTTTATCCACTCGTTGGCTTCTATAAATATTTTGAGATAGTTGACGACGAGTAGCTCGCATCCAACACTGATGACACACATATGAATATCTTGATATCACCTGTAAGAAATATACCTTTCGAAAATCAAAAGAGAATTGATATTTAATGCACTTTTTCATTACAATATCTTTAAAGTATCGTATCAAAATCAAAGAAAATACAAGATGTTATATAGAAAGATGTTAAATAGCCACTATTTAAGCATTTGGCTGCGGCGTTGCGGTTCGATTTCCGAACGAAACAAGAATTATATGGATTCAAATAATTTTTCATGTCTGAGTGTTTTTCCATGTTTCATCATCATCATTTTCATTACAGCCTACCGAAAGACTACTTCTGAACATAGGATTTTCCCATAAATTGCCTCACAGGGAAGATATTATATTATAGTTGCTACGCTTTGCAGAAGGGTTGGCTTCGACAGTTTTTAATTTTTGAGTTGTTATCAGAAATATACTACTGCCTATCTCCTGGTTTTTTCCCTCTTTCACCTCTTACGATGCCCACAAAACGACATGGGGTAGTGGATATTCTTACTAGGCCACAACACAGTAAGCTTTTATGCATGTAAAACTTCAAATAATATAATTGTCAATATTGAAATAAAATGTCAGTAGCACATGAATCGCCATGTTTTAGCGGCGTAAAAGAATCTTCTTCATCCTGAGGGTGTCGTAAAAAGTTATAGATAGAAATGAAACAGAGGACACAACAACTTAAAATAATTAATAAACTGCTGTTGCCAACCCATCTGCCAAGCGTGGTATCTATGACAAATCCCCCCTTACGAGGCAAAATATGAGCAATACCTATGTTCACCAGTAGATTTTTTGTAGGCACTATCATAAATAATATCATAATTTCTGCAGCATATGCTGTAAAAAAGATTAGATGCCTTAAATGTGTTGAAACAGCTAGATTAGTTTATTTTAGTTATTTCCATAGCATAATGTCATATGTAAACTTGCTATGGGGAAATGCGACTGAGTTTGAAACTATCTTTATTTTGCAAAAGAGAGCCATAAGAGCAATTTATAACTTAGGTCCAAAGGAATCCCTTAGAGAAAAATTTAAAGAAATAAATATATTAACTTTGGCCTCACAATATATTTACGAGAATTTAATGTATGTATACAAAAAAAATAGTTTCATTAAAAATAGTGATGTACATTCTGTAAATACAAGGAACAAGCATCAGTTAGTTATACCAGTTACTCTACTCCAAAGAGTCAGTAATTCCTTCATAGGGCAATGTATATGCTTTTACAACAAAGTCCCAGAAAATATGCAGACCTTTTCTATCAGCAATAAATTATTTATTAAAAAATTGTGTAGTAGGGTTATTATACTACTAAAGAGTACATGACTGATAATAACCCCTGGGAATGAGGTGATCGCTACCATGTTGTTTCTAAATGTTTTCATAACAATTATATGAAAGATTATATTGTAAATTGTGCTTTTAAAAAGTCCCGCTGTGTTTCTTGCTGGTTCTTCCCAGGAAAGAGGTTTTTTTGCGAACCAGTGGTAAAAGAAAAAATGACTTTCTAAAAGTATTATCTACTGTAATATATTGAATAAAAATGATTCTATTCTATTCTTGTTAGACATTGTCCATCATTTTCATTATCGCTACCTATTACATGTCCACTGATGTATATAGGTTTTCACTTAAGACATCATCAAAACACGACCCTGAATCAAAATAGAATAACTACAAAGCTAACTGTAAGCATCCCATGAAAGTATAGCAGCTATTAATGGATTATTGGCTCAATTGTGTGATATCTTACATGATGTCTAGCTTCTAAGACAGACCGTCCACATCCTAGACAAACGTGTGTGTAGCCCACCTCTATCAGTATTCCATGTCCATTTCTGCAATATTCATTCAGAAGCAAGAAGCACTTTGACAGATTACACTGTTGTGAAAACTAAAATTGTAAACAGAAATCAGAACATAGTTCATAAAATCTAAGTCCAAGTCTTGTAAACGAATTATATTATTTATAAAATTATTTTTCAAGATATATATTATTATGATATGTCTCTGAAGAAAAAGTAAATATTAACAGATTAGTAACTACAATAAGCAAATGCGACAACGGCAGGACCATATGAACTATATAAAAGCTATTAAACTTAACATACCTGTTGTAAAGATCTCCATGTTGAAAGAAGAGTTAAGATTGTAGATGGCAATGAGTCCACAAAATGCCTTTGCATCCTATCGACGCAAAGATGACAATTAGTGCACCTCAATCAGAATGTCCGTGTGGTAACCAGCAGTAAGTCAATAATTATGCGTGATCGAGTACGTATAATAAAATCATATGTCGTCAGCAAAAAGAGCGAAAAGCAAAGAATATATTCAATATAGGTATTTTAAGCCAACAAATCAGTCAATGTGAAAATATTCGACATTAATTTGACATACGTACTTACGATATTGACACAATGACGTGTGTGTATCATTTCAAAATGCACGAACAATTTATAAATATTTTCGACTTATAATTTTTGTTTATTTAAAAAGAAAATAAATATTGATAAATATTATTTTTATATGACAAAGACTATAAAAATAGTATTTGTCACAATATTACAAATACTATTTTATTATTTTAACGACTTAAAATCCATTTTCCCAAACCAATGTAGCACTAATATTTAACACAGGATCCTTAACGATTTTACCATAATTACATGGATTATTTTGACAATAACATTGTTCAGTATTACAATCCAATTCATGCATAAATCGTGCAAAAACTTCTGAAACATCATCTCTACAATTAACAGAATAATTTTCTCATTGGATATTTACTACTTAAATAACTAAGCTGTTTTTTGTTAAAAGCGACATTTGCACCAAACTTAGCATAATGCAGTAAACATGAAAAAAATAAATTAGGTTTTACTTGAGAATCTACAAAATTTTTAAAATTATTGTAGTTAAGATAACTAAAGGATAAAACTTCCATCAAGCTATCAAAGGAGAGGTATTTATCATCATCATCATTACAGCCCTTCACAAGTCCACTGCTGAACATAGGCCTCCCCCACGGAATGCCTCGAGCCACCTGCATCCATTGACTTCCTGCATGTCTTACCAGGACGTCACTCTATCGAGTGGGGGGACGCCCTACACTTCGCCTGCCGGTAAGAGGCTGCCACTCGAGAACCTTTCTTCCCCATCGGTTGTCGGTTCTTCGAGCTATATGGCCGACCCATTGCCACTTAGCCTTGGGCTATGTCGGTTAATCTGGTTCTACTGCGGATATCCTCATTTCTAAGTTTATCACGCAGAGAAACCCCGACCATAGCTCGCTGAGCAACATTGAGCTTCCTCATACGGCCAGCAGTGAACGACCACATCTCAGTTCCATATGTCATCACTGGCAACACGCACTGTTTGTACAATTTAGTTTTGAAGTTTTGAGGTATGCCTGACGAGAAAATGGGTCGTAATCTCCTGAACTTCGCTATTACTGGCTACGGAGAGGTATAACACTGTTAATAAAATTAATTTTCTTACCTTTAATTGGATATGCAGGGATGAGCATACCGTTACTTTTTTTTCTCGATTTCTTATTATCTAGCGCATTAGAATGATGAACTTCAACTTCTGGAAAAGGCGTTAAATATTTTCCCTGTTTTTGTTGCGGACCTGAATTTTTTGTATCTATGTCTTTTCTTTTTTTGATAATTTATTACACTTCAATTCAAAACGAGGTTGTTTTGATTCTAATTGGATAGAAAAATTGGTTTCAAATTTTTGTTCTAAAGAAAGGCAAGTATTATTGATAAGATGATGATACCAAATACTTATCATCGATTGGAGACCCTAATAATTGAATGCTATCATCGATAGTTACATTTTCATTTTTTATTGGAGTAGAGATAAATACTGGTTTGGATAAGCTATCTTCATTAAACTTGATATCAGAAACTGCCGTTGATTCCTCAACCGCAGTGTCACTGTCTTCAGAACTTGAAATAGAAACATTCTCCGGCTTAACTTGGTTTTTCCAATTTTTGTGTAAATTCAATATGCTGTCAATTTTTATTTTATTGCGTTTTTTCTTTTTTTCTTTATCTAATTGTTTTTGCTCTATTTTAATAGTTCAATAGCAGCTCTTGCTTCTTTTATTTTTGCCCAAATTGTTCTCATATGTTTAATTAAGAATTTATCCACGCGTATCGGCTGGTGACTTTCTAATAAATTATTCTTAATAAATTAAAAATAATTTTCAGATCGAGTTGATGTTGGAACATTATTATAACACATTTGACCATGATGGAAATTTCTTTAATAATATTTTCAAATCAGGTACAATTCCAGGATGGCAGTTGCTATTAATGTCGATATAGTTTATTGATGTATCTGAAGAATTATTTATGCAAGTTTCTGTTATTAAATCCTCAATAAAATTACTTAGTTCATCACTTTCTTCCCAGAGATGTTTAATATCATCCAAGTTAATAAAAACTTTTTGGCAAGATAGGTGAACTTCACATAATTTTTTTTCTAAACAAAAACTATTGTTTTTTAAATCCTAATAGTTAACACTATCGTCAAATTTAAAAGTTTTTATTTTACTTAATAACCACTTAATGTCGTCAGAACAACCATAATTATTTTGTAAAATTTTTAATACTGCTCTCATCAATTTAGTAATCATGTTAAAATTATCTGCAGTAGTCATTAAACCCAATGCTCGTAAATAAAAACTTTACAGCCAGATTAATAGCAAAACTACTTAAACGCGAAACCCAGTGTATAAAGTGTGCTATATCTATACGCAGGTAAGGTTTCATTAAGACTTGACTTTTATTAATTAAAAACCGATAGCACATTGATAAAAATTGAGTATATGTAATATTATTTGAAGCTAAACAAATTGCATTTTGTAAAGGTTTTGACATATCTGTGACTATTTCTAATGCAATATTAGCTTTGTTACAAAACCATTCTTTCAACCAAAATTCTATTGCCTTTGTGTCGTGCCTTTCAGAAAGCATTTGACAAACCGGTACGATTAATTTACCAGTGTAGGTCACGACTTGATACAAAAAATGGCTTATTGGAATAATTATCTTGGCGTAGAATTCTTCGAACTACGCTTCCTGTAGCATCAATAGAAACAGCAGATTCCAAGGTTACTAAATCAATAAAAACATCTATCTTCTCAGGTGTCCAATAAAATTAAATAAAATTATCAAATACCAGCTGCTGAAATGCTGATCGAAATTCGACATTATATTTTAATTCACTTAAAGATTCCTACAACGTACCTTTTATACCTAAATCTTCATTAATTGCTTCCTGTTCGATTTTATGACATACAGTTCTGTTTTGTATGATAGCAGGAATTTGTTGTCCATATTCGTGGAATTTGTGTATTAATTTTTCTCTAAAATTTTCAGCTTTCGTCATTTTCAATTCGTTTTTAAATTCTTTCCGTAAAGGCTTAGACACATGTCTTTTTTTATGGGCAATTTCTTTTGTATTCAAAGTAATAATATTAATAGAAATATCACCTTTTTGGCTATGTTTATATATGCCTTCACCGTAAATGGCAGATTTGCAATTTTTTTCAGTACAAAATCCATTGATTTTGATTATCATTTTATCATCCGTATCAGTAGACTCATCTTTAAAAATATTATGCGTCTTTAAATTAAATGCACAGGGCAATTTTAGATCTAAATATAACAATTCGCAAACAATATGTGTCCATCCGTCTTGAAAACTAAAGTATAACTTGTTGTTTTTATAATATTTTTCAAACGGTTTTATTAACGACCACTGTGCTTCAGAAAAAGTAATTTGAAAATTAAGGATTTTATTTCTGGATGGATGATTTTTATTTTGTGGATGAAGAGTAAAGTCATCTGATATTTGTTCAGAAATTTTATCAGATTGTCCTTCTTCATGCTGATTACTCTCTTCAGTGGAGTTTGTTACAAAAATTTCACTGCGATTCTTTTAGTAGCTCTCATAAATTCCATTCCGATTATGATGAACATAAAAATATGAGTTGACCGGTTCCATCCGATATTTTCTAGAGTCGTCCATGCAATGTGAGCAAATTTCAACCCACACATGATCTTTTTTCGATTTTAATTTATCGTTATTTTACACAGTTCAAAATTTTCAATAACGTCAAAAATTTCAAAATGAGTTTATATAAAATTATATACATATGTGTCACAGTGCATCATCTTCTTCGATCTTAAGAAGAGAAATATCGCTTTTGTTTGTTAATTAGGTAATTACTGATTATCTATTATATATGTAATTTTATTTTAATTGAACCAAAGTTTTATAATATGACAACAGAAATTGATTTAAATGAAAATTTACAAATTGTTATATTAAATAAAGGCTGCTCTGCCTTATTGGGCTTCAAATTACCTCCCTTGTTAATTTTTTTTCGGCCATGTATTTCTTTCTTTCTATAAGTAAAGTCATTTTATCGAACCAAAATTGATTAACTCTCATGGTGGTACGTAGAAAAGACGCACAAAAAAATATTAACGTGTTTGTCCAATCTATTCATAAGAATCCATAATTTCAAAACTCACCGATTAATATTATTTTATTGGGTTAATGCCATTTAGCATCTACTCTACGTACCACCTTGAGAGTCAATCAATTTTTGTTCGATAAAATGACTTTACCTATACAATGTAACTACATTCTATTGGTGATGGCGCTGTTACTCAAATGGGATCACTCTTTCTCAAAATTAATTATAAATTAACTAATCGTAACAGACGTGGAGCAATTACGGATTCTAAGAGAGCAGTTAAGGAGCAATTAATTGGCATACAGTTTAATTTAAAAAAGTTGATATTTTATGTTTAATAGCAAAATTAAATTTTAGATAATAAAATTTTAATATTTTTTTATAAATTAACTAATAGTAATAGACGTAGAGTAATTACGAATACTACTGGAGCATTTAAGGAGCAATTAATTGGCAAACAGTTTAATTTAAAAAAGTAAATATTTTATGTTTTATAGCAAAATTAAATTTACGATTATTACATTTAAAAAAAAAATTATAAATTAACTAATAGCAAGAGACGTGGAGCAATTACGGATTCTACCGGAGCATTTAAGGAGCAATTAATTGGCATATAGTTTAATTTAAAAAAAAATTCTACGCTTACTTCCTTCTGCTGTGATTAAGTGAAACTTTGTTATTAATAGAAAAAAAATAATACAATACTTTTGTTTTGTCGATCCATGTGTCTTATAAATAATGTATTTTAGTTTAATTTCTTTTATTTTATTCTGTTTATATTTTTTTTGTATTTTATGAAAATGCATTAATTGGCACCGGTAGAATATCAGCGCTATGCATATCCCACTGTAGCATAATGCTTAGTCGGATGCCTTATTGTTCTTATATACATTTCTACATAAACAGTCACGCCTGTCACCCAGAGGGGTAGGCAGAGACTACGGACTTCCACTTGGCACGATCCTGGCACACCTCTTTCGCCTCCTTTACATCCATATATCTACGCATAACGCTCGTCGGTTAAGGGTACCTAATCTGGCCCATTTTCAATATATCGCCAATTTGGTCGATAAACCTTCGTCTAGGGCGTCCTTTCCGACTCTGCCGTTCACTTCTGCAGCATAAATTTGCTTTGTCACTCTTTCTTCGTTCATTCTTTCTACATTTTCTATTGATATACATTTCTAATAAGGTTGGTAAGTGGATGCTGTGGCCCATAATAGACCTCTACATTTATCAAGTTATGAATCAAAATGCACATGTGATGTCACCCCTGAGGGTTATGGTGGAATGCCCGTTACCAGTAAAAAGGGTATCCGGTTCTCTTCACTCACCAAACGAAACAAAGCAGCATTAAGCTGCTATTTTATGCTAGTATTTTGTGAGAACGTGACCCTGCCCCGGTCGCGATGACCTATTTGTGCTACAACCATATTAAAACTGTAGCGCACTCTACCACGTATAAAGTACTATACACTTCAAATAATATTTTCTACTAGCTGTTACCCGCGGCTTCGCCCGCATGGTCACTGGGAAATGAACTATCCATTGCTTTTTGAATTGAAAGAAAACTGAGTTTTATAGATTTGTCAGAAATGCAGCCATTAAAAGGAAACTGAGCAATTGATTCGTCAGCCTATTTAAATGTTTTGAAACGCACGCTGCGTTATAGGAAAACATGAAAATAGCGTATATTCCAAATGGAAATGGGATATTTTTTTAATTAAAGGAAACTGAGCATAATTATCCGTCAGGGACGCAGACTTTTGAAAAGAAACTGAGCTAAATTGATTCGTCAGAGATGCAGTTTTCTGAATTGAAAGGAAACTGAGCCAAATAAAGATCCGTCAGAGATGCAGCCTTTTGAGTTGAAAGGAAACAGCTTAACAGGTCCGCCAGAGGTGCAGCATTTGGAATTGAAAAAACTGAGCTAAATAGGAAATTTTGAATTGAAAGGGAAGATCTGTAAATTTGATTAATTGATTGTGGGAATTTTGGAAAAACTAACTGAACACTATTTTAAGACGCTACTGTACACAATGTTATATGTTTTTCCATTCGGGGAAAGAATGTGGAGATTCTGGCATTTGACACACGCAAACATGCTACATACAGCTGACCATGAGAGAAGCACGGTTTTTCTAAGTTGACTCTGCTACCTGTAACGTTTGTTTCTTGCGCTTTATTAATTGTCATTGCAAAACTGAGCTTAATAGGAACTGCAACCTTTGAATTGAAAAGGAATATCTGTGGGAATTATAGGATCCGTGGTATAATAACATTTTCACCTTTTCCTACGCCTGTCAAAATTAGCAACTGATTATGTTCCGTCCAGGATGTGTCACACGCAGCCTTGTCCCGTTACATAACCGAGGAGCATCTAATTTCGCATTAGCATGACTGGGACGCCTAATTTTAATTGAAGCTATGAGGGCACACCTGACAACCTAGAGAATTTAGAAACTCTACGGATATGAAGTGCTCTGTTCTGTGTCCATAACTGTGTCTACTGACAAATACTCTGTTATTTCTCCTGCTACTTCACTCAATATATCTGAATTTATTTTGTTAACGCTCTCATTTTTTGGTGCAAGGATCGTCCTTTCACATAACCATTTGTCTTCATGCATGTTGTTCGTTAAAACTTAATAAACGCTCGCAATTAATTCGAAATGACTCTGTACTAATTTACAAAATCTCTCGTCAATTTAACGCAGCCTCAGCATCCGTTTTCAACCGCCCATCGCAATTTTAATAGTGTGTCAGCGTAGTTTCAACATTGATATCATTATACAAATGCACTCTCATATTCGTAGTTAAACTGAATTTTGTCACCTTGTTCCATAAAATAGACGACTTGAGGCATGCTTTAATTTCATCTGCAGGTGTGCCTTTGAATGACAGGTAAAGTTTGGCGAAAGTCACCAGCCAGTAAAAAATACCATTCTCCCATTACATCGGTATTGCTGCGCAAATCCTGGAGCGTTCGATTTAGTGCTTTAAGCTTTTTATGCGACATTGTACTTTCGTCCCACACTAAAAGTTTGCATTGTCGTAGCATTATACCTCGTGCACTATTTTTGCTAAAGCAGATCGGCGATTCTTCCTGGCTAGATGTAGAGGAGTTTTTAAACAGAATGTGTAGTGCGGCCTCGCTTAGCAGCGTGGCGGCTATACCGGAGGAAGTTACCTGGCCACAGAATGTTTTTATCTTTCCGTACTTGCGTTAATAATAAAATTTAACAAAAATGTTCCTCCCAGTTCCTCCAGGGCATCTAAAAGAAAAGTGCACCATTTCCAGATTCAATTTGTCCTAATACTTTGTCAAAACCACAGCAATTGAGGAGTGATCCCATGACAGTTTTAAGGTCTTATATCCTGTAGACCCTCGAAATATGCAGCAGCAACAAAAACATTCAAAATTAGTTACATGGATACACACGACTGCGTTAATTCCTGATGACTTTGCATCAACAATTTGCAACAGGCGTGCCTTTGAATACGGCGTTTCCACCTTCCTAGATGTGTTCCAAGTATACAGCGGGGGACTTAGAATATAACAACGTTTTTGCAAAGGGGCCGGTTTGACAAAGTTGTAAAGAACAGTGTAGTTTTATGATGCAATTTTCTGGAAATTTCTTTCGTGAAATATACACGCTTCCATTTTGTAAGTACACAGCAAGGTGAGTAACTGTTGTGCCTTTCGTGTAAGTGGAGCCAAGTGATAATTCACGCTGCCTCGTTACTGCGGGACATACGCCCTGCTTGAAAGGTCTGTATCATTAACGGATTTGCCTAACCTTCACTCCTGAGATTAAATATTGCTTTGTCGCTTCCTTTATTTATGTACTTACAGATACTTGATTGCACAGACAGAGCTACATGCTTCATACATTAATGTGGGCATTAAACATTTTACAGAATGGCGAATACGGGACAATCCAGTTATCTAAGGTTTCGAATGCTCCAGAGCGAGATTTGATTGTAATCTTCTGCCACCATCCTGCGAGCTCTGCGTCTGTATAAAGGGTAGCCATTGTCATTGTGCACTGTTTCTTTTAATAGCTGTTTAGAATTTTGTATATTTTCCTTCTTCATACATGGCGATATTGAATTTTGTGTCCAATGGACCGTGAATCATATTTCAGACGATAGTATCGTACAATTATTTTTATCTTTAGATCCGAATCTGCGCTTATTATGTCTATTTGGCTGGGCCGCAACTTCTCTTTAAGCCATATTAGAATGTGGGCATGCGGTAATCTCTTGCCATTCAATTGAATACATGAAGCACTGCACCTCCGAAAATTTTCCCTTTGTTAATTATATACATTAATTTTGTACTTTTAATCTAAATACTCTAGCAACTAAATCGTGTCTGTCATTTTTTTGGCCCGGCATTAGCTCCTCGGTTATTTCTTTCCATGTGGGATTGTGTAAAGTAACAAGAAGATCAGGTCTTCCATAATTTTGTACATAGCGAATGCGTCTTGTGTGTACTAATGTAGATAGCGGGACTGTTAACGAATGATGAGGGCAGAATTACCATTTTACCTAAATCTTGGGGTTTACATTATGGCGTCGCTAGAAACTGCATCTTGTAAATGAATATACTCAAAGCGCAGGTTTTTTGGTTTAAATATATATAACGGAGACGTTCACTTTCTACCTTCACATACATGTCACCAAAAATTGATGAAATAATTGTCTACACCGGGCTAAGAGGTTAAAATCATTTTTCGCAACATCATATAATACGCATAAAAATCCATACATGATACTTTTTGATCGGAGTAGGCTCTTTGTGACCGGGTTAATGAGTGGAATTTGAAAATGATAACCCTCTTGTCCTTTGCAATAAATCAATGGTATGGCAGAGTGTCATAAACTTGTGTGTATCGGCTACCCGTTGCAACGTATCATCACGTGCTCAAGACAATGTCTCGTGAAGAAAATTGATCACCACTAATTACGGCTGCTATTTCGTTTATCAAAGGTGCATTGTAGCCTTTTCTCTCCTCGAGGGTCCGATCTCGTGAATAACGACTTCATAATCCTCTTCAGGGTTTTCTAAAGCAGTTTTAAATGTTTTGACTAAATGTTACGTTCATGCAAGAATCTTTGAATTTTGAACACTGTGTCTCTCTCAACTCCTTGGATAAATTGGCAGCGACGGTCTACCCAATTTTTCGTCACCCATAAAATATACTTGTAAAAATTTATGCTGTTCATTTTCAGCTGGAAAAAGTGAACCTATTCTATGATAAATTTGCCCTTGCACCGTTAATGTAGGGAAAATCCCACATTATTGTTTCCGGTCAACTCCGAAGGACGTTATTTGAAAGCTTGAGTTATATTTCCGGATCCTGTTTAAAAGCGCCGTGACTCATTAGCATCGCATAAAATGAGAGAGTCAAAGGTTCTTCTGGTACCCTGCAACGGAAGAGACATGCCATTGGAACAGCACATGCCTGCGGTCTCAACTTTCCATTTTAAAGCGCTGCAAAATCGACACGCCTTGTCCATCAGTCCGATAACAACTACCCTGTGATTTTTATAATCAATCAACGGATCATAAGTGAATGCTGCGTCATTAAAAACCGACCAATTTTTTTTTTGAAAATTTTGTCGACGTTCAGCTTGGAGCTGTGCATTTGCATCTTCGCGCCTGTGTCTGTTCTGGTGTTTCAGATACCCTATAGTAGATTGACGTTTAGCTTGCTCAATGAGTCTGTGTTGAGTTTCATCAGGTGTTTCTGCGGGTTCTCAGGCGCCTGACGTTCCGCTTGTTCGAATAGCCTTTGCTGACTTTGAGCAGGTGTTTCAGTAGCTCCTAAAGTAGATTGAAGCTCTGCCTGTTCAAGACGCCTTTGCTGACTTTGATCAGGTGTTTCAGTAGCTCTTAAAGTAGCTTGATCGCCTGCCTGTTCAAGACGCCTTTGCTGACTTTGGAGCAGGTGTTTCAGTAGCTCTTAAAGTAGCTTGAAGCCTGCTGTTCAAGACGCCTTCGCTGACTTTGAGAAGGTGTTTCAGAATTCAAAGTAGCTTGACGCTCTGCCTGTTCAAGACGCCTTTCCTGACTTTGAGAAGGTGTTCGGAAGCTCTCAAACAGCCTGACGCTCTATCTGTTCAAGACGCCTTTGCTGACGTTGAGAAGATGTCTCAGATGCTCTAAAGCAGCCTGACGCTCTGCTTGTTCTCTTGCCTTCTCAGTTCAGCATCTTCTAAAGATTCTGCGATCGAGCTAATCTTTCGCTTGTCTTTGAGAAGATACTCTTGAAAGGCTGGACTTACGTTTGCGAGGCATTATGAAGTAGAAAAAACTTATTTATAAAAACGTTAAAATACCTAAAAGGAATTAAATTTCCCTTTAAATATTTTTTAGCAACTAAAATATCTAAAAGGAATAAATATTCCTTTTAAATATTTTTAAAATCAAAACAACAAAACCAATTCAAGAACAACACGAATCCGAAAACGATAGCCAAAAAAAATCGAATCAACTTAAACCAAATCACAAAACAAATCGCAGAAAACCGAAATCGAAAGAAGTAGTCAATATAAATATAACCAACGAAATAAGAAGTGAGTGTATAGGTACCGTATACACTATCTATACTATTAATATTCCTTTGAAATATTGTTAAACAACCTAAAACAACGAAAACCAATTCACGATTCTAAATAAACAAAATCCAAAATCAAGGCCAGAGTCTAAATATGTATAAAGGAATACCAACCAAATCAACAAAACCGATCCAAGAAAATACACAAATCCGAAAATGAAAGCCAATATAAATCCATTCAACCTTAACCAAATCACAAGCAAATAACAAACAACAGAAATCGAAAGTGATAGTCGTAATAAACTACGAAATAGAAACAATTTAAGCGTATAGGTACCGTATGCACTACAAGTTGACGCGCGGCTCAACGGCGGGAGTTAAGTACATGTCAGAAACATTTCGTAACCGCGTTTTAAAACCTAGTAACGACATCTAGCGGAATCAATTTAAACTATGTATACGTTAGTTAATAAGAACTCTCAAAAATATTTTTCTTATAATTTTGCACAATTTTTCTTATTGTAATACCGATTCATCCATAACCACATATAAGAACTGTATTCATTTCCGTTCAATAAATATTACTAAGGCTTATTAATAAGGCTTACTAAGAACTATTTCTACCATTGTTAAGTAATAGTTATAAGAAAGCGTGACAGGTGGTGATAGTATTTCTGATCCATACTTATAATCACGCCTGTAACCCTTGCGGGTAGGCAGAGCATCAACGGATTACTTAATATCGTCTGCGAGGTTATCGCCTATTCTGTGAATTACGATGCACCAAAAACGTTTGAAGAAAATCAGCTGGTGAATTTGTTTTTTATCGCCTCTTCCCGGTCCTGCGTGGAAAAATACAGATCCATACATTTTTATCTTAATTTTGTTAAAAAGACATAATAATCCAGATATTCTGACCTTCTGTGTTCGTCCATCGTACCGTCCTCCGTCTTGTAGAATCACGGTGGCGCCACCTAGCTGAATTTAATTTTACATATTCGATTTTCCCACGGCAATGATATGTTTTTCCGCTGAAAAAGAACCATGTCACCCCACAGCCACCGAACTATCCCCATACAATAATCATGCCATGCCGACGCTCTGTTGCGACGTGAAAGAAGGACAAACTTGAGCAATATATTCGATTTTCCCCACGGGAATGAGATGTTTTCCGCGGAAAAAGTAGCGTATGTCACTCTACAGCCACCGAACTATCCCCATACAAAAAATCATGCCATGCCGACGCTCGGTTGCGACGTGAAAGAAGGACAAACAAACAAACAAACAAACACACTTTCGCATTTATAATATTAGTATGGGTTTAATTTGGGTGGTTCATTAAGTCCAAAACCAATGTGTTTATTTCGTCGTTGGTAATTCATACAGAAATTAAATGGAATGATTTGCCTGTATCTACCTTTCCATCCGATAACAATTTTTGTGACTTTCTTTTTATTTTTTTGTATTTATTAAAGCATCACCAACATTTTTATACATTGTTAAAATTATAATTTAAATATATACGTAGATAGGGTATTACTGTAAATGCCACAAACTATTATAGGTGATTGTTGTAATGCTCTGGAATAAACATCAAGAATAATACACACTTACAGCAAACCAAAATTAAAAACGTTAAAAAAATCCAAAAACTTAATCTATTACATTTGCTTTATGTTTGAGTAGTTCTTTTCTGAGCTTGTTAGGTGAGTCGGAATTAATATCAAATGCATAGGAAAGTTCATTGATCAATTTATTTTAACCTAGAGATCGAGGAATTTGCACCAAATACCGTTCTACGAAGAGGTGGTCTAAAGGAAATTATTGTCTTACAATTTATGAGGTACGCGAATTTTATCTTATTCAAATATGATGCAGTTAATTTTATTATTTAATAATTGTTTAAGAAGAGTTAGTAGAATATTTGTCTACGATTAGCCAAGGATGTAATTTTGAAAAAGATAGCTGTTTTTATACGAAGAAAGTTTTTTTTGAAATTGATTTGAGTATACTAAATGCCACATGAATATTTTTGTATACGTTCTAGCGTCAAGAATGCGTTGCGTAATGTGGTTCCAAACTACAGAACAGTATTCTAAGATACGTCATACTAAATTATTGTAGAGCATTATTTTGGTTTTATTGCTGCGGAAAAATTTAATGTTTCTGTAAAGAAATCCTAACATTTGGCACGTTTTGTAATATATTCCATATGCGGTATAAATGTGAGCTTGCTGTCAAATATGACACCTAAATCCTTGGTCTCTTTTAGTTCCTGTAAATTATTATTGCCTATGTGATAACTGTAGTAAACTAAATTCATTTTCCGAGCAAATTTTACGTAGAAACATTTTTTTTTGTATTGAAATCCATTTTATTCAAATTACACCATTGAAAAAGATTGTCGAGATCACACTGGAGTTTACGTGCATTATCTGTGGTTTCAATTATTCTGCAAATTTTTAAGTCATCAGCATACATGTAAGATTCAGAAAATTTTAGGCACATAATTAATATAAATATTAAACAGAAGGGGGCCCATGTGAGATCTCTGTTGTACGCCAGATGTGATTTTACGCAAACTTGACTTAAATCCATTGATGACCACATAAAAAGCACGGTCGGTTAGATAAGACCAAATCCATTTCATTAAACCATTACAGATTCCATATTCGGACAGTTGCTTTTAGGAGTACACTATGTGAAATGCGATCAAAAGCCTTACTAAAATCCGTGTATATGAATGTCAACTTGTTTATTGGCATCAAGTGCTTCATAAAGAGTTTCAGTGAAGCTTACCAGATTAGAGTTTGTTGATCTACATTGAACAAATCCGTGTGTTGCTTATCACTAAGTAATTGCTTAAGATGATCTTGTAGAAATGGACATATCAAAGCTTATGACAGTGACAGTATTGAAATGGGCCTGTAGTTTTTGACTGAATCTTCATTTCCCGATTTAAGAATACGAATAACCTTTGCAATTTTCCATTTAGCTGGGAACACGCCTATTGAGAGTGATTTATTGTAAATTAATGACAGGGGAGATACTAAATATTTAGCACATGCCGCTATAAAAACGGGTGGGATTCCATCAAGGTCAAGATCTTTATTACACTCAATACTATTTAATTTGTTTAAAAGTGATTCGTTATCGATAACAATAGGCGAAAGATGTAGACTGTAGTTTTCTAAATAATTTAAATAATTAGAGTGAACGTAATTATTCGAAACACTGCCAACCCCATCATTATATACAGATGCAAATTGAGATAAAAATAGTTCACATACTTGTTCACCATCTGTAGCAATTACCTTTCCGTCATTAATTGAAATAGGGTATGCACTAGGACCACCGCGTTTGTTTTTTATGAATGAACAAAATGATTTAGAATTAGTGGCTATTTGCTTCTCCACGTTGCTAACGTAACGGTTATAGCACTCTGTTGCCATTCGTTCACAACAAGAACTTAATAATTTTTACTCTATTTCATCCATAGGCCTTCCATATTTTTTAAACCGACACCTGATTTTATATTTATCTTTATGGTTCTAATGAGATTTTATGAAACCAAGGTGGTATTTATTATTTCCTTCCTTCTCAGGCTAAACTTTGAAATATTGGCGTTAATTTTACAATATAATATTTCAAGCATTACATCTACACCATGATGACCCTTAAAAATATATTCCCAGTAATTGCACTTTGACAATTCTTTATTTATGTTTTCATAATCACCTTTATAAAAGTTTAACTTAATAATTTTGTTATTAAAACAGAGTTTTGTTTCATTAATCAACGGAATATCAACCTCTAAAGGTGGATGTAATTGATCGATAATGCTTAGTGAGTTATGAGAACGGCTCACAGTACAAAATGGCAAGTTAGATAAAACAAGATCGAGAATTCGGTTTGGCGCATTAACTATATGATTAAGTTGATGTAAACCATTCATATGTGTAAAGTCAATTAAGAATTGACTTAGTCTTGTTAGTTTGTTATCATTCGCGACATGGCCTAACAAACTCCAGTTAATACTAGGTAAATTACAATCATTAATTATACAATGACTATCACATTGTTCGAAAACAAAACTACAATTATCTAAAAAATGCTTTAACAAAGAATAATGTACTGGTGGCGGCAAATAAACGACACAAAGGCCTATCTTGCGAATAGTTTTTGAAACCGTTGCATCTATTACAACCCAGAGATCTTCAACTTTAGATTCCCACTCAAACATGCGACGAGACTTTATTTTTCTGGATACAGTGATTAAAACTCCACCTCCATCTTTTTTGAACAATATTCAGTATCCTCTCTATCCTTCTGTAAAATCAAATCATTTTCTATCTAAGCGTTTATTTTGTGCAATAATTTTTTATACATTATACCATCTCTCTGTATCCGAGGTTGGATAGTCTGGATTAAAATGCAAAAGTTGCGTAGGATTTTTCACTCTCCATTGACAATACTCGCCATAAACGCCTCCCCTTTACGTCCACATATGTACCTACGCATACATGCTCGTCGATTAAGGGTCCTTAACAAAACCTACTTTTTATAATAATAATTACGGAGTAATAACCGTATTGATCACTCTTCCCGCCAAGTTTTCCCGAAAAAGTCATGAGGTATAGTGTGTCAAGACACAGAGAAATCATTTAAGTTATCTATTTGATTACACACAGTGATCACAATGACGCAATGACTAGCAACACACTGATATTAAATCTTCATCACTTCTTGCGATACGATCTACTGTAGAGACAACGACTAGCAGGTCGTTTTACTCGTAAGTCGACCAACAGTAGTCTCTACGAGACAAAGGCCTTCCACCACACCATCAGATGTTCATCGCTCCTAATGACTCACAAGTAAATCGTAGTTACAACTATGCGACTAAATAGTAATAACAAGTGACTAAGAGTATGAACGCTTGAAAATGCCTCCGGCAACTTCTTCAATACTTAATTCTTCTTCAACTAGATCAATTCAAAGAAAACTTAACATCACAAAATAAAATGTCCAAGAGCCATAACCTTTTTAATCGTTCGTTACGCAACAAATGTATACTACCTACACTTCATTTTATTTTTACGAGCACTCATCTCTATGTACAGTCATCCCCGTTACATCTCAACGACGACTAAACTAGACCTCTACCAAAACCACACGCGCAGCGCACCCACTCTTGGAGCTACGGCTACGGTATGGCTGTTGACATAGTCATAACACAAAATAAAATAAGAGATGAAGTAAGCAACTCTACAATCTAACAGGGTCATTAAACACCCAAATAGACTCAGGTTAGTCAAAGGAAATAAATTTGGCTTTCAGGCATTTCTCTCAACCAATTAAAAAGTTAACCACTTGTTACTACAACATATTTTTTCAAAGCAATATTTAAGAAAAATTTACTTCCCTCACGCATCAAATATCGGTCCGCAGCAGCGTTAAATAATCTGCCCGCGGCGTCCCACGCCGACGGCATACTTCCATTCAAGAACGATCGCAGATTATATGTAGGTGAAAGAGGAACTTTATCCCACTTCTGATGTAGGCGAAAGAGGGTCATCCCAGATGTACTCATGATGGATGGCGCAAATATGCGTGCGTTACAACACAAAGTACAAGAAAATATAATAAACAGATCGTTAGCAATTCGTCGTAGATATGTGGTACGCTTCCCCAATGACGTTATTATCCAAAAATCCTCTACATCCTCAGTTACCACAGACACGAAGCTTCGCTAGAGTAAAACCTTCTCTGGATCTGGCCAGTAGACATTTCGATAGTCCGATTTTTTTTTGGTTGAATTTATTTTATTTAAGGACAGAAATTGTGCATGTACATTTAATACTAGGTAACAGACTTTACTCAGTAATATTCTTCTTAGTTGAGTGATTAAATTAATTAATTAAATTTAGATGCTTCTTCAATGAGTAATAAAAAAAATATCGATATCAATCCGCAATTTTTACACATCAATTTTGGCAAAACCTTAAAGTTAAACAGTGGTCGGGTGGATTGTAATATAATTCCACTTTTAAATAATATCAAATTTCAGAAAAGTCACTTAAATTAATCTTTTGACATGTCAAGTATTAAAAGTTGAAAAGTAGGAGGATGTGCTCAGTGCAGCACGTGCATGTGCATTTATTTATGATTTATTTTTAAATGATAACTTGTGCTGGTCGAAGAGTGTGTCAACGAATAGAGGAAACACTAGCGATTACAATTTTATACACAGCAAACAAAAATTTGTGATCTCACATTGAAATTAATGTGCCTTTTTCATATATTAATATGTAAAAGTTTTTCATTATTATTATTTGAATAAGAAAGGAGGTATAAATGTTTTTGTTTATTTAATATAATTAACCGTTGACTAAATGTTACCTTGTTTTATTTAAAAAAGAGTATTTATTAGTTATAGTTCATATTTTACAGCTTTTTTCTTATTTTAGATTGGACTACATATGAAATCCATGTGACCACTTACTTGTTTTTATAAGGCGCGACAACTGCAGGGTTAAGAAATAGTCTCGTTACTCTTATTTAGCTGTCATGTTATTCGTTTATTCAAATTTCGACCTTAGCTTTATACATTGTTGGTTGAAATTTCTATATAAAAATAAAGTAATCTCGTAATTTGTAGCGAACGAAGGTTGAATTTGTAATAAAAATTAAATAGCCTCGTGGGGAGTGCAGTTGTCACATTGCGATTATCACTACGCTTTTTATGAAATATTACGACTACCTAATCGGTAAAGTTTTCGATTATTATTTATGATATTATTTTTAATGATTTTAGTATAAAAAAATCTATCACAATAATAATAATAATAATGTCCTACCAGATCGAATTTTGGTCACGGCGGCCAGCCTCAATGGAGACTAGCCATCGGCGCGGGACAGGATTATAGTGACAAAGTGTATGCGCAAGCACAGGTGCACTCTCTATTCACTCACTCTCATAATCCGATGAGACGGTAAACCAACACGACCGGAGAGAGATCAGGCGCAGAACCAACGGCTTTACGTGCTTTCCGAGGCATGGGGGTTATACACCGCCAACTTCCTGACTCCGGGAAGCTACTGAGAATTTCTTGACGAAAAAACCCAATAACAGATTTTTTGGCCCAACCCGGGATTCAAACCCGGACCTCATGATTAGAAGTCGCACTACTACAACCACTAGACCAATAAAATAGTTACATATGAAATGTAACTCCATCTCTTTGTAAATTTTAAGCATTGCTCTTTTTATGCCCACGTTAACCGCACCCAGATCGGCATTTTTCAAAGAGCACCTACTTCGACGGTAACGATTCTTGTAATGGTAAAATCGATTCCGTAAACAATTTTTATAAACGCACAAGATTTTTAAATCCAATACCTGGGCAGAAGGGAATAATCATGCGAGGCGAGTCCATGGGGTTGAATGGTCTAAGATAACAATATCAAGCATTTTTATACTTATTTAATTTTTAATAATTTTATTAGTGTTAAATTTAAAAAATATATAAATTATATTAATACTTATACATATTATGTAAGTTATTTATATGTATAATTTATATAAATATATTACAAAAGCGTTACAAAAAACAGTTTGTCGTGAAGACACACGACAGAAGTGAAACTTTTGTATTACAGGGAAACATTACAATTATTCATCAATGACTTGAATAACATGGGTTGTGTGTATCATTCATTTATTTATATAAAATTGTATACATATGTGTCACAGTGCATCATCTTCTTCGATCTTAAGATAAGAAATATCGGTTTTGTTTGTTAATTAGGTAATTACTGATTATCTATTATACGAGTATATGTAATTTTATTTTAATTGAACCAAAGTTTTATAATATGACAACAGAAATTTATTTAAATGAAAATTTGCAAATTGTTATATTAAATGCTCTGCCTTATTGGGCTTTAAATTACCTCCCTTGTTAATTTTTTAATATCGCCATGTATTTCTTTCTTTCTATAAGTAAAGTCATTTTATCGAACCAAAATTGATTAACTCTCATGGTGGTACGTAGAAAAGACGCACAAAAAAATATTAACGTGTTTGTCCAATCTATTCATAAGAATCCATAATTTCAAAACTCACCGATTAATATTATTTTATTGGGTTAATGCCATTTAGCATCTACTCTACGTACTACCTTGAGAGTCTATCAATTTTTGTTCGATAAAATGACTTTACCTATACAATGTAACTTCATTCTATTGATGATGGCGCTGTTACTCAAATGGGATCACTCTTTCTCAATATTAATTATATATTAACTAATCGTAATAGACGTGGAACAATTACGGATTCTAAGAGAGCAGTTAAGGAGCAATTAATTGGCATACAGTTTAATTTAAAAAAGTAGATATTTTATGTTTTATAGCAAAATAAAATTTTCGATAACAAAATTTAAAAAAAGAAAATTATAAATTAACTAATAGCAATAGACGTGGAGCAATTACGGATTCTACCGGAGCATTTAAGGAGCAATTAATTGGCATACAGTTTAATTAAGAAAAAATAATATTCTACGCTAACTAACTTCTGGTGTGATTAAGTGTAACTTTGTTATTAATAGAAAAAAATAATACTATACTTTTGTTTTGTCGATCCATGTGTATTATAAATAATGTAATTTAGTTTAATTTATTTTATTTTATTCTGTTTATAATGTTTTTGTATTTTATGACAATGCATTAATTGACATAACTTGTTTTTGGTGAATGCTCATGAGTTTTAGTTTTATGTAAGATCACCGGCAGAATATCAGCGCTATGCATATCCCACTGTAGCATAATGCTTAGTCGGATGTCTTATTAATCTTATATACATTTATAATAATAATTATGTTTTCGTAATACAATTATGTAACTACTTACGTTTTTATATTATATTATTTTGTTTTTATATTATATTTTACGTTATTTAAAAAAAAAGTTGCAGCCTATATACATCGCTTTAACAACACAGACCCCGTTAATATATAAACAACAAAAGTATTTTGAAATACTTTAGTACGTTACTAAAAGGAGATAAATATTACAGATATCATGCGTGAGTAGTGTTGTCGGATCAGAACTTCGAATGAACATCATGCCGCCGCAAAAAAATTATAACAGCGATGTTTTTAAGCGAAGTATTATTAGAATTTAGAAGTTAATTTGGAGACTTTAAATTCTACTAAATCTAAGTTTATGATACTTGGATCAAAGACGCGAATTGCATATTATATCGGGGCACATAATCCTACAGTGTGTAATAGTCGAACGTGTTATACAGGCAATAAACTTGTGTTTGGAGATGGATGCAGAAATTTATTTTCAGATACATATTTCGTGAACTATTCCAGTTTTACAGACTTAAAATGAAGTGTAGTAAAGTACTATACACTTCAAATCATCTTTTCTATTTACTTTGGGTATTTCATTCAGTCCAAAACCAATGTGTTCACTTCGTCGTTGGTAATTCGTACAGTAATTAAGTGGAATGATTTGCCTGCATCTACCTTTCCATCCGATAACAATTTTTGTGACTTCAAAACAAGAGTGCAAAAGGCTTAAGTTAAGCTTAGTTAATATGCTTTACTATATTCGACTATATCACCACTTACCATCAAGAGGAATCATAACAAGTACTACAAAATCAACACTGGCCTAAAATAATTAAAAAATCATAATATTGTGTTAGTTAGTATAGTAGTAATAATTTTAACAGCATGGTTAGCGTAGCATTTACATTTAATGATTTTCGAGTTTATTTTCTACTTCTATCGTAGTATAATTGAAAAATTAAGTGAAAGCCTGTCAAACAAACTTCCCGGTACATAATTTGAAGTAGATTGAGCCATTTGTAACAAAATACTGCACAGTAAGTGCGAACTTTCTTTTAAATATGTATTGGTGGAAACATATAATTACAGCCAATGTATTGTAACAAGAGTACAAAATATAAAATAATAATAAAAGTGTAAGTTGTTAGAGGATAATATGTAATTAGATGCCAGATAGAAATATTAATTGAGTGCGTGGGCCACCAGAAAGTTATTGAAACTAAAATAAAGTTATTTATTTAAAGTTTTAACGTGGTACAGTAACGCTGCAGCTGTATTATGATTGTAGCACGAATGGGTCTGCTCAAAGGCCTCTCTCACACTAGAAGGCTAAATAGCAGCTCAATGCTGCTGTGTTTCGTATGGTGAATAGACCTTTGTACTGGACACTTCTCCAATTCAGTCGCCAATTTATGAACAACGTCTTTTGCATAATCAGTCTCAGACTCAACCTTCACCAGTTGTTCTATTATCCATATTTGAGAATCTGGAATTATAGGATAATGCATCCAGTCAGTTTATACACAATATTGAACCAAATCAACGATATGCCGCTGGCTGCGTACTTACCTAACTACGGTGCTTCCAATTATTGAATTCTTAAAATAGTTACATTCAGTCCGATCTGTATCTAACATTTAATATAAACCATATTTTTAAATAAGAAAATGTTTTTATTTCAAACGTACCTTTAAGTAATCCTTATGTAAGATACTATATATTGCTTAACACGTTTCTGGTGATACTGTTACTGGTAAGGATGTTGAAAATTAAGGTCTGCATAGGTTCTCCCTGTTGCTAAAAATCTAAGTGTTGCTGTTAATCTTTCATGTGGTGATAGAGCACTTCTCAAAACTGTATTTGGTTTCATTATGTTAGGTGTGTAAGTTTTTTCATCCATTCTTAAATAGTTATCGTAGTCTTTTGGAGTAATTTTAAGCTCTTCCAGTAAATTAATATGCGTATATTGTTTTCTTTGTAATAACCAATGTTTACACTACATTTTTTTCGGTCTTTGTCTTCTTTTTTTTTTCAAAATGCAAAATAGTTCAATAATTGACACGGCGTCATCCGATGAAGCCATGGTAATGTGTTACTTAAAGCGAAAAGTGATTACAACTGAAAAAACTGAACGTTTGTAGAAAGTAGGGATATCAGTTTTAACTAAACAGTTCAAATGTACAGTTCAAACTGCACAGTTAAAAGTGAAGGTATGTAGCCCGCTTTAGTGTCATAAGGGTTCGACTAACAACCGAAACGATCGCCATTTGGTATTTTAATGACAATAAAAATAGATGTATTGGTATACTGTAAATAATAACTGCTTATTTAAATTTTATTAGCTACAACTATATTATAATTAATTTACGGTTATTCATGCGTACATAATATATACATACATATTAGCCAAAATAATTTATTAGTTCACCGCAGTCAAGTAATACCAAAATTATTTGGAAATTAAAATAAAACAAAATTAGTGTTCGCTAGAGATAATTAAAAAGGCCCATTTACATTTCAATTAGCATTTAAATGGAAGCAACTTGGAAATTCCAGATAATTATATGGCTCAAATTTAAATAGCTTAAACTGACCAATTAGGGTGTCGTAGTCCTAAGTGTTGTCAATTTACTTGACCTGCAACAAAGTGCACACACTGCTATTTGGCATCAGAAATAGGTAAGCGGGTGGTACTTATCCAGATGGACTCCTGGGCTGAGAAGGAGTCCTACCACTTATGAAAATACTTATAAAATAACGATGTATCATAATATATTCAATATTTTATGCATCTCAATGTATGCCATGTATCATAATATATGCTGTAGTGGCTACTGTACGACATTTTTACAGTTTGGAATCAGTATTTTTAGCGAGCCGCCGCTAGGCGAGTTAGTCGCCCGCCGTCAAGCGCCCTCCTCGGTAGTTCGGTAGTTTAGGCTTTACGTAGCTTTAGTAATTTAGTTTAAGTTAATTTAGTCTAAGGAAATTATTGTGGAAATGACAATACATTCTTATATATGAACAATGAATTTTATTTGTGCACCACAACTTTTGAAATATCATGTGCAAGTAATAGGACAGGACAGTGGGTGGAGGAAGAATAATATGAACTAAACTAGAAAAAACCAAAAAAACATAAAAAAGGTGACCACGACGTGATTTTAAATTAGGGAGTGGCTCAAAATAAACTACCGAGGAAGACGCCTCAGTAATTTCACTGAGTATATTACAAATTTAATCCCGCGAGTGAAAATAGAATGACGACACCAGTTGCACCATCCGTTTCGAAACCTGCCCCAGAGCCAGCCCCGATGTCGGTTAGGTTCAACGCGAAAGTATCTCAGGACTGTAAATGTGTGGATTGTGATGTGAGTAAATACGTGCTTAACGCAGCAAATGGTACACAGATTAAAATTTATGGTGAAAAACTGTTAGTTTTAGATCTTAAATTACGTAGAGCTCTCAGATGGACCTTTGTAATTTGTGATCTAAAACAGCCCATTTTAGGGGCAGATTTTTTGAAACACCATAAGTTAATTGTTGATTTAGATGATCGAGTATTAATTGATAAGGTCACGAATTTGAATGTCTCAGGTACTCAGTTTATCACCACATTGATACCTTGGGGCCGCCCGTACATGCCCGACCTCGACTACTACCCGTGGGACGTTATGAGAAAGTAAGGGAAGAATTTCGTTTGATGCAGGAAATGGGTATTTATGGGCCTAGTAGTAGTAGTTGGTCTAGTCCGCTACATTGGGTGTTAAAAAGAAGATGGTAGTATTCGCCAGTGTGGTGACTTCAGAGCGTTAAATGCAAAAACTAAACCGGACAGATACTCAATTCCTCGCCTGCAAGATTTCACTTATTTGTTATCTGGTAAAAACATCTTTTCCGGATTGACCTAAAACGAGCCTATCATAATATCATGATGGCCCCGGAAGATATAGAAAAAACCGAAAAAACTTTCGGATCATTTGAATTTATGAGGGTGATTTTCGGTTTGCGTAATGTCGCACAAACTTTCCAAAGATTTATGCAAAATACAGTTTTACAAGGATTAGATTTTTTGTTTTGTTACATTGATGACCTCATCATTACTAGCGAGATGGAGGAAGAACATCGCGAGCATTTAAGAACAATTTTTGAACGTTTCACAGAATTTGGAATAACAACTAATTTGCAAAAATGTAGTTTTGGTAAAAAAAAAAATTTTTTTTTGGGTTATGAAGTTTCGACAGAAGGCATTAAACCACTAAGTGAAAAAGTAGAGGCAATAGTTAATTTCCCTAAACCAGAAACTGTTTGTCAGATACGAAGATTCCTAGGAAAGTTAAATTTCTATAGGCAGCATATACCTAATGCAATTCAAAATTAAATCATATTAAATAAGTATTTAAAAAATTCTAAGAAAAAATAAGACAATACTAAAATGATTTGGACACAGAAAGCGAATGACGCATTTTTAAACTATAAAATTGATTTGCAAAAGGCTGTTACTTTATCTCGTTCCTTACCCGATGTTCCGTTAGCATTGATGACAGATGCATCAAATAGCAGTATCGGTGCCGTACTACAACAAAAACATAACGCAATTGGGAAACATTTAGGGTATTTTTCAAAACAATTTAATGACACAGAAAAGAAGTTCAGTACCTATGACCGAGAACTACTAGCAGTATTTTCAGCGGTAAAATATTTTCGAAATTTGATTGAAGGGCAAAATTTCATTATATTCACGGGTCATAAACCACTTTGTTTTGCATTTAAAAAGGGTGATAGATAGCAGTACAGAAACACCTAGACGCAATCGTCAGTTGACATACATCAGCGAATATACAACGGATATTCGTCATGTAACTAGAAAACAGAATATTATCGCCAACAAGTTGTCGAAAATTTAAACAATATACGCTCCCATAACAATAAACTTTGCTGAACTTGCACATGAACAGTGTAACGATTGTCACATTGAAACAATAAAAAGTAATTCTAATAATCATTTGATATTTAAAAACTTACCATTGCCTAATAGAAAATGAGTAAAGAAACTGTACCATACAGAGGCAAAGCTTCATACGACCGCGCTATTATAGGTACACTACTACAAGCTTGAGGCACGTGTGTGCGTGAGCACTGGCGGTTCATCATGTACATAGAGAAACTGCTTTAAACCGGCTCGGCCAGTGCTCAAACTCAGGGTTATGTAAAAAATAATAACTGTTAAGAATAATTCGTATCAAATGAAATATAAAAAAGTGTAAATATGGTTTACTAACCTACGTAGATTTAAATCTTATCGAGGTTGCCGTAAGAGATACTGCTGATTTTGTTAATAAAATTAATAACTTGTTTGATTTATTAAACTCAAGAGCACTGCGATCTCCTAGTAATTATAAAACAGCTTTTCGACGCGATAGTTATCAAATTGAGTTTTAAGAAGAAATGCTAACATTCTTCAGGAACTTAAAATTAATAACAAGTGATAGGCGGAAAGGCGTTACAAATAGCATGAATTTCATTCACGGATTTCAAGTGTCTATAAAATCTTTAATAAAACTTCACGAAGAATTAAAATCAATAGAAATTAAATAAATTTATATTTAGGAGACGTCTCAATCAAGATTGTCTCGAAAATTTCTTTGGCAAAGTCAGGCAGGCGGATGGTAACTGCCAGGAACCAAAATGTCGACAAGTTAGTATTGCCTACAATAAGATGTTCATTACTAATATCTTAAGGAAACTTGAAAATACTAATTGCGAGTACGATTTCGATATGTTACATATGAAACCAGACAATTGTCTTATTTTTAATACACCATCACCGCAACCTGACGATGTTACTGCCCTTGTGTTAACAGTAGGAACAAATAATTATCGATTTTATTTACCAGAAAAGAATTGCTTAGTCTGTGTCGGGATATTTGCAAAGAAAATGTTGTCTCAAACACCACAAATGTGAGAAAATAAAATATACGTTTATAGATCCGAACAACCTATAACTATGGGAAAAGATTTTTTATCAGCAATTACAAGAATTGTAATAAAGATAGCGATCAATCGGGTTTTTCAATAATACTTCCTGACATTTTATTACGTTTTTTGAATTGCTTGAGCAAAAATTTCGCGAATATTTTTACCTCGAAAGAAACATTGCATATATTGGTAGTGAAATATTAAAATGTGTGCAAGATTGTATATTTGTTATGCAATGTGAGTGCTTTCCAACAGATAATTTTAAAAAAAACTTACATTAGATTTAGAATTTACCATTTAATTAAAAGCCACAACAAATTGTTGAAGAACTTAATATGAAAGTAAAATATTTAGAATACCTTGTTTGTAAAAAAAGTATTATATTTTAAGCATCTATTAAAAAGCTGATAAACGTTTTGTTTATTTAATTTTATCCTCCTGTGCCAACCCTACTAAAAGAGGTAAAAATTTTGACAGCTCCTTACAAAGCTTTGCCTCTGTACAGTTTCTTTACTCATGTGCTAATAGTAAAGAATATTTGTATTGCGAAATTTCAACTAGCAAAATTAGACTGTATGTATCAGAGAAATTTAAAAGAAATCTTTTGATTCAGTTCACAACATAAGCCATCCAGGCATCAGAGTGTCTCGTAAGATGTTTAAAGACAGATTTTTCTGGCCGAATATAAACAAAGACATAGGTATTTGGGCTAAATCTTACGTGAATTGCCAACGCGCTAAAATTAATAGGCACACTGTTTCCCATTTAGGTACTGTTGAAAAGTGTAAGAGATTTGAACACATACACGTTGAGATTGTCGGTCCGTTACCTACCACGGAAGATGGATTTCAGTACTGTGTTACGATGATCGATAGGGCCACGGGTTGGCCGGAAGCGGCCCCAGTTAGAGATATTTCGGCCAAAACCGTCGTTAAAGTTGTTTATGATTCGTGGATCGCATGTTTTAGCTATCCTGTTAAACTTACTAGTGACCAGGGCCGCCAATTTGAAAGCAATATTTTTAGCGCGTTATTAAATTTTTTATGCGTAGAACGAACACTACTTCGTATCACCCGCAGTCGAACAGGATGATTGAACGCTGGCATAGATCATTTAAGGCATCTCTTAGAGCGAGATCCCAAGATAATTTGAGGTGGAGGAATTACCGTCTGTACTTTTAGGCCTCAGGACAGCGCCGCGGGAATAGGGGGGTTAGTGCCGCTCAGATGACATATGATCAAAGTTTAAGATTTCCATCGGAATTCTAAGTCGATTCTAAAGAAAACGCGTACAAAGCTTATGATTATGTTCATAAATTGAGGAATACTATTAATAAATTGAAGCCGAAACCGATGTCACATCGGGACATACGGTCAATTTTTGTTCATCCGGAAATAAAAAATTGTAAATATGTATTCGTGAGAAATGATGTTCTTAAAAGGTCTTTACAATTTTAAAAAGACAAGATAAAGTTTTTACGATCAAGCTACCCGATAGGAAAGTAAATATATCTATCGATAGGCTGAAACCGGCATTCTTATTTCGAGACCACAGTATGGTAGAAAGCTATTCTGAGACATTCAAATCTGATAGTAGTGGTAACATTACTAAAAAAATTGTGAATGATAATTTTGAATGAAGCACAACTCAACGGAAATGGAACCAAAACCAATTAACCATTCTTCACAGCCGTGTGTAACACGTAGCGGCCGTGAGGTTAGGCCACCGGTTCGATTTCAGCTGAGCTAAACATTGTATCCAGGTTAAATAAACGTTGTCTATTCGCATTTTATAAACACCTCAATACATTTTGAATATAAAACTTAGTTCTTCAAATTTAAGTAATCATTTGAATATTAATATTCGTAAATTGTACCAGAGATGGGAAAGAATCAAAGTAAAGAAGAAATAGTTATCGCCCAAGCTGGTAGTAGTGCCAGCATGGTTGAAGAGCATCTAAAGATGCTTAGAATTGGATATCGTAATCATTATTCTGGTGATTTATTTCATTTACAGAAGATGCAATGCTAGAACTAAAAAGTGGATAGGCAAGCAGATGATGTTTCATATACCAAAAATACGGGAACAACCACCATCTTCCTTACAAATACAGGAAGTGCCGAAAATAGTGATTGAATAAAGTAAAAAAAATCAGTGAATAACAATTAAATCAATTTAATTTTAGAATTTAATTTAATTTTATTGAAGTGAAAGTTTAATCTTTCTTTTTCAGAATGTATTAACGGTTTAAAAATATGTTTTCATTTTATTATTTTTGGTTGAGTGCGCTAGTAACATGTAAATTTTGTATTAGGGAAGACTTATTTCAACTAAAAAAAAAAACGTTTAGTCTTTGATATTTATTCTTTGGTTAAGTTAAAACTTTTGGTAAATTTAGACATTTTATATTCTTGTATTTGTTTATGAAAAATAATTTTCTATTTTGTAATTTGAATTTTGAGTTAACATGTCATAACTTAAAATAAAAATTCGTTATAAATTATAACTATAAATTGTAACATTTCATTGTTGTGTGTTTGATAATCATGTCAGCAAATTCTAGCGCATCGTCGTCGCTGGCGTCGCGTAGTTCTGCGAACTCGTGACGCGGTATAGGCTAGGTACCTGAATTTAAGGGCATGTTACTTGTAATTTTTATTTATTTTTTATTTAATAATTATATTTTTTTTCCAAAGGGGAAGGGGATGATGTGGTGGCGACTGTACGTCATGTTTACAGTTTGGAATCAGCATTTTTAGCGAGCCGCCGCTAGGCGAGTCAGTCACCCCCCGTCACGCGCCCTCCTCGGTAGTTCCGTAGTTTAGGTTTAACGTAGCTATAGTAATTTAGTTTAACTAAGGAAAGTATTATTGACCACTATTTTATATTAAATCAGGTTCATTTATCACAGCCTAAAAAAGTCCGCTGCTGAACATTGGCCTCCTTTTATATTGTCTCATTAGGGTTATATTTGACGTAATTGTCACACTTGGCAGGTGGATTGGCAACCTCAGTATACTTTTATTTTCTATTTGTTATTAGGAAGACGCTACTGTTGATCTTCATATTTGTTTCCCTCTGTCGCCTCTTACGACACGCACGGGACGATATGGGGTAGTGGACATTCTGACACCGCAACAACACGGTTAATTAATTACTAAGTAAGAAATCCTCTACTGGCCAAATGACAATAACAAGTTGACGAAAATGCTACATCATCCAAATGGAAATAACGAAAAGTTTTACAGAACCAAATTCGACACACGAATCAGACCACCAGTCGACCGGTCACCACCCCTTTATTTTTTATATTCCACGCATACGAATCTCGAAATTTATTTCGCTTTTTGTAATGCCAGAGTTTATTGGGGGGTCTTTATGGCAAAAGTGAATAGAAATTTGTTACATTGAAGACTGTACGATTTATCATCTACAGCTTCATATAATTATATATATACGGCTTCGTATAAATTCTGTTCGACCATTGGTTTACGAGTATAAGAAGTAAAAAAAAAACACGGTTATGTAATAATTTTATTATAGTGATAAAACTTCCTTTTACATGTTTGGAAGAAAATTAATAATATACAGTTCAAAGCATGATATTGAAACCTCGCTATCGAAGAGTATGTCATATTTCCGAGCTATCGTTATATTAAAGGATGCAATACACTACCTTTTTCGTTCGTTATAATAAAAAAATTGTTACATCGCTGCTTTTCATATGGATTGTTGGCATACTGTACAACAAGTAAAAGTAATTGAAATTACAAACAGAAATATTTGATAAATATTGAAATAAGGATAGGAATCAGTTGAATTAAATAGTAAAGACTGTGGGCCGCGCTTTGTGGCGTTTCTTGGGGGAAGCCTATGTTCAGCAGTGAACTTTAAAAGAGCTATAATTAGTAGTAATCCCGCCAAAACACAAGTGTGAAAAGGGGGCCAAGTTTGGTACTAACCCGTTCGGGGTAATTGGATCTGAACGAACGCCTAGCTTCATGTCAGTTGCTTAAATTACATAGGATATATATGAATGCACAACGTTCTTAGAAACGAACGTCGTTTGCATCAAGCCATGTTTCACACTTATGTTTTGATGGAATATCATTATTTTTTGTATATTTTTTTTGTATTTTTACGTGGTAGAGCCACGCTGCAGATATATTATGGTTGTAGCACCAATGGGTCGGCTCGACCAGGGTATGACCACGCTCTCACAGAATATCAGCGTAAAATAGCAGCTTAATCCTACTGTGTTTCATATGGTGAGTAGAGAACCGGAGACCCTTTTTACTGAAAACGAGGCATTCCATCTTAGTCCTCAAGGGTAAACGCATCTGCATTTTGATTCTTAATCGAGAATAGTTGTAAATGTCTATGAGCCACAGCATTCACTTACCATTAGGTGAGGTGTGCGCTCATTTGTCACTCTTATTCTATAAAAAAATATATAACCTTAACTGTGTTTTCTTGCGTTTTCTCATCACTATTTAAAAATTTAAATTCTTTAATTTTTTTTTTAAATTATAGAATTTAATTAAAAAAGAAATATTAATTAAAGAATTTTTATTTAAATTCTTTAATTAATATTTCTTTAATCAAACTAATAAGAAGAACCATTTTTAAGCACTGTACTTGAAACTAACCGCATCAATTAATTTGTCAACACCCGTCGACACCGAATATCCATAATTTATAGTTTTCAGAATTTTTCCTTTGTACACTTAATGATCTAAATTGATGCCTCATTTCAAGTTTCTACCTAGAATAGAAGTGGCCTAGGTTTTTTTCATGAGGAATTCAGTAAGTGATTTAAATTGCATTTTTTACATCTTATTTTCATTTTCATTCGTTATTATTTTCATTCGTTACCGCTAGCTCGTGTCAATCGGACGTTCGGTTGCGAAAAATAATTTTGCCTAACAGTATTATGTCAAAGTGTGAAAAATGCAACAAAAATATTACGAAAGTTCGTCCTGATTTGGAGTGTCATCGTTGTGAGAAGATGGTGCATTTGAACAGTGAATGCTCAGGGCTTACTACGAAACAAAGAAAAGCGCTTGGAGCAAATGAAAACCTAGATTGGTTGTGTTCTGATTGTCATACCTGATAATGAAGACGATGATGAAGCATTTGGATCGCCTAAAACCTCTGCCTCTTTTCCATTCGATGGTAAAAAACTGATGCTAGAAATAACAACAAAAGTGGAGAGTGCTATTCAACGTCAATTGGGCCAGTTTGTAGAGTCTTTGGAATTCAATTCTAGAAAACTTGATGATATACTCGAAACAGTAGACGCGTTTAAAACTACAGTCAAAGAAATAAAAACTTCGAATTAAGAATAAGTTCATTAGAACAGCGATTGCAAGAACAAGAGCAGCAACAGCTTGTTAAAAGTATTGATATTTTTAATACTTCCTTCACTGGCAACGAAGATCTTTCAAAAGTCGTACAAAAATACAGCAAAGACTCGACTTAACTGAAAATATCGTAGTAAAAAGCGTTTAGTTCTTCACTCCGCGGCATGCATTTGAGATCTGTCTGTTCAGTTGCCTGTATGCTGTCAAATCTGCAGGGCAGCTTCATCTCCCGTCTAACAACCATGAGATTAAGGTGTGATTGGAGTTTTGTGTTCTTCTGCGCGGGTCTTACAGAACATAGCTCCGACCGCATGTACAGTTTCCACAAGCTTGTCATTCATATCGTCCTTTCATTGCAATCTTGAACACTGAAAACGATTTTGTAACTCGAGCTAAGTTTTCAGGACTTTGGATTAGAGCACGAGGGGGACAGGCATTGACTTCATTAGACGTGACCTCTCCAACTTAACGTTTAGGTTCAGTGTGCCTCTCACCATTCGGTGATCGCTGCCAGTTTTCACCCTCACGATCACTGAACAGTTGTCGTCTGGTCGTCATAACGATGTTTACGTGGTAGAGCCACGCTGCACCTATATTATAGTTGTAGCACGAATGGGTCGGCTCGACCGGGGTAGGACCACGCTCTCACAGAATACCAGCGTAAAATAGCAGCTCAATGCTGCTGTGTTTCGTATGGTGAGTGTAGAACCGGAACCCTTCTGGAAAAGGGCATTCCATCTTAGTCCTCAGGGTGACAACGCATGTGCATTTGATTCTTAATTGAGGATAAATGTAGATGTCTATGGGCCAATGCCCACTTACCATCAGGTGGACTGTGTGCTCGTTTGTCACCTATGCTATAAAAAAAAAAATTAAGTCAATCTCATTTTTGTCGAACCGTCGGGGCTCGACCAGGTCCACTTTCTGTGGGGCCGCTTTTGGAAGAAAGAGTTCATCATGAAAGTCCTCTTTCTCCATAAAGTCGGCCAGCTGCTGTATGGGTTCCGTTGCCCTATTCAAATTTCCTACTTTCAGCTCACCGCTCTCTCTTGTGCCCAGTTTTGCGTTGAAGTCTCCCATTAACACCGTATAGTGGGTTTTGGAGAATGCATGGCTCTGAGAGATATCTCCTTACATTTCCTCCACCTTCTCATCGTGGTGTGCCGAGGTTGGTGCGTAAACCTGTGACCTTCAGCAGAATACCGTTTGGTGATTCTGAGTATAAGTACACCCCTCGTCCACATACTCCCAATCTTTACAACGTTGTTAACGAGAGACTTGTGGACGATAAATCCGACACCTCCTTGGGACAGATGAAGTCGCCCTCCCGGTGATAGAATAAGTTGCCGGATTCGAGGATTACCGTGTCCTCCCCCTGTCTTCGGACCTCGGATAGTTCTTTTATATTCCAGCGTAACATATCTATCTCTTCTTCCAGCTCCAGGATCTTCTCGTCACTCCTCAGGGTGCGTGCGTTATATGTTGCCAGGTCGAGTAGTTGTAGGTGGCAACCGAACCTCCACCGGAGATTCTTAGAACACCCTGCCCCGCCGTCACCATGGTCGTCAACGTAGCCAGGAATAGCAGGGCCGCCGGGGACTGGAGGCCATTTATTTGTGTAGTTGCTCATGGGGAGGTATATTGCCATAGTTTCCATGCTTGGCGAGCGGGTTGGCAACCGCAGTTTTTTATTGCTTTTTGCTTTTATCAGAAAGATGCTGCTGCCCATCTTCTGTATCAGTTTCCCTTTGTCGCCTCTTACGACACCCACGGGAAGATATGGGGTAGTGGATATTCTTACCCGCCAGTACACAGGTTTTATAAAGACGCTTTTATAAAGACTAATAAATATACAGACGAATTGACAACTGGTATCGTGAGACCTATATGCAAAAAGGGAAGTAAACAGGATTACGATAATTACCGTCCTATAACTATATTGCCAACAATAGATAAGATTATAGAAAAATACAAAGCCAGACAAATTTACAACTTTTATGGTCTGAATAATATTCTAAATGACACACAGTTTGGATTTCAACCCCAGAAAAAAAAGCACAACTCAGCTACTTTTACTATTTACCGATAACATATATGAAAATCTTAACAAAAGAAAACATGTATTGCTGTTATTTATCGACTATAGCAGGTCCGATACTTTACGTCATGATGTATTGCTAGAGCGATTAGACGACTGTAGAATTAGAGGGCCGATGCTTGACTGGTGTCGAGATTATCTCAAAAATCTTTTCTATTATATTATATGTCGGTAGGGGATGCATTAAGTAATAAAGTTTTGGTAAGTGAAGAACAGCACAGGGTTCAGTATTAGGACCGCTTCATTACATCACTTACGTGAATAATATCAACAACTTTTTCAATTTGCCCACCACAATATGGATAAGGCGGTAAAACTGTTACAAGAAGACTTTACGAGGCTCTTGCAGTGGTGACATGACGCAGGTCTAGTACTTAATTCGAATAAAACTAAAATGATGTACGTTAGCTCGAGTCAAAATAGATTAAAACATAACATTACTTTTAAAGCTCATAATCACAAATGTATTCACATTATCCAAAGTTCAGCCCATAATAACAACTTTGAATATCCTCAAATTGAAATAGTAGAAAAATATAGGTATTTAAGTTTGATAACTGATGATCGTATGAAATGGACCGATCACATTGAATCTGTATGCGATAAGCTACGAGCAATCTTAGCAAAAATTTATCTCATCAAGAGTAAAGTACCTTACCAAATGTTACTGTTACTATATAACGCACTCGACGAATCAATAGTTTCATACGGGTTGAGCAGTTACGGATGCACTTATAAAATCCACCTTGGAAAAATATACGAGCTACAATTGCGCATCCTTAAATGTATCACACCTCTCAAAATAAAAGATAAATAAAAAAAATCCTTATGATTAATTTTTTCATACACGCAGGTATTATCGAATTAGCTTCTAGATTCAATTTCTCGGAATATTTCTTAATTAGATCGCTAGTTGTTTTAAGCGTATTAGTTGTAGGGTCTGTTTTGACCTTTACGTACGTACTTTCATCCGATAAAAGTTGTTGTATTTTAAAATTGTAAAATACAACAACTTTTATGCCAAACCACCGAAGTTGTATGGGTTACCAAAAATACACAAACCGAATGCTCCATTACGTCCAATAGTGAGTCAGATCGATTCGCCAACTTACAGATTGGCTCAATTCTTAGCAAAAATACTATCACCACTCAGAGGACACACAAGAGCACACACTAAGGATTCATACCATTTTGTTAGTGAGATAAAAGACCTATGTCTTACTGACAATGAAACTATGGTCATGGTATGGTTTTGATGTTCAGTCTCTATTTACATGCCTACCTGTTGAAGACTGCATCTCAATTGTAACTAAGAAACTAGAGGAAAACAACATGCCAGTAGAATATGCAGTATTACTTAGACATTGTCTTACATCTATTGTGGAAGGAAGAGTTTTACAAGCAAGTAGATGGTGTTGCAATGGGCTCACCGGTATCTCCCATTGTCGCTGATATTTTCATGGAGGACTTTGAGGAGAAAGCCCTGCTTACTGAACCAGTAACTCCAAGGTTCTACAAGCGGTACGTAGACGATACTTTCACAATTTTACCATCAGACAAAGTAACTGCATTTTAGAACATCTTAATTCCATAAACTCTAAAATTCAATTTACTATGGAGTTAGAGGCAAATAATTCTTTAGCTTTCTAGATGTATTAGTCATTCAAATCCTAACAACACCATAGGTCACTGTGTATATGTCAAGTGCAATATTCTCTACAAGATCATTCCGTGCAAAAGTTAGCAAAATTGGATCACTTGTAGAGGCACCTCGGTATCTGTCTATATTGGACAAAATTTGGTAATATAATATGCTACAGAATCATGAGTTTATCAATTCCATCAATAACATACTTTTAACAACACTTTTATTTTCCGATGTGGCTTTATGAAGGGTAAATTGCCTGGAATCAGAAATTATTTACATAATATTCATAATTAAAGTTCATATAGTTTTGACAAAATAATGTTGAATTTCATGGTTTCATTAATACGGCATAGTGTTTATTTGCGTTATTTGATTCAAATAATTGGCCCCATTGAATATTCATTGGCATCATAAAATACAAACCAGTATTTTTAACTAAGTAGACTTCAAAATTTCATAAATGTAGTCCTATTCACGGTGAACGTGTGAGAAGAACTGTATTCATAAACGGGAGTAGAAATAAACAGAAGGTGAGCAGCAGCGTCTTCCTGATCACAACTAAAAATAATAAAAATATGCAGTTGGCACCTCACCTGCCAAGTGGCGACTACAGTAATTATCAACAATTAGCAAATCTATTTATTTATTTAAGTATCACGAACTATTCCAATTATATAACAAATACATTTTACTAATGAATAAACTATACAATATAACTATATATTAATAACTATGAATATATACGACGAATCTATGGGGGAATCAAATGATAAACGGGGTAGAAATATATTAGTCATGTAGAGGCGGTGGAAAAGAAACCTACTCCATTTCGTCACGTGGGTGTCGTAGGCGGTGACAGAGGAAAACTGAAATAGGAGATGGGTGGCAGCATCTTCCTGATAACAGCACAAAATAATTAAAAGCTGCGGTTTCAACCCGCTTGCCAA
>JAGSMP010001317.1:0-54379 GCA_029286625.1 Parnassius orleans
AGTTAGCAAAATTGGATCACTTGTAGAGGCACCTCGGTATCTGTCTATATTGGACAAAATTTGGTAATATAATATGCTACAGAATCATGAGTTTATCAATTCCATCAATAACATACTTTTAACAACACTTTTATTTTCCGATGTGGCTTTATGAAGGGTAAATTGCCTGGAATCAGAAATTATTTACATAATATTCATAATTAAAGTTCATATAGTTTTGACAAAATAATGTTGAATTTCATGGTTTCATTAATACGGCATAGTGTTTATTTGCGTTATTTGATTCAAATAATTGGCCCCATTGAATATTCATTGGCATCATAAAATACAAACCAGTATTTTTAACTAAGTAGACTTCAAAATTTCATAAATGTAGTCCTATTCACGGTGAACGTGTGAGAAGAACTGTATTCATAAACGGGAGTAGAAATAAACAGAAGGTGAGCAGCAGCGTCTTCCTGATCACAACTAAAAATAATAAAAATATGCAGTTGGCACCTCACCTGCCAAGTGGCGACTACAGTAATTATCAACAATTAGCAAATCTATTTATTTATTTAAGTATCACGAACTATTCCAATTATATAACAAATACATTTTACTAATGAATAAACTATACAATATAACTATATATTAATAACTATGAATATATACGACGAATCTATGGGGGAATCAAATGATAAACGGGGTAGAAATATATTAGTCATGTAGAGGCGGTGGAAAAGAAACCTACTCCATTTCGTCACGTGGGTGTCGTAGGCGGTGACAGAGGAAAACTGAAATAGGAGATGGGTGGCAGCATCTTCCTGATAACAGCACAAAATAATTAAAAGCTGCGGTTTCAACCCGCTTGCCAAGCGTGGACACTACAAATATCCGGTTTATTTGACAAACAATGGGGAAGCCTATGATCAACAGTGAATAGCCTTATTAAAAGTAAAAAGTAGCAGCTTACGAGTACATCCATCCCACTACTGAGAACAGGCCGCAGCGAGTTTTAAGACAAAAGGAGTTGATTGAGCTGACTCCAACGCGGGATGACCGACTTATCATTTTATGTAAATGATTTATTATTTATATAAATGACTTACCTAATTCTACTAACAATCAGATGATATTGTTTGCAGATGACTGTACAGTTATTTATAATAATGAAAACGCCATAAATAGTAGCTTAAAGTCAATAATTGAGTGGTTACAAAACCATAATTTAATAATGAATATAGATAAAACTAAGATAATGCAATTCAAACAAAAACTAAACATAGTTTTAATACACAAATTCAGTATAATAACAAAGTCCAAATAACCTTAACTACAAAGTTTCGTGGCGTTCACATTGATGAAAAAATCTGAAATGGCAAAGCCATATAGAATTTGTATGCAAAAGTGACACAGTCGTCTTATAACCTATATATGCTAGCAAAAAGTCAGTCTCCCACATTACTTGTGGCTTATCATGGTTATGTTGCGTCCAGGCAGATATGGAATAATATTTTGGAAACGCCACTAACTGGAATAAAGTATATAAATGACAAAAATGTATATACGTGCTATGTGTGGTTTAAAAAGAATTGATAGCTGTAAAGATTAATTCATGAAATTAAAATTACTTACCGTACCATCACTATACATATTTGAAATGGCTTTATTTATCAGGCCATATCCATCACTATTTAAACTAGAGATTTCGAGTTTCACAATAACACAATAAAAGTGTGTTTGCTATGGCTCCAAAGATATACAATAAGATCCGAATAACATCAAAGAGTGTAACGATATACAGATTTTCAAAGATAAATTGTTCCACTTTCTAATTGAACATTCATTTTATTCGATTGATGAATTTTTTGTCCAGTGTCAGAGTTAATAAAAGTCTAACGGATACTACATAATTTTATCAAATTGAGGTTATATATAATTGAAAAATATTTCTATAATTTAAATGAATATTTTGATACAAATATTATTTAATTTGTGTGGCCAATTTCGGCTTGCCTTTTTTTTCAATTATTATTTAATTCAATTTTCTATATAATTTTATTATATTAATTTTTAAATTATTATAATTATAATTGTTATTGAAATTAAAGCTAGAGTTATTAAAAATACATTAAAAAAATCTATAAAACACAGAAAAATCCAAACAGTTGTGAGATAGATCCACACAACAACATATACACTTTTATTGCTGTGTGGACCCACACCATGCTTGTAAGTGGAAAGTCCCGATCAATGAATACCCCAAGGATACTGTTGGTGCTGTTCCGCAAACGGTCAGCGTGGAGCACACCACGCCTCTAACTATCGCGGCGAAGCCGTCAATACGGTTCTCAAACATACCTGAGGCGCTGCATCGCCATGGCAGCCCCAACAGTACCCTCAAAGCATTGTTGTATTGGACACGTAGATCGCTGCCTGCTCGCGGGTATAGCTCACCCACAGGCTGCAACAGTAGAACGATTGACAGAAAGCTTTAAAAGCGTTATTTTAACCTGCCTACTACAACGCGTAAACCTGCGAGCCAGCATATTGCAACGAACCGCCAACGATCTACGCCCTCCATGTCCATATCGTCTTTCAAATCAACTGTAACCCAGTAGCCCAGGTATTTAAAACTGCAACCCGCTTCAAAGGTTTCCCGCAATTTCCGGAAGTACAGTGTATTTTTTTTATAGGATAGGGTGACAACGAGCACAGTCCACCTGATGGTAAGTGGTTGCTGACCATAGACATCTACATTTATCCTCAATAAAGAATCAAAATGCAGATGCGTCGTCACCCGTGAGGACTAAGATGGAATGCCTCTTTTCAGTAAAATGGGTCTCCGGTTCTCTACACTCACCATACGAAACACAGCAGTGTCAAGCTGCCATTTTACGCTGGTATTCTGTGAGCGTGGTCCTTCCCGGTCGAGCCGACCCATTCGTGCTACAACTATACTACTAATATAGCTGCAGCATATAATGCAGCATACTAATTATGGCTCTACCATTAATTTTAATTGAACCCGACTTAAATAGAATCCACTCACTTTTCTTGTGTTGTACTTGTCCGTGAGCCGCTGCGTAGCCCTCACAAACTGTATAAGGAGTCTACACTGTGTAGCCACTGCTCTGGACCGCATCTAAGAGTGAACTGCCCAGGATGGCTATCAGGAGATGTACCAACGTGCCGAAATTGTCACCCCAAAAACGATAAACCGACCATAACAGCTTGATGACAGATGTCCTATACGCAAAAATGATCTGATGAGATCTAGCGCAGCCTACTGTTAAAACGAGAAAGTTAATTCCAAATTGACGCAATCCCTGCACGTAAATACCAGTAAGCGAGAATATAAATTTATACAAATAAACCTACAACGAAAGAAGTTAGCACACAAGAGGTATTTATTGAAGCACGTAAAAAACATCCGAATAGCCTTAGTATAAGAACCTTATACAGCTGCTACAGGAGAAGTACAGCAACCGCCAGGTGTAGAATAGTACAATGTGAAGAAAGAAAAGCCGAACAAAGCAGCTATATTTGTTTTCGATCCGGACATAAAAATAATAGAAGACCCCACGTTGGTTACGGAAAACATAGTAGTTGCCATATTACAAACTGATAAGTGGACAATAGGGGCAATTTCAATATACCTTGAAGATTATTTTACCAATAGAACCATTTCTTAAACAAATTGAAAAAATAGTCAACAATCTAACAGCTAAATATATATTAATTGAGGCGATGTAACGCATGGAATACATGGTGGGCAGCACTTCAATAGATCATCGAGGTGGCATTACAGAGGCATTGGACGAAATGGGATTACACATACTAAATGAAGGAACAGAGCCTACCTTTGATACAATTAGAGGGGAAAATCATATACAAGTCATGTAGACATAACAGTATGTAATGAAAGCTACTTAATCATATCAAGATTGAGGTAGATAAGATTTAATAAGTTCAGATCATAACGCAATAGTTTTTCCATCAATCTAGACAAACCGCAAGAAAAAAGAAAACTCAAACCACCAGAATTTATAACACAAAAAGCTAATTGGACAGATTTAAAATAATATTTAAAAATTATCTAGAAGAAAATAAAATTGAGACAGTCGAAGTCGAAAAATGTATCAAAGGAAGCCTTGGAAACATTATAGCTACATATATTGAGGGTATAAAGCATGTGAAGAAAGTATTCTAAACTGAAAATAAAGAAAAACATACTTACCATGGTGGAGTAGAGAACTAGAAGAACTGAAGGCGATGGATAACCAAACGCAGAAGAATCCGATGCGCTGCATGGCATAGAAGGAACACAGTACAGCAATACCTGGAAGCAAAACAAAATATGAAAAAGAGACAATTAGTGCACAAACAAATAGTTGGAAGGAGTACTGTACAAACCAGGATCAGGAAAGTTTCTGGATAAAATTTATAGGGTTATTAGAAAAACACCAAAAAGCAACAGGATCAGCTGTTAGTGAATGACGGAGAAGCCTTGTGTCCTGACGAATCAGCAGTTAGTGACAGCTTTTTCCAGTAGATGACAATAGTACCGATAATACTGAACAAAAGGAAATGAGAGAAAAGGCTGCAAAAATACATCAAAAGCTACCAAACGATACTCAGGATCCACCATTTACTGAAGCTGAACTAAGAAATGTTATGGGAAGTTTTAGCATGAAGAAGGCACCTGGACCTGATGGTTTTACAATGGATATCTGTACTGGCAATAGGAACAAATGAAGAACTCTTTTTGTCAATTGTCAACAAATGCTTGCAACTTACTCATTACCCAACACCATGGAAGGCAGCCGTTGTAATAGTTCTCAAAAAGCCCGGTAAAAGCGATTATTCCCACCCCAAGGCCTATAGACCTATTGGATTACTTTCAATATTAGGTAAAAATAGAAAAACTGATAGTAAAGAGAATACGATGGCACATCATGCTGAAAAGTAATCCAAGACAATATGGTTTGTACTCAGCGAAGTACGGAAGACTCCCTGTATGATCTAAGCATATAGAGTAAATCTCAAAGACAAAAATAAACGTAATCATATCTCTAGACACAGGAGCTTTCGACAACGCTTGGTGGCCTGCCATAAATGCCAGCTATTAGAAAAGTGTCTCCCAAACCTCCGGGAAACCGTTAATAGTTATTTGAAAACCGTAAAATAAAGTTACTATACGCAGACAAAAAATAAATAAGTCTACATCAAAAGGATGCGGTAGGGATCAATAGTGGGCCCTGCTTTGGAACCTGCTACTGGACCCTTGTTAGACTTGATGGACAGTGAAGAAGTTTACTGTCAAGCCTTTGCGGATGATGTCGTCCTGGTGTTCTCCGGACGAAGAATCCCCGAAATTGAAGAAAAGCAAATAGAACACTGCCCTTGTGCATGATTGGGTGTGTGCGTAATAAACTCGGTTTTGCTGCACACAAAACCAATGCAATAATTATCACCAAAACTTAAATACGACACACCACAACTCCACATGGGCGGAACAAACATAAAATAGTAGATGAAATTAAATTATTAGGCCTTATAATAGATAAAAATTAACCTTCCATAGTCATGTTATATATATATGTCGAAAGGTTACAAATATATATAAACAGCTAGTAAAGACAGCGAAAATTTAGGATTAAATTCGGAGATCATCAGGACGATATATGTGCAGTTGTCGAGCCGATCGTGCTCTATGCAGCCAGTGTATGGGCAAGTGCAACACGAAAAATAACTGTGCAAAAACACCTCAACACCTTGCAGAGGGGTTTCGCACAAAAAATTTGAAGCTTACAGGACCGTATCGCTAAATTCGGCACTCATATTAACGGGACTGTTACCTCTGGATATCCGCTTGCGGAAGCCGCAGGCAATGAAGGCGCGGAAACCGCAGGAGGATATTCTGGGGACAGACAAGTTGAAGAAAAAGAACTGTTTATTGAATCCGACCATCCAGCTAAAGAAGAGGAAATAACTTTAACACAATAGAAGGCAAAGAACCGAAAAGATGGAAGCAACAAAAGAACAGCTAGAGGCGGTACAGATTTACACTGATGGGAGTAAAATTGTTGGGAAGGTAGGGCAGCGGTATCTGTGTGGATGGATAACACTGAAATTTAAGCAAAAATTAAGCTGGAATCCTTCTGCACAGTCTACCGCCGAACTTTACGCACTGTACCAAGCCACAGAACTTATGATGAAACATAAGGACAGTGTCTTTAACATCTACAGCGACTCCCAATCAGGACTGAACACACTGAAATCCCTGGACAACTTCCATCCATTAGTCCGCGCCATAAGGAAAAATTTAAAGATCTTTAAAGTATAATAATAAAATAGTAAAGTTATTTTGGATAAAGGCTCATGCGGGACATCATGGAAATGAAAGAGCAGATCACCTGGCAAAAGAAGCGGCACTATACAAAAAACAGCATCCCAATATAGATGCCCCATATCGTTCATAAAACGAACGATAAGGGTAAGATCAGTGCAGGAGTGGAACCAACGATACATAAACAGTGAAACAGCTACTACCACCAAAATGTTCTTCAAAAATGCCGAAACAGCTTATAAATTAATAAGAAAAATCAGACCATCACCTGAACTAGTGCAAATACTTACTGGACACGGTGCCTTTGCAGGGTACCTAAATCGCTTCAAGTGTAGAACAAGTGCTTGTGACCCAGACGTTGAAGAAACTGTGATGCACTTACTCGTAGACTGCCCGGTGTACAGCAGTAAAAGGATAGACCTAGAACAGAAAATAAATGTAAAAATTACAGAAGGAAATATTTTTAATATACTAACAATGAAAACTGAAAGAAAAGATTTCATTAAATTCTGTGAACATATAGTAAGAAAAGTAAAAATTAAGAATAAAACCTAGGAAAATAATAAAGATATAGAATTAAGTATTAAAAAACGTAAAGTAAGAAAATGGATAGAATATATTACTACGTATATATATCTATGCACAAAATGCTGTATAAGAAAAGATGAATACTAAGAGATGGGATAAAAATAGTTTAGAGTATAAGAACGCCATTAACCAGAAAACAATTAAATAATGCAGTAAAGATATTAGTGTGAATAATATAAATAAATAAATAACAATATATATTAACATGAAAAAAAGACAGTAGCATAGATAACTATAACAGTACAGATATAAGAAATTGACCTACATCATGACCAAAATGAACATGACAAAAAGTTATGGACAAAAGTCCACCAGAGACTAAAACAAGATATGCAGGCTCTGACCACCACATCAGAGGACAACGTATTTAAAAAAAAAAAAAAAAAATAGATGGACTCAACAGCACCATATCATCAGCGTAACTGATATTATTTACACAAATACCATCAACGTAACAGACAACGTTGGCACTGTTGAGTCGACCCATCAGCTGGTTTACATAAAGGTTGAACAGTCTTGGAGAGCTTAATCCACCCTGTCTCACGCCACATTGTAACCCATACCTGAATAAGCTATCCCATTTCACAACATTTTTCTGGTGCCCGTACCAGTATTGGAATAACGATATAATTCCCTGGGTACACTAGTCTCATCATATATCTTCTGCCATTTATCATAATTTACAAGGTCAAAAGTTATAGATAAATCCAAAAACATGCGAATACAGGTGTTTTTCTGGCAGTGTAGTATTGGACAGTCTGTTTAAGGGACAAATAGCGTGTTCGGTCGACAAACCGCCTAAATCCAAATTGGTTATCATTTAGTTGTACATGCCCGCTAATATGTTATCAAGAAGACTGTCCATTACTTTCGACATAATAGTAGCCAGGATATTGGCCTATAATTTGTAATATCAGAGGCATCCCCCGTCTTATTTTTAATAATAGGCACTACAACGGTTTTAGTAAGCTCAGCCGGTAAGTAACTATGACTTACACATAAACTATAAAACATAGCAAGTACTCGAGGTAAGTGAACACCAGCATATTTCAAGTGTTCAATGCTTAAACCATCATAACCAGGTGATTTACCTCTAACCATCCGTTGAATAGTGTTTCTAATGATCTTAGCCGAGAATCCAATCTGGGAGCCACCTGATAAGTGGCCCTGAGCATTGCACACCTGCTCAATACTAACTACTGGAGGCTCAACCATAAAATGCTTACGAAATGCATTAGCGATTTCAGATGGCCCGTACACCCCTGCCACGCTCACAGGGAGGCTCGTCTTGTGATTTAAATTTTTAGTATATTTCCAGAATTTACTGAACTGTTTTCCCGAATGACACTGAGCAATTTTGTCCATTTTATTTAGAGTTGACTGTCCTGTAAGGATTTTAATTTATTTTTAAAGATATTTCATGAAATACTCATTTTCATATACATAACCAGATCTCAGTTTACCATATAATATCCAATTTTATAATGTAATCCAGCCTCACAGTGAGCCTGATACGTACTTATTCCAACCCGGTATGTATTTTTTTGTTTCTACATTTTTTATTTCCTTTAAAAATATACGAAAATTCTGCACCTTCTTTAAGTATATATATATTATCTCGATACATTTTGTCTAATAGCAAAAGTGATCAGTATACAAAAGTCATGTGCACAGTCACGACATTCGGTAGGGAAATCAACTTGACGTATTTAGAATTACAATAACCTAGGTATTGTTTTATTTGTTGTTCGTCTCTTACCCCAATATACGTTGTTACTATAGACAGGTGAGGTAACGATCTTAGGTCTAATTAAACTAATATTACACTCAATAAACAGAATGTGGTCCGACAGATTTACACCATACAATACCGAGGCCTTAACTAAAGGGCTTAGCTTTGCAGGTCACAATATAGTGATCTAACCATCTTAGAGACCCATTAGCTGAGCTAGTAAATGTATGAGTATCAGTGGTAAAAGTTCCATATCAATGCAAGACCATTGATCAGTACAAACAGTAACTCACTTGAAAATCTGGTACCTGGATGAGCATTAAAGTCTCCCCAACATAACATTTTCACCCATTACTATCAATAATAGAAACAATCTCACTGAGACACCGTGAATTCTATGAGGTTATCAACACTATCTGTAGCATATATACCGAAAATATAAGTAAATTACGATGGTCAATTTCAATCTTGATACACACTATGCGATCACTGCGATGATTACGTGGTTTCATGCTGCAGTATTAATAGTATAGTTGTAGCATGAATGGGTCGGCCTGACTGGGAAGGACCACGCCTCACAGAATACCAGGTAAAATAGCAGCCTAATGCTGCTGTGTTTCTATGGTGAGTGTAGAGAACCGGAGACCCTTTTACTGAAAAGAGGCATTCTATCTTAGTCTCACGGTTGACAACGCATCTACATTTAAATCGGAAACGAAGATAGATGTAGATGTCTATGGGCCACAGCAACCACTTACCATCAGGTGGACTGTATGCTCGTTTGTCACCCTTATTCTATAAAAAAAGTTTATAATGGAAACCGAATGAAAACTGATTTTTCCACAAAAGCGCCACTCCACCGTATGGTCTTCCTCAGTATACTTGTAGACGTGTCGACGGCAGATTTCCGGCATACCTGAAGTCTCCGTCGATGCATCCAAGGTAAGGCACGTCGTGAGGAAGGAGCCAGGTCTCCGTAGGGCCATGACGTCAGTATCCGCACATAGTTTTCTACGCAGTCGATTGAACGTACAACGCTTTTACAGTTGAAGGTTAAAGGTAATGTATTTAAGACTGTAGTCCATTTAAGTGTTGAGATTTTATCACCACCGAGCAGAGACTAACGCTGTCACTATTCTGTTAAAAATAAAACGTCTAAACCTGATGCCTTAGGCCATAGCTACATCATCTAAGAACATACTCATTTTATGTTTTGCAACAAATACCTTAAATGAATTATAGGCCTTTCAACTTTCATATTGATTTTTTCCAATTGTACCTTTAGATTTGTCATTTGAATATAACCACAAATATCATTCTCAGTAGTCTTTTGTTTACATTGGATATAAAAGTGGAATTTCAGTTTCCGCCGCTTTAAAATTCCCAGATCCGGTAGACGTTGTGTCCCGGTTTTACCGTTAAAACGATAAGTGTACTTTTTACGTTGCACTAAAATCCAGTCATTTCTTGGGTTATTTTTATTCTCAAGCCACTGCCCTGTTTAAGAACATCTGCCATTGAAGCTTTACGCATCTGTTTCCCTGACGAGCGAACAGTCAAGCCATCTCGGTTTTCCAGTACAGTTGAGTTAACAGGTAACTGCGACGCTATTACTGCTTGGAGTGTTGTGAGTCCTGAGTAAATGAGGGAGCGATATCTCGGTGCAATATCATCACTGCCGACATTGTGTCGCTTTTGTGCCTTTTCTGGCGACAACGGTTCCAAACGAAATGGCCCACTGTCCGCAATACCCTCTAATTTCGTTCATATTTTGGTTAGATATTTGATTTGGTAATTGATCTGCTACCGTTTTCATGGATGTTTCTAGATGTTCTTTAGTCACATAATCGTTTTTAACTCGTTATTTGAGCACCTAGAACCAAAATATTTAACAATTTGGTCACATCGACGTGATCAAAGCTTATAGGTGGTAACTTATGCAATCATAAGCTACAAACACTGGTAATTGATCAGATCAGTTGTTTTAAAACACAGATATCATGTCTCCAGGTCTTTTGCTTTTGTCTTTTCTTCGAAATTATTTTTCGATTCGTCTTAGTCGAGGTAAACAATAACTTTGGCTTCATCGATCTCTTCAGAGAATGCCGACACACATAATCTTATTAAGCTTTCATTGTCCATAACATCATGTTCTTTTAATGAACGCAAGAAATTCGAAATTATAACATTCAACTAGCACATTTTATTGTATTATACATTTAACTGTATTAACAGCTATATTTTATAAATATAAACCAATTTTGTAAATTAATTTAATTTATAAATATATTGTTGTCAATTTGTATATTGTTGTTTATAATACGTAAATTAGGCATAAAGTGATGTAGTTTCTATTAAAAAATTCCGCTTGTCAAAATGGCAATGTTGTGTTTAGTTGTTAATATCGCCAAATGATCATAGTTATATCATGATATTATAGTCAATAACACTGTTAAATTTTATGAAATGTCACCATTTCACGTAATGATCAATAATGATAAATTCATGATATTATTAATTCTAAGTTCTCAATATATAATATTATATAAAATTATTTAAACTATAAGAATAATAAGAGTTTTGTAATAATTGTGTTTTATCAGTTTATTTATAGATTAAAAGAAACTAATACGTACTAATAACTTCTTTATAGATTAGAAATTAATCTTAGAAACATTTTAGATTTTATGATTTTCGATAGATATCACTAATATATATTTAAGTAGCAATTAGTATACCACTTATAAAATTCATTTATTCCTACTAAATGAAATAATGAAAGAACTAAAAAGTTATTAAAACCAATTGTGCATGCCTTAAGCGCATTAAAAATTACGTATAACAAGATTATACGTATTTTTTAAAGTAGTTTAAATACACACAAGTTTTTTTTTAAATATAGAATACAGACAAACGAGCACACAGTCCACCTGATAAGTGGTAAGTGGATACTGTGGCCAGACATCTACATTTTACCTCGATTAAGAATCAATATGCAGATGCGTTGTCAACCCTAAGGACTAAGATGGAATGCCTCGTCCAGAAAATGTCTCAGGTTCTCTTCACTCACCATACGAAACACAGTATCATTAAGTTGCTATTCCACGGCGGTATTCTGTGAGAACGTGGTTCTTCCCTGGTCGAGACGACACTTTTGTGCCACAACCATAATAATTATAGCTTCAGCATAGCTCTATCAATGAAAGATACACTATCATCAATAATACGACACGTGTTTCGCCTCAAACGTGCATACTTTTATCATTCAGTTTTGAAAGAATAATGCTAAGATTCTCACTTCAATGTGCCTCGAAGTTCTTATAAAGTTTGTATTGTCCTCAAACTTATTTCATGAAACCCGCCCGCAGCTGTCTTAGTAAGTTTTAATATGTAACTTATGTTCCTTTTTCATTAACTTTCTGTTAACGGTATAAGTTTAATGTCTCTAATAACTTAATCAAAAACGATATAACTTACGCGCAAATATTCACACGCTTCTAAATATCTATCCACCCATCTAAAAGTTATATACACTCTCTCTGTTTCTCGACTCCAGAGTCAGTAATTCATTTGTGGGGCAAATATATACGCTATTACAACAAAGTCCCAGAAAATATACAAGGTCTCTATTACCAAGTTTAAATATTTTATTAAACAAAACTGTATAAGAGTTATAATAATATAAATCAATAGGTGCATGGTTCATAATAACACCTGGGAATAAGGTGGTTAAGCTCCAAGTTGTTTTCTAAAACAGTTTTGTAAGTAGATTGTACAACCATTTTAGGTTCCGTAGCCAATGGTAACCAACGGGACCCTATTATTAAGCCTGCTGTCCGTCCGCCTGTCTGTCAGCGGCTATATCTCATGATCCGTAACAGGTATACAGTTGAAATTTTCACAGAATGTATTTCTGTTGCCGCTATAACAAAAAATAAAAATAAATTTAAATTTAAGGGGGCTCATACTAGAAACCTGTTTTATGATGGTATGGAACTTTTAATGCGCGAGTTCGACTGCACTTGGCCGGTTATTTATTGTAAGAAGCTTACCAGGAGGTTAACTGTGTGTCACCTTATTCTATAGGAAAGTGGATGTTGTAAGAGATGGAGATGGAAGAGTATGGATAGGCCAGGAAGATCACACAGTCTATCACGAGTCCACTGCTGAACATAGGACTCTCCAAGGAATCACAAAACGAGGTCCTGAGCACTTCGACTTTTTGCATTTTACCGTTCGTCACTCCATCTAGTGGTGGCCCCTTCTCTTACCGGTACGAGGCTGCAACTCCAGAACATTTTTCCCTATCGGTTGTCGATTCTTCGAGGTGTATAGCCGGCTCATGGGCACTAGCTTACGGATCCATTAAGCTATGTCGGTTACTCTAGTTCTACTACTGGAATCCGAAATATTTTCAGTGTATTTCAGTAAGTTCTTACCATACTCGTGGAACAGCAGGAGATGGTTCTTTACACGGTTTTTTATAAAACGGAAGTTAAACGAACTTGCACTTTGATTGGTAAGTGGCTGCCGCAGTCCATGGACACCTGCAGACAAATTTATACAAAGAAGGGTACAGATGTTTTCATCTCGGAGGATTTAGAGATGAAATTCCTCAGCCTATAAGTATACAGCTCTACACTCTAAACCGGCATATCAATGCAAGCACTGCTATTTGGCAACAGAAATAGGTAAGATACCTGCCCAGACTCCTAGGCAGAAAAGGAACCTACCACCTAGTAATATATAGTTGACCTATGTACCTAAACGAGACGAGGATTAACCTAAGTGCTAAAGTATGCAATGCTTGGTTAGTGTTCCAGTTATATCGACATTAACTATAGAACACTATCAAAGCGTTTCACTGCAACGCTACCGGTCGCGGGCTCGAACCCGCAACAAAATAACTATGTAAAACCATTCACTACCAACAATTGTTCCTTCTTCTGGATGTTTGTTTATATGATTTGTGGAAACGCCCTGAAGATGTGAAGAAAAATGTATAGTATGGTTTTAATATTTTTACATATAAATACTACGATAATACAAACAAATGAGAAATTATAGGTAATTTAATTATCCAGTCAATTACATGATCTTTAGAACTTTAGATAAACGAAACGGCCGGGTAATGTTTTGTTATGCGAAATTATTATCGATTTGAATTGATTTGACGAAGGTTTCAATTTAACATTAGATATATTTACATTTTAATTCCATTGAACCATTCAAAGCAAATGTTTTCTGATATTGAAAATTTCACAAAGCACAATTTGCTCCAGTAATATTATAATTGGCCGTGTAGTAACGGTGTAAGAATATCCACTACCCCATATCGTCCCGTTGTTAGAAAAAATTGCTGGGAAATTGAAACCAATAACAAATCAAAATAATAAAAACTTCGGTTGACGACCCGCTTACAAGCTAGTTGACAACTATGGCAAAATACCCTATGAGGCAATGTATGGGAGCACAATGTTCAGCAGTGAATTTTATATGCTGTAATGGAATATATAGAAGTTGTTCACAGAAGCAGCTGCTTCTGTGTTCCGTTGGGAGTATATATTATAGGCTGTGAGTTATTCCATCTAATCCTCAGAAGTGACAACGCATCTAAAGCTGTATTTGTTTGAAGTTGGCTGGTGTCGATGAACTGCAGTAAGCCACGAAATCAGGTTGACTGTTTTCTTTGTCACCAGAATTTCAAAAAGGAACCGGGAAGGACAATGTGGAGAATATAGTGAACTAGCAGCATAATGCTGCTCTATTCCGTTTAGTGAATGCCGAGAACTGGAGACCTTTTACTGGTAAAGTGGTATTCCATCTAGATCCTCAAAGGTGATAACGCATCTGCATTTTGGTTCTGAATTGAGAACAAATCTAGTTTTCTGAATCAGAAATGGCTTAAACCATTCATACTACCTTTCTTTAGAAAATAACGTTAAGCCACACTAAGATTTTCTCCTGTATCGTGGAGGCAGTTTATATACATAAACTGCACAAGGACAAACAATTACTTATAGGCTATACGAAACTTTTTCCGTGTGGAATTCGAACCACGGCCTCAGTTAGGTAGATAAAGTTTTATTTTCCAAGTTTAAGGTGTCATCCTGAGAATTTTTTTGTAACGTAGCAAAGCTATATAGAACAGATACTTTTGCCTAAATGAACTGATTACATTTATTACTGAAAATCCCTTAATTACTAATTTGCAAACTAAGACCAACGAAAATTACCGCTGAAATTTTGTAAATCTCAGCAAAAGGATTAATAATTGGAGCACAGAATAATTAATGCAGAAATTTAAGTCAAACATTTAATTTTCGAATATAAATGTATTGTACGTGTTATGGATAGTACGTACGGATTATTATATGTATTTGTTTGTATTCATATGTATTTGAGTAATTTATAAGCCTAATTTTTAATATGTGTTATATCTATTTCTGTTTATTTTACTTAGTTATTTAAACATACATTCTTTTCTCCACACTATGGGTTGATTGGCAGAAAACATGTGGCATTAAGTCCGCCTAATTATTTAACTTTTATGGTTAAAACAAGTTTTTAATAAATAAATACATTTCAAAGTTTGATTTCGTTACCTACATAAATGTATGAGTCAGTCATCCACTGCTCATAGTGGTGAAATAGACATTGCAGTAAAGTGCGGCTTTGATTATGAAAAGTCCGATACTTTGACCCTCTTGCCTTTTCACCAGTGGTTGTCCACCTCGTTGGTTTTAGTGGTCGTGAGCCCAGGATTGCTGATCCACGTGGTCATCAGGTACACTGGATCGTGTCAAAATCAGATTTTAGGTAATCATCTCATTCTCAGTCCATAACGTTATCAACATCACTCCTCTCCTGGACATCCATTAGTCAGGTAGGCCTAACAGAATTCCCCAATTGTGCTGAGGACGTGCGCCCCAAAGTTCTAACACCAAATAAACTGCCGGTTCTAGCGTCTTTTCGATACTCTAATCCTAGGCGTTGTCGAATTCATGGAAGACAGCTTTCGTGCACCGATTCTAAAAGGTAACCGCTCTAATCCGTCCAACTACAGGCCTATCCCCATCAACTCCTTGTTCTCGAAAATAATGGGTCCATTATTAACTGCCAGCTCATGTAGTACCTTGAGGAGCACCAGCTGATTAGTGACTGCCAGTACGGTTTCCGTCGGGTTCGCTCAGCTGGTGATCTTCTTCTCACCTAACACACATATGGGCGCAGGCGATCGAGTCAAGGGAGGCGCCGGTTAGTTTGGACATAGCGAAGGCCTTCGATCGGGTCTGGCACAAGCGCTTCTTTCAAACTTCCTTCCTATGGGGTTCCCGAAATTTTGCATTTGGATCACCAGTTTTCTTGCCAATTGAGCATCAAGGTCGTAGTAGATGGTGCATGCTCCGATTACAAGCCTATTACTGGCCCACAAGGCTGCGTGCTGTCACCAATGCTATTTCTTCTGCATATCAATGATATATTGCAAACGGGTAACATTCATTTGCTATATGGACGACAGCATTGGTGATGCTTTATACACCGGCTGTGCAAATGTTTCTCAGGTAAACGTCGCCGAGTGCCGGAACATACTTGTGTCTGAAGTCGAGACTTTGTTCAACAAAGTCTCGTGAAAACGACTGAGTCTAGTCCAGTTCCTCAGTCACCAGAAGACACAGGTTTGCACGTTTACCACTAAAAGAACCCCTTTATCGGGTCTCCTCATTTCATGGCACTATCCTTGTTGTCTCCAGCCAATATCGGACTCCTCGGCGTCGACATGTCGAAAGACGTGCAGTTTCGTGGTCACCTGAAGAAGGCCAAATTGGCCTCTAAAAAGCTAGCATTTTCAGCAAAGCGGGACAGTATTTCATGCAGGCACACGCCTGCAACACCAAAAGCGCAGGTTTGGCCGCACATGGAATACTGTTCCCATCTCTGGGCCGTGACTCCCAGCTCCTTCCATTTGATCGCATCCAGTGCAGAGTGGTTCAGTCGTCGGCAACTGAGCTCTTTCTGATCGGCTTCACTCAATGGCACTGCGAAGAGATGTTGCATCTCTTTGCGTATCCTTCCGTATCTACCACGAGGTGCTCAGAGGATTTATTCGGAATAATTCCAGCCGCTTAATTTCACCATCGCACATCGCGACAAAACTCGAAATACCATCCGTAACATCTGGACGATGATCGCTACATCTGGTCCACTACTGCGCTATTACTAAGTTTTCTTCTTCGCAAAACTTCGCTTGTGGAATCGATTAACACTAGCGATTTTCCAGACCGGTACGACTTAAGGCCTTGAAGAAAAGAACTTACTCTCTTGTAAAGGCCAGCAATACATCAGCAATTTTCTTGTGTTGTGGTTGCTCATGGACGGAGATAATCACTTACCATCAAGTAAGCCATATGCGTTTGTCCCTCAAATATAAAAATTAAAAACAATTTCTCATTGCTTTTACCTCAGGATACCCCATTTTCAATTTGTTATCGAACACTTTTGTAGCTCAATTTCACAGTTAAGTAGTTGATTTTCGGATCAAATATTATTTTTGTACTCGAAATAAAATCAAGCTTCCTGCGGCATAGAAACAGAAACATAAAACAGAAACAAACTTGTTTATTCAATATAGATTATAAATAATACTTATTGAAAGTCACTCTTTTGTTTAATTACCAAAATTATGTACAATACCAGCACATTTACACATGCTCGTCTTAAAAATACATTTAAATTTTATAACTTCGATATAATCGGATACTTGAATTTTTTTTATAAAGTTCCATAAAATAAAAGAAATAAAATCCTTTGACATTAGAAGTTACGAAAATGAAAATAATTAATAGCAACCATCTTGAGAATATTTAAGATTTAAGAACAATTATTTGGTTAAATCGTCATAAAATTAACAAAGTATCAGTAAATTTTGTATTTACTATGTTTAGTAAAATCACAATTATTTTGTATAGAAAAGAACACAATATAGTAACCTCCACACTGGTTTTCTCCTGTATCGTGAGGGGCAGTTTACAAACATAAATTACACAGGACAAACATCAGACCGGAACAATTGTTTGTAGGCCATGCAAATAGTTGTTCCGTGCGAGATCGAACCCGCGGCCCTTAGCGCTGCAACAATTACCACTGCGCCACGGAACCGTTTTGTTTATCTCAAAGTCTGTTGATGTAACACGTTTAATTACTTATAACGGAGATACTACATTACTGTGATACGGTTTTTCTATAAAATCAGTACAGAATGTAGGGTTTCTAATATGAGTTTGAGCAAATTATATTATCACTGAAAACTTAAAGTTGCGATAAGTTACGTTAGATTTGATTTGTTTATGATTTGCATATTATGTTTCTTCTTAAATTAACTAATTAATTAAAACTATAAACTGTACTCACTGTTAATAAAAAAAATCAAACAAAATGTAGTAACATTTTGTTTGATTTTAAAAAAAAGACATTGAACTTCAACTCATTTATGTAATCCAAATAACATAAATCATTATTTTCTTGAGCTTCCTGCAAAAATGAAGTCAGTATATCACGTTTAACTAGCTAGTACCTGGATGACCTGTGATGAAGAATAAATTAAATTTTTCCAGTTTTTAAAAAGAATACGAGCCGCAGTTATCTCTCTTAGTTGCCTAGCTTGGACGTTCGGGTACAGCGCGATTTAACTAGCTAGTACCTGGATGACCGAGCTTTGCTCCAGTATTTCTTGTAAAATTGTGTTTTTGTAAATTATATTTAGATGCAGAATTACATACTGATGAAATATGAATAATATTTTTCGATGTTACCTACCGTATTCTCTTTTCAAGCTCAGTCATTTTTTCGTGTTTTTAAAAAAAATACTTAGATACAATTAGATGCGTTGACAAAGGGCTCCCAATAATAGTTTTTCACAAAGGAACTTGGGAAAAAATAATCGGACTGGAGACATCTGAACTCGAACCAGGGTCATCTGGTTTCAGGACACCGATTTCCCAACTGAGCTATAATATCCTTGTAGATGCTAGCAGAAATTTCTAATGTATTGTAGCAGATTTTCATTGCCTGAAAACACGGATAAAACGATATTTTCTAAAATGAATCCTAGCTAGATCGATTTATCCTTGAAACCCCAGCATACTAAATTTCATGAAAATCGTTGGAGACGTTTCCGAGATTCCGATATATATACAAAATTGCTCGTTTAAATGTACTAGATGAATTTGATGGATTTGGCTTTCTTTACTTTTAAGCTCAACACTATTAAACAACTGATCTCAATATAATAATATTTTTTAAACTTTTTAAACAAATGCACAGGTCATGATGGCATTAATCTGAAAATGATATGTAAACTTTACCCCGAACATTAACAATTATTACCAGAATAATTAACAAATATGTTGAAACAGGTGTATTCCCAAATCAATGGAATGCAGCTTTAGTAAAACCGATTCCCAAAAGCCAATCCAAATGACTACAAGGATCTCCGTCCTACAAGTATCCTGCCCTTTATTTCGAAACTTAGTCTGTACACAGATGACGGGTATCTTGAGGCTAATAATATCCTGCCTAAAAAGCAATCAGGATTCAGAAAGTCTCATGTATACTGTGCTCCGATGGATGTAGTGGACGATATTCTGACTGCACAAGATGTTGGAGAGGGTACTCTGTTAGTTTTGCTTGACTTTTACAGAGATTTTGATACCATTAACACCACTCTACTCTTATCAAAACCTGCTTACAGGTTGATAATTTAACAATAAGAGGTTTGCAAGTTACCTCACTAGTGGTACACAATTTTTAAATAAATAAAGACAAAGTTAGAATGGATATTATCTACCACGCTGCCAGTTTCAAGAGGTGTACCTCAGGATCCATTTTGGGGCTTATACTTTTATATTATATAGCTCAGATATAGTGAACACCATAAAACTGTAGTTATCAATTATATGCTGACGAACTTCAATTGTACATGTCTTTTAAACCCAGTGACACCAATATAGCATTAACATAAATCAATTCAGATTTGGACCACATAGCCGATTGGTGTGATCAAAATTAAATTCTATTCAAATACAATTCTAACACAATCTGCAAATAAACATCAATAGTAATCCTTTAGAACATGTATTGCAAGCTCGGAACTTAGGTCTCGTTATGGATGGATGGTTGCGTTTTGAGGGTCATGTACAAAACCATGCATAATTGTTTCTATAGACTCAAAGTCTTGTACCACATCAGAGGTATTTGACAGTGGACATGCGCATTAGGTTATGTGAAGCACTCATTCTGTCGAGCTAACTTATGCAGTTACAGTATTTGGTGAATGTTTGCTCGCTAGAACCAAAGATTAAAACAAAGTCAAAACCACATCACCCCATTTTAAATCGACACGACCTGATGGTATGGCCGCTCAACATGCCCTGCACCTTGCGTTATTGCTTTTGGAGTAATAAATACAGGGAACCATCATACTTTTCCAAAAGCTAATTTTTCGCAGCGTGCAGTTAGACAACATCACTACTTACATACCTAAGCATCGCACAGCTGCCTTCCGTGTGAGTTTCCGTTTTGCTGCCACGAAGTTCTGGACTGATATACCACCACCGATCAGAAATAGTAAATCAGTTACCACTTTCAAAACTTTATTAAAAAGTTTCTGATTTCAGTAAAAAATCGGCAAATAGGCATAAATGGTATGGTTCATACACTCTCGATGCTAGCACCGTATATGCACGCACGAACGCACGCACGCACTCATTCCTCGCATGCACATCACCACACACACACACACACCCTTTGTTATATACAGGGTATTTTGAAACGCTCCGAAAACGAATTAAGACGACAGTACTAACTATACCTTTGATGATGGTTGGAAATATAAAACCGATCCTGATGAAAAAAACATCTTCTTACAACGTTTTATTAGCTTTATTCACGCTCCATCATGTTAGTACAGCTAATTGAAACGATAATTTTATAAAAAAAATCATGAAAATACTGAAACATAAAACCAGCAATGGAGTTACTGAATTACAATCAGCCGACAAGGATCAATGTACGCGCGAACGCCGAATTCGCGCGGCCCGCAACTAGCGATGGTACCACAATACCTAATAATTTACAACACTTGTCTAAATACCTAACTTATCTACTTAACCTACTATTTTGCAACTGTGCTTGTCTTCACGTTGCCACTTTAATTCATATTCACAAGTTAAATAAACCAAATAACTGGTTCGATTCCTGCTAATGAAAAAATACTTAAATAAAATGTTAACAAGGTTAGAGTCATGCTTTTTATCCATTGTGTAGATATATTTATTATTCTGATGTATTCAGTTATGTACCTATTCAGATCAGTTCAGTACTAAGTTATTTAAAAAATTAGGTATGAAACAGCTTACCGATCCTCCGTGGCCTTATGAGATTTTCCAGGCATTAACATGTTGCCGTATTCACGACACTGTAAACGTACCTACGCGTTAAGCATTATTAAAACAAAACAAAAACCACAAAACGCAACAACAAGAATAATATCATTAAGTAATAAACAACAAGTAATAACGACAATTATTTAATAAACAAAACAATTGAACTGTCGCTCGTGATAGTCAACACGGGACTGTCTCAAAAACTAAAATTATTAATATATCCCTTAAAACAAATGTGCACGAGGTAACGTCATTGAAACACTGAGGTGGAGGACTCCACAGACCGTTAAACCGTAACGACATCGCCAACGTTTATTTTATTTATAAGTTTAGTTATCCTACGACTAGTCTTCATATGGAATTTAGAAGTTATGGTTGTCATTTTAATACAATTACACAATCAATTGTACCCTGACGCAACAAAAATTCTTTACTACAAAAATTATTGATACGAGGGGACTGAGGTATTTGACGTCCCAATTTCATAGTTAACCACAATAATTTTTAATCTGGAGGTAACCGTGGTTAACTATGATATTGGAACGTCAAATACCTCAGTCCCCCGTGACCATGGGTGCTGTAAAGTGCTCGAAACGCCAGGAATATAAAATAAGTTAATATACGCGATAAAATCCGTAAAAATAGTTTTATTTAAATATTAACACTATTTCATCGTTATCATTGATTTTGTATAGAACATAAAAAATGAAATGGTACTGAATAATTTAATAGTTAAAATCAATTGCAATTATAATCGACAGTTAATTAATATATCAAAATTAATGTAAAAAATAATACTTTTACTTTATTTTAATTGACTTTCCGTATTTAATCCGACCAATATTTTGAATTTAAAATGAGGTACGTCAAAATTATTAAAATTACTTGCAAGTTTTGATCCTTGGATCCTTGAGGTACCTCTTGAAACTGGCAGCGTGGTGGATAATATCATTCTGATCCATTGTCTTTATTTATTTAAAAATTGTGTACCACTAGTGGGTAACTTGCAAACCTCTTTATTGTTAAATTATCAAATCCGTAATAAGCAAGGATAAAGTAGAAATGGTGTGGTATCAAAATCTCTGGAAAAGTCAAGCAAAACTAACAAGTACCCTCTCCAACATATTGTGCAGTCAGAATGTCCACTACATCCATCAGAGCGGTTCCAGTGCTACGAGACTTTCTGAATCAGATTGCTTTTAGGCAGGATATTATTACCTCAAGGTATTCCGTCATCTGTGTACAGACTAATTTTCGACATAAAAGCAGGATACTTGTAGGACGGAGATCCTTGTTGTCATTTGGATTGGGCTTTTTGGGAATCGGTTTTACTAAAGCTGCATTCCATTGCTTTGAGAATACACCTGTTTCAATATATTGGTTAATTATTCTGGTAATAACTGTTAATGTTCGGGATAAAGTAAACAATATCATGTTCAGAGTAATGCCATCATGACCTTGTGCATTTGTTTAAAAAGTTTAAAAATATTATTATAATGAGAACAGTTGTTTCATTAACTGTGTTAACCTTAAAGTGTTAGGCCCAAATCTATCAAATTCATCTAGTACATTTAAACGAGCAATTGTGTATATATGAGTGTATATATATATATATATATATTCGGAATCTCGAAACGTCTCCAACGATTTTCATGAAATTTAGTATGCTGGGGGTTTCGGGGCGATAAATCGATCTAGCTAGGATTCATTTTTAGAAAATGTCGTTTTATCCGTGTTTTCAGGCAATGAAAATCTGCTACAATACAATTAGAATGCGAAGGTAAATTTCGCTAGCATCTACAAGGATATTATAGGTCAGTTGAAATCAGGCGGTCCCGAAATCAGATGACCCCAGTTCGAGTCAGATGTCTCCAGTCCGATTATTTTTCCAAGTTCCTTCTTTTGTGAGAAAAACTATTATTGGGGCCTTTGTCAACGCATCTAATTCGTATCTTAGTATATTTTTTAAAAACACGAAAAAATATTTACGTGCTTGAAAAAGAAGAATACGGTAACATCGAAAAATATTATTCATATTTCATCAGTATGTAATTCGCATCTAAATATAATTTACAAAAACACAATTTACAAAAAAGAAATACCGAGCAAAGCTCAGTCATCCAAATACATTACATCGCTGTACCGAACGTCCAAGCTAGGCAACTGAGAGAGACAACTGCGGCTCGTATTCTTTGTTTTCTCTTTAAAAACTGAAAAAAAAATTATTCTTCACGAACAATATATGAAAGATTGCGGCGATGTCTGTGTGTTTTGCTTTTATTTTTTTATATTCATTAAATTTGTTTGCTGGATGTCTCATAACGGCGTTATAATTTGGCAGTTATAATTAATTTCAGTTTCTAGTTTATAAAATAATTAATCAATCAATAAATCTATTCTTTTTGTACACCAATGCGCATGAACACAAAAACAAAATAAAATAAATTATAAAGAAGGCACAATAGGCGGTCTTGTCGCTCTGGAATATTTTTTTACCCAAAAACCTTTATATGCAATGAACTGTTGTTTACAACGAATGGAACGAATGGCGAATAGGGGAAGTGTATACAAGTTAAACAAATATCTAAAAAAAAACACAAGATGATGCCAGTAGTATGTTGATGATAACTATGAAGTACCGTGTAGCGGCGGTGTGAGAATATCACTATCCATATCATACCGTGTATGTCGTACTCGTAAAAGGCGACAGGGAAAACAAATCAGGAGATGATCAGCTACGTCTTCAAAATAACAGAATTAAAATATAAAACTGTGGTTACAAACCCGCTTGCCAAGCGTGGCAACTATGGCAAATATCCGCCTATGAAGCAATCTATGGGTGAGCCTATGTTCAGCAGTGGACTTTAATAGGTTGTAACGATGACGGTAAATATGAATTTATTTATGAAGAAAAGCAAGGCAGTGGTAGATGTTGAATGATTATTTTATTACGATCCATTAGACAGGAAGAAACCAGACAATGGAAGAGTCCATGTCCAGTATTACAGTCTGATGAAGAAGAAGATGAATACAAGATAAAAAAAACTGCAGCTGTTCTCTAAAGTCAGTTATAAAGCTGAGAAAGCGTGGAGTAAACACGTCATTTGATATAGTGGTTTCTCAACGTAGCACAAAGACTTCTTTCGAACAAACTCACGATTTGAATTGAAAGAAACAATCAGTACGACTCTTTATGTTCGGTCTAAGGAAGTAATTTCGTTTTTATCAAATGTTGTTTTAGTTTGGAGTCTCTATTGAGCTTTGCTAACTCAGTTGCTGATTGCGTGTTAGAAATTACTCTCAGATCATTCGAATAAAGGAATATTTCTAATAAATTATATTTATATCTTATACATATATATATATATATATTTTATATATATATTCTTATATATATATATATATATATATATATATATATATATATATATATATATATATGTATAAAACTCAATAGAAGCAATAATAAAGAAACAATTAGCTCAATGAGACTCAAACTAAAACAACATTTGATAAAAAAAAAGTACTTCCTGGGACCGAACATAAAGAGTCATGCTGATTGTTTCCTTTTCAATTCAAATCGTGAGTTTGTTCGAAAGAAGTCTTTTGCTACGTTGAAACTAATTAAGTATCAAATGACGTGTTTACTCCACGCTTTCTCAGCTTTATAACTGACTTTTAGAGAACAGCTGCAGTTTTTTATCTTGTATTCATCTTCTTTTCTTCATCAGACCGTAATACTGGACATGGACTTCTTCCATTGTCTGGTTTCTTCCTGTCTAATGGATCGTAATAAAATAATCATTCAACATCTACCACTGCTTGCTTTCTCTTCATAAATAAATTCATATTTACGTCATCGTTACAACCTATTAAGTCACTGCTGAACATAGGCCTACCCATAGATTGCTTCATGGCGGATATTTGCCATAGTTGCCACGCTTGGCAAGCAGGTTTGTAACCACGGTTTTATATTTTAATTCGTTATTTTGAAGACGTAGCTGATCATCTCTGATTTGTTTTCCCCTGTCGCCTTTTACGAACGACATACACGGTATGATGGGATGTGGATATTCTCACACCGCCATACACGGTGCTTCATGTTATCATCAACATACTACTGGCATCATCTTGTGTTTTTGATATTTGTTTAACTTGTACCTTCCCTATTTGCCATTCGTTCCATTCGTTGTAACAACAGTTCATTGCATATAAAGGTTTTGGGTAAAAATATTCAGAGGAACAAGACCGCCTATTGTGCCTTCTTTATAATTTATTTTATTGTTTTGTTTCATGTGCATTGGTGCACAAAAGAATGGATTTATTGATTGATTAATTATTTATAAACTAGAAACTGAAACTAATATAACTGTAACGCCATTATGAGACATCCAACAAAAAATTTTATGAACATAAAAATAAAGCAAAACACACAGACATCGCCGCAATCTTTCATATGTTCGTGAAGAATAATTTTTTTTCAGTTTTAAAGAAAACAAAGAATACGAGCCGCAGTTGTCTCTCAGTTGCCTAGCTTGGACGTTCAGGTACAGCGCGATGTAATGTACCTGGATGACCGAGCTTTGCTGGTATTTCTTTTTGTAAATTGTGTTTTTGTAAATATATTTAGATGCGAATACATACTGATGAAATGAATAATATTTTTCGATGTTACCTACCGTATTCTCTTTTTCAACACGTAAATATTTTTCGTGTTTTTAAAAAATATACTAAGATACAATTAGATGCGTTGACAAAGGGCTCCCAATAATAGTTTTCTCAAAGAAGGAACTTGGAAAAAAATAATCGGACTGGAGACATCTGGACTCGAACTGGGGTCATCTGATTTCAGGACCGCCCGATTTCCCAACGACCTATAATATCCTTGTAGATGCTGGCGAATTTACCTTCGCATTCTAATTGTGTTAGCAGATTTTCATTGCCTGAAAACACGGATAAAACGACATTTTCTAAAATGAATCCTAGCTAGATCGATTTATCGCCCCGAAACCCCAGCATACTAAATTTCATGAAAATCGTTGGAGACGTTTCGAGATTCGAATATATATATATATATATATGCACTCATATACAATAATTGCTCGTTTAAATGTACTAGATGAATTTGATAGATTTGGGCTAACACTTTTTAGGTTAACCAGATTAATGAAACAACTATTCTCATTATAATAATATTTTAAACTTTTAAAACAAATGCTGGTCATGATGGCATTACTCTGAACATGATATTGTTTACTTTATCGAACATTAACAGTTATTACAGAATAATTAACCAATATATTGAAACAGGTGTATTCCCAAAGCAATGGAATGCAGCTTTAGTAAAACTCGATTCCCAAAAGCCCAATCAAATGACAACAAGGATCTCCGTCCTACAAGTATCTGCCTTTATGTCGAAAATTAGTCTGTACACAGATGACGGAATACCTTGAGGCTAATAATATCCTGCCTAAAAAGCAATCTGGATTCAGAAAGTCTCATGTACTGGAACCGCTCTGATGGATGTAGTGGACGACATTCTGAACACAATATGTTGGAGGGTACTCTGTTAGTTTTTGACTTTTCCAGAGATTTTGATACCATTAACACCACTCTACTCTTATCCTTGCTTATTACGGATTTGATAATTTAACAATAAAGAGGTTTGCAAGTTACCTCACTAGTGGTACACAATTTTTAAATAAATAAAGACAATGGATCAGAATGGATATTATCCACCACGCTGCCAGTTTCAAGAGTGTACCTCAAGGATCAGGATCAAAAACTTGCAAGTAATTTTAATAATTTTGACGTACCTCATTTTAAATTCAAAATATTGGTCGGATTAAATACGGAAAGTCAATTAAAATAAAGTAAAGTATTATTTTTTATTAATTCTGATATATTAATTAACTGTCGATTATAATTGCAATTGATTTTAACTATTAAATTATTCAGTACCATTTCATTTTTATGTTCTTATACAAAATCAATAATGTGATGAAATAGTGTTAATATTTAAATAAAACTATTTTGGATTTTATCGCGTATATTAACTTATTTTATATTGGCGTTTCGAGCACTTTACAGCACCCATGGTCAGGGGGACTGGTGTTTGACGTTCAATATCATAGTTAACCACGGTTACCTCAGATTAAAATTATTGGTTAACTATGAGGTGGGACGTCAAATACCTCAGTCCCCATATCAATAATTTTGTAGTAAAAATTTCTTGTTGCGTCAGGGTACAATTGATTGTGTAATTGTATTAAAATGACAACCATAACTAAATTCCATGAAGACTAGTCGTAGGGATAACTAAACTTATAAATAAAATAAACGTTGGCGATGTCGTTACAGGTTTAACGGTCTGTGAGTCCTCACTCCTCAGTGCTTCAATGACGTTACCTCGTGCACATTTGTTTTGTGGGATATATTAATAATTTTAGTTTTTGAGACAGTCCGTGTTGACTATCACGAGCGACAGTTCAATTGTTTTGTTTATTAAATAATTGTCGTTATTACTTGTTGTTTATTACAATGATATTATTCTTGTTGTTGCGTTTTGTGGTTTTGTTTTGTTTTAATAATGCTTAACGCGTGGTACGTTTACAGTGCTCGTGAATACGGCAACATGTTAATGTGCCTTGGAAAATCTCATAAGGCCACGGAGGATCAGTAAGCTGTTTCATACCTAATTTTTTAAATAACAGTACTGAACTGATCTGAATAGGTACATAACTGAATACATCAGAATAATAAATATATCTACACAATGGATAAAAAGCATGACTCTAACCTTGTTAACATTTTATTTAAGTATTTTTTTTTGTGGGGAATCGAACCAGTTATTTGGTTTATTTAACCTGTAATTCGAATTAAAGTGGCTACGTGGAGACAAGCACAGTGGCAAAATAGTGAGTTAAGTGATAAGTTAGGTATTTAGACAAGTGTTGTAAATTATTAGGTATTGTGGTACCATCGCTAGTTGCGGGCCGCTCGAATTCGGCGTTCGCGCGTACATTGACCTTGTCAGCTGATTGTAATTCAGTAATTCCACTGCTGGTTTTATGTTTCCAGTATTTTCATGATTTTTATGAAATTATCGTTTCATTAGCTGTACTATTATGATGATGGAGCATGAATAAATCTAATAAAACGTTGTGAAAAGATGATTTTTCATCAGGATCAGTTTTATATTTCAACCATCATCAAAGTATATAGTTAGTACTGTCGTCTTAATTCGTTTTCAGGAGCGTTTCAAAAATACCCTGTATATAACAAAGGTGTGTGTGTGTGTGTGTGTGGATGTGTGCATGCTTGCGTGAGTGAATGGTGCGTGCGTGCGTTCGTGCGTCATATACGGTGCTAGCATCGAGTGTATGAACCATACCATTTATGCTATTTGCCGGATTTTTGTACTGAAATCAGAAACTTTTTAATAAAGTTTTGAAAGTGGTAACTGATTTACTATTTCTGATCGGTGGTGGTATATCAGTCCAGAACTTCGTGCAGCAAAACGGAAACTCACGGAAGGCAGCTGTGCGATGCTTAGGGTATGTAAGTAGTGATGCTGTCCTAACCGCACGCTGCGAAAAATTAGCTTTGGAAAAGTATGATGGTTCCCTGGTTTATTACTCCAAAAGCAATAACGCAAGGTGCAGGGCACGTTGAGCAGCCATACTCATCAGGTCGTGTCGATTTAAAAATGGGGTGATGTGGTTTTGACTCTTTGTTTTAATCTTTTGGTTCTAGCGAGCAAACATTCACCAAATACTGTAACCGCATAAGTTAGCTTCGACAGAATGAGTGCTTCACATAACCTAATGCATGTCACTGTCAAATACTCTCTGATGTGGTACAAGACTTTGAGTCTATAGAAACAATTACGCATGGTTTCTTGTACATGACCCTCAAAACGCAACCATCCATCCATAACGAGACCTAAGTTCCGAGCTTGCAATACATGTTCTAAAGGATTACTATTGATGTTTATTTGCAGATTAAGTTAAGATTGTATTTGAATAGAATTTAGTTTTGATCACACCAATCGGCTATATGGTCCAAATCTGAATTGATTTATGTTAATGCTATATTGGTGTCACTGGGTTTAAAGACATGTACAATTGAAGTTCGTCAGCATATAATTGATAACTACAGTTTTTATGGTGTTCACTATATCTGAGCTATATAATATAAAAGTATAAGCCCCAAAATGGATCCTTGAGGTTACCCTCTTGAAACTGGCAGCGTGGTAGATAATATCCATTCTAATCCTTTGTCTTTATTTATTTAAAAATTGTGTACCACTAGTGAGGTAACACAAACCTCTTTATTGTTAAATTATCAAATCCGTAATAAGCAGGTTTTGATAAGAGTAGAGTGGTGTTAATGGTATCAAAATCTCTGTAAAGTCAAACAAAACTAACAGTACCCTCTCCAACATCTTGTGCAGTCAGAATATCGTCCACTACATCCATCGGAGCGGTTGCAGTGCTACGAGACTTTCTGAATCCTGATTGCTTTTTAGGCAGGATATTATTAGCCTCAAGATACTCCGTCATCTGTGTACAGACTAAGTTTCGAAATAAAGGGCAGGATACTTGTAGGACGGAGATCCTTGTAGTCATTTGGATTGGGCTTTCTGAATCGGTTTTACTAAAGCTGCATTCCATTGATTTGGAATACACTGTTTCAACATATTTGTTAATTATTCTGGTAATAATTGTTAATGTTCGGGGTAAAGTTTACAATATCATTTTCAGATTAATGCCATCATGACCTTGTGCATTTGTTTTAAAAGTTTAAAAATATTATTATATTGAGATCAGTTGTTTCATTAACAGTGTTGAGCTTAAAAGTGTTAGGCAAATCCATCAAATTCATCTAGTACATTTAAACGAGCAATTCTTGTATATATCGGAATCTCGGAAACGTCTCCAACGATTTTCATGAAATTTAGTATGCTGCTGGGGTTTCGGGGCGATAAATCGATCTAGCTAGGATTCATTTTAGAAAATATCGTTTTATCCGTGTTTTCGAACGTGAAAATCTGCTACAATACGGTCGAAATTCTCCGGTATGTTGTTTGGATTACATAAATGAGTTGGAAGTTCAATGTCTTTTTCTTAAAAATCAAACAGAAGTATTACTTACATTTGTTTGATTTTAATGTTTCAGTAGTACAGTTACATAGTTTTAATTAATTAGTTAATTTAAGAAGAAACATAATATGCAAATCATAAACAAATCCAAATCTAACATAACTTATCGCAACTTTAAGTTTTCATTGATAATATAATTTACTCAAACTCATATTAGAAACTACATTCTGTACTGATTTTATAGAAAAAAAAACCGTATCACAGTAATGTAGTATTCTCCGTTAAAGTAATTAAACGTGTTACATCAACAGACTTTGAGATAAACAAAACGGTTCCGTGGCGCAGTGGCTTAGTAATTAAGTTGCAGCGCTAAGGGCCGCGAGTTCAAATCCCACGGAACAACTATTTGCATGGCCTACAAATAATTGTTCCGGGTCTGGATGTTGTCCTTTGTAATTTATGTTTGTAAACTGCCCCACGATACAGGAGAAAATCCTAGTGTGGAGGTTACTATATATTGTGTTCTTTCTATACAAAATAATTGTGATTTTACTAAAACATAGTAAATACAAAATTTACCGATACTTTATTAATTTTATGACGATTTAACCAAATAATTGTTCTTAAATCTTAAATATTCTCAAGATGGTTGCCATTAATTATTTTCATTTTCGTAACCTCTAATGTCAAAGTTTTTATTTCTTTTATTTTATGGAACTTTTATAAAAAAAATTAAGCAAGTATCCGATTATATCGAATTATAAAAATTTAAATGTATTTTTAAGACGAGCATGTGTAAATATGCTGGTATTGTACATAATTTTGGTAATTAAACAAAGTGACTTTCAATAAGTATTATTTATAATCTATATTGAATAAACAAGTTTCTGTTTCTGTTTTGCGTTTCTGTTTCTATATAGGGAAGCTTGATTTTATTTCGGGTACAAAAAATATTTGATCCGAAAATCAACTATTAACTGTGAAATTCGAGCTACAAAAGTGTTCGATAACAAATTGAAAATAGGTATCCCTGGTAAAAAGCAATGAGAAATTGTTTTTAATTTTTATATTTGAGGGACAAACGAGCATATAAAGCACTTGATGGTAGTGATTATCTCCGTCATGAGCAACCACAACACAAGGAAAATTGCTGATGTATTGCTGGCCTTTTACAAGAGTAAGTTCTTTTCTTCAAGGCCCTTAAGTCGTACCGGTCTGGAAAATCGCTAGTGTTAATCGATTCCACAAGGAAGTTTTGCGAAGAAAACTTCAATAAATAGCGCAGTAGTGGACCAGATGTAGCGATCATCGTCCAGATGTTACGGATGGTATTTCGAGTTTTGTCGCGATGTGCGATGGTGAAATTAAGCGGCTGGAATTATTCGAATAAATCCTCTGAGCACTCCTCGTGGTAGATACGGAAGGATACGCAAAGATGCAACATCTCTTCGCGGTGCCATTGAGTGAAGCCGATCAGAAGAGCTCAGTTGCCGACGACTCGAACCACTCTGCACTGGATGCGATCAAATGGAAGGAGCTGGAGTCACGGCCCAGAGATGGGAACAGTATTCCATGTGCGGCCAAACCTGCGCCTTGTAAAGTTGCAGGCGGTGTGCCTGCATGAAATACTGTCCCTTTGCTGAAAATGCTAAGCTTTTAGAGCCAATTGGCCTTCTCTTTCGAACCACGAAACTGCACGTCTTTCGACATGTCGACGCCGAGGAGTCCGATATTGGCTGAGACAACAAGATGAATGCCATGAAAATGAGGAGACCCGATAAAGGGGTTCTTTTTAGTGGTAAACGTGCAAACTTGTGTCTTCTGGTGACCGAGGAACTGGACTAGACTCAGTCGCCCTCAATACGAGACTTTGTTGAACAAAGTCTCGACTAAGGCTAAGTATGTTCCGGTACTCGGCGACGTTTACCGAGAAACATTTGCACAGCCGGTGTATAAAGCATCACCAATGCTGTCGTCCATATAGCAATGAATATTGCCGTTTGCAATATCATTGATATGCAGAAGAAATAGCATTGGTGACAGCACGCAACCTTGTGGGCCCAGCATTAATAGGCTTGTAATCGGGCATGCACCATCTACTACGACCTTGATGCTTCAATTGCAGAAAACTGGTGATCCAAATGCAAAATTTCTCAGGAACCCCATGGGAAGGAAGCTTCGAAAGAAGCGCATGCCGAACCCGATCGAAGGCCTTCGCTATGTCCAAACTAACCGTAAGCCTCCCCTTGGACTCGATCGCCTGCGCCCATATGTGTTAGGTGAGCAAGAAGATCACCAGCTGAGCGAACCCGACAAACCGTACTGGCAGTCACTAATCAGCTGGTGCTCCTCAAGGTACTACATGGGCTGGCAGTTAATAATGGACTCCATTATTTTCGAGAACAAGGAGTTGATGGGGATAGGCCTGTAGTTGGACGGATTAGGCAGTTACCTTTTTAGGAATCAGGTTGCTGAAAGCTGTCTTCCATGAATTCGGGACAACGCCTAGGGATTAGGAGTATCGGAAAAGACGCGTTAGAACCGGTGCTTTTATTTGGTGTTAGAACTTTGGGGCGCGTCCTCAGCACAATTAGAATTCCGTTAGGCTCACTCGACTAATGGATGTCAGGGGAGTGATGTTGATAACGTTATGGACTGAGAATGAGATGATCATTACCTAAAATCTGATTTTGACACGATCCAGTAGTATGTTGATGATAAATATGAAGTACCGTGTGGCGGCGGTGTGAAGAATATCCACTATCCCATATCATACCGTGTATGTCGTACTCGTAAAGGCGACAGGGAAAACAAATCAGGAGATGATCAGCTACGTCTTCAAAATAACGAATTAAAATATAAAACTGTGGTTACAAACCCGCTTGCCAAGCGTGGCAACTATGGCAAATATCCGCCTATGAAGCAATCTATGGGGTAGGCCTGCAGCAGTGGACTTTAATAGGTTGTAACGATGACGGTAAATATGAATTTATTTATGAAGAAAATAAAGGCAGTGGTAGATGTTGAATGATTATTTTATTACGATCCATTAGACGGAAGAAACCAGACAATGGAAGAAGTCCATGTCAGTATTACAGTCTGATGAAGAAAGAAGATGAATACAAGATAAAAAAAACTGCAGCTGTTCTCTAAAGTCAGTTATAAAGCTGAGAAAGCGTGGAGTAAACACGTTTTGATGCTTAATTAGTTTCTCAACGTAGCACAAAGACTTCTTTCGAACAAACTCACGATTTGAATTGAAAAACAATCAGTACGACTCTTTATGTTCGGTCCTAAGGAAGTAATTTCGTTTTTATCAAATGTTGTTTTAGTTTGGAGTCTCTATTGAGCTTTGCTAACTCAGTTGCTGATTACGTGTTAGAAATTACTCTCGGAGATCATTCGAATAAAGGAATATTTCTAAGTAAATTACATTTACATCTTATACATATATATATATATATATATTTTATATATATTCTTATACATATATATATATATATATATATATATATATATATATATATATATATATATATATATATATATTCCACCTATGTACTGACTAATCACGATATCTCTGGAAACATAAAGGCAAGAGACTTGAAATTTAGGAATATTCCTTTTGCCGAGTTGAGGTCAGTTAGATTTTACGAAATTCCACCCGTAAGAAGTTGCAGGAGCGTTAAAAAAATCATTCAAACTATAGCTCTTATGGTATAAAACTTGGCCAGAATATTCTTTTTAGCATGTTAAAATTACCAAGAATGATTTTGTGAAATTCCGCCAACAAAGGGCAGTGCGGAGTTATAAAAAAAACTTTTCATTTCAATTCCGCCGTCTGTACGCTTACGTACGACCAGGTAGGTGGCGCTGTTGACGAGATCCAGAAATCACCCATGAACCCGGAGCGGATCGCTAGTTAAGTATAAAAATTTTCCGGAATACAGTTGGCAGTAAGAAATTAATACAACCATTACTAAACTATTTAACTAAATTAGGCCTCCGCATAGATTGCCTTATATGGGCTTATAAGCCATAGTTTCACTTAGCAGGCTGGTTGGCAACCAGTTTTTTCGTTTAGTTATTATTAGAAAACATGCCGCCTCTCTGATTTGTTTCCCTCTGTCGCCTCTTGACACCCACAGGATGATATGAGGTATTGGATGTTCTTACACCGCAACTACACGGTAAAGAATAATACAAAATATAACAGAAACACTTTATTTTGTTGATTACTTCTTCCTGACTGTCGTAGACAGATGTAAATAAAATGGGCGTTACTTTGGAAATCCGTTATATTAAAGATGATAAAAGTTAATTATCTAAGATCCGCGTAATAAAACCTCCCTACTACCTACTACCGTCAAATTAGGTTAAACTAAGACACATCATTTTATTTTATTACGTAGGTCTTAGCTGATTGATTTTACATCTTGTTCCAGGTTGGTTAACGTTCTTTTATATAAGACAATTTTATCAATACAACGACTTTAAAACTGATAGAAAGCTTTAATACTTAAAATGCCGTGTAGTGGCGGTGTAAGAATATCCACTACCCCATATCGTACCCGTGGGTGTCGTAAGCCCGAGGCGACAGACGGAAACTGAAATAGGAAATGGGCGGCAGCATTTTCCAATGACGGAAAATAATAAAACAGCAGTTGCCTCCTCTTCTGACAAATCCCACCTATCTATGGAGGAGGTCTATGTTCAGCAATTGTCTTTTACAGGCTGTAATGGATGACTTGAAAATTCAATACACTTCCTTTTAAAAATACAAGCTCCACATTTTCATGATCCACAGTTTCGCACGGCTAATTTTGGACCTCGAATACAACGCCACCTACTGGGTCTAATTGTTAAATCTAAACCATCCTGGGACCCTTTCAAACACAAACAAAAAATTTCATCAAAATGTGTCTAGCCATTTGAGAGGAGTTCAGTGATAAACACACGTTTTTTTTTAACATATTATAAGCCAGTGTTTGACTGGTGGTAAGTGGTGATGTAGCCTAAGATGGTAAATCGCACTGTCTCAGCGTAACAAAAGCCTATTCACTCTTGCCTTGAAGACGCCCAGATTGTATTCGGACGGAAAGATAGACGCCGGCAAATTATTTGGTTCTAATGCGTGGAATATCCACAACAAAGGGCTGAAGATTCGCTGACCGCCTGGTTGTCCGATGGTGGAAAGTAGAGGGAGGAATCAAAGCGTGTCATTCCTGCGCACACTCACCGAAACGCATCCTATAGAATTCCGAGAAGTTGGCTACTGTGCTCTGTTCGAGGCTGACAAGATTGGTTTCAACTAAATCAAGATTACCAATGAGCCTCTTAGCACTTGAGTAACTCTTTTCACTGAGTCCAACTCTTCTAGGTGGCATTTTGCAACACCAGCCTATATGTGACAGCAGTACTCCATACACGACCGGACTTGCGGTCGGCGAGTCTTCACCCCTTTGTTGTGGATATTCCACGCATTAGTTGCGCAAAATTTTAAGCAACACACACTATTGTGCTCATATTAATGTTAATGTTGTCGATACAAATAAATTTATTTTCATTCTTTCTTCTTTCTTTCTTTATAAAAAGACCAAGCCCTTACAGAATCTCTTCATAGTATGAAACAAAGTCGCTTCCCACCGTCTGTACGCTTAGATCTTTTAAATTACGCAACGGTCGATGCGGTTTTCATCAACAGACTGAATGGTTCCAGAGGAAGATTTATATGTATAATACATGTACATTATAATTTATTATACGTGGTAGAGCCATGCTGCAGCTATATATCTGGTATAGTTGTAGCACGAATGGGTCGGCTCGACCGGGGAAGGCCACACTCTCACAGAATACTAGCGTAAAAGTAGCAGCTTAACGTTGCTGTGTTCCATATGGTGAGTGTAGAGAACCGGAGACTCTTTTTACTAGAAAAGGGACATTCCATCTTAGTCCTCACGGGTGACTACGCATCTGCATTTTGATTCGTAATCAAGGATATATGTAGATGTCTATGGTCCACAGCACTGTGTGCTCGTTTGTCACTCTTATCCTATATACATACATATATATAACAATATATAGAGATTTCCACCTATGTACTGACTCAAAAAAATTACATTTTCAAACTATAGTTCTTATAGGTATAAAACTTTGCCAGAATATTCTTTTTGGCATCTCAAAATTACCAAGAACGGATTTTTATGAAATTCCACCCACAAAAAACAGTACGGGGGGCGTTAAAAATAAAAAAATATCAACTTTTAATCTATAGCTCCATTAGTCTCGTTAAAACTCGAAAACGCCTGGATCGATTTTGTATGTTTGAGTGGGTACCTGGATGATCTTAATAATTCACAATTGGACCCGGTAGGTGGCGCTATTGTCGAGATCCAAAAATTATCCCTTTGAAGCCGGGGCGGATCGCTAGTATATTATATAATTCTACTATCCGTGTGTATGTGACTGAACTCCTCATTAACGACTGGACCGATTTTGATGAAATTTTGTGTGTGTGATTAAGTTGATTAGAGAATGGTTTACATTCACAATTGGACCTGGTAGGTGACGTTGTTGTTGAGATCCAGAAATCAACCGTGTGAAGCCCGGGGCGGATCGCTAGTCGTAAAACATTTTTTTCTCCTAACGAGGCATTCTGTCTGTGTGTTTTTTTGTTTTTTGAATGTGTATGGATCACAGTATCCACATACCAGCAGGTAGGTCTGTCATAACTCTTACCCTTACAGCCTATTAAAAGTCCACTGCTGAACTTAGGCCTCCCCCATAGATTACCTAATATTTTCCACAGTTCAGTTTCCCTATATCACCTTACGATACCTACGGGATGATATGGGGTAGTGGGTACTCTTACGCCGCCACTACACGGCATCCCCCTATGAGGCATTATATATGGGAGGCCTATGTTCAGGAGTGAACTTTTGATAAGCCGTAATGAATGGAAATGAATGAAATGACAATTTCCGCATCAGACATGCATCGTATAGCAGTCTGCGTTCACTTCATAGAAAATTGATAATGCTTCCTATACAACAGCCACACTTATGCCGCGCTATCGTGCGTATTTCAATTTATAAAGAATGTACCTATAAAAAATTACACTAGGTTGTTAGGTAAGTATAATAGAATATATCTTAATACTTTAAGCGAGCGATTCTTGTATAAATAAATATTTAAAGTTAAAAGTTACAGCCTATATACGCCTCACACACGGTTTTAAGGGCAAGGAAATGTACGCCGTGCTGCCCGAACTGTTCGCTGTTGGCGAACTTCACATGTCTTCGAAATATTTTTTCTTATTTGTCAGAAATGCAAGTTTCCTCACGATGTTTTCCTTCACCGCAGAGCTCGTGTTAAAACAGCACTTAAGATTTCATTGGTGCCGGTGGAGATCGAACACGGGTTCAACATCAGGTGAAATTTACAACTAAAGGTCAACCCCTGAGCTACCAATAAAATATTTATGAACATGTAATTGGTTTCTCGTAAATAATTCTAACGATTTGGAAGTAATTTTATATTTAGATAATGTCTATGGATGATGACCGCGTACTCCATATCAACCCGTGGGTATCGTAAGAGGCGACAGAGTGAAACAAATCAGGAGATGAGCAGTAGCGTAACAACTAAAAAATAAAAAACTGCGGCTGCCAACCCGCCTGCCAAGCATTGCAACTATGGCAAAATCCTACCTACGAGGCAATCTATGATGGAGGCCTATATTCAGCAGTAGACTTTTGATATCTATGACGATATGGATTATTATAACCCCTGCGAGTGAGGTGATCGCTACATAACATCTGATTTTGGCCCGACCCGGGATTCAAATCCGAGACTACATGATCAGCAGTCGCACTTACGACCACCAGATTAACGAGGCATTCAAGAAAGTGTCATACGCATAGAAATTATACGTGGTAGGAATACTAAATACTCAATATTTATTCCGTAGTTATTAATAAAAGTTTCACGTACTTGTCATTTTAAGATGGACGATGTTTCGAAGAGTTCGAAATATCGTCGCTAGTTTAGTACTTTGTAATGTTCATAGATTTATATAGGTATATAAACTTCACAAGCAAGGAACTATCTTTATTGTATTTAAAAATCCTTTCGATTACATTTTAATGAAGTGGGACGCATTGATGTCAACAAATTTAACGTATCTCGAAGATCATTAGAAGAATTTCTTATACTGCGCACGTAAAACAACGAGATTTTAGATATTTTAAGAATATGTGATGAAGGGTGATGTATAGGATAAATTGTTAAAGATAATTTTTTTTTTTTATCTTCATTGTAAGACACTTTATTCTAAGGGTTACAATGGGCGAAATAGATAAATAGAGTAAAAGTTGGTAGGTGCTAAAAAACTGTTAAAAAATACTAGATATATAATGTAAATAAACATAAAATATATTCACATACATACTAATATACATATAGAAATACATTTTATAATATTATGAGTAGAAATTGGCGCAATTTTTGATAATGTTTAGGTTGTTAGGACTCCTTTCAGCCACAGGAGTTTATCTTGGTAGGTACCACCTCTTACCTATTTCTGTCGCCAAATAACAGTGCCTGCACTGCTGTGTTACAGTCTGAAGGGTATAGAGAGCCAGTATAACAGACTATGAGGTATTCTATCTTAGTCCTCAGAGGTGACAACGCATCGCTAGCCTTCTTAATTTGAAGTTGGTTGCAGGTGTCCATGGGCTGCAGTAGCCTCTTACCATTAGGTGGACTGTTAGTCCCTTTGTCACTTCAATTTTATTAAAAAAAAAAAGTCTAAATCGATCTGTGGATTAAAAGATCTGATGTAATTGAATGCTTACCACTCAAAACCTTTCTCTTACCTCGGCTCTTATTTGAAGTTAATCAATTCATAAGACGGGAAGGGTGATCATAGATGGTGGAGTGAGCGGGGTGTGCTATACTACGCAATCTATACCACACATCAACAGACCGCTCGTGTTTGCGGTTTTGATACAGTCGCCTGGTATCGATCACATTACGATGTCAAAGGGTTGAAACTCAAAGATAAGACGACGTACATAATTATGTACATATAAATACAATTGAAGTTTCTGTCTCTAATATTAAAATAACTGGATTCTATTAAGCTCAGAGGGTTATTTGCTGTGATAGATGGAATACTAAGACATAATTAACCATTATTAAATATTTTGTCACTTTGTCTGTCTGGGCCAATATTCGGAATGGCTGAACCGATTTTTATAAAACTTTACGAACAGTGAGCAATGCCAGGAGGGATTATTTTATCTGTAAAACTTGAAGATTTTTTTGTGTAAACGAAAAAATAATTATGGTCTTTGATTATCTTCAATCTAAATAACACCACATTAATAGATCGTATTCAAGCGAAGCCGGGATGGGTCGCTAGTAAGTAATAAATTGCTTTTGTACTTAATATTCTTCTTATAGAATAAGGGTGACAAATGAGCACACAGTCCACCTGATGGTAGGTGGATGCTGTGGCCCATAGACATCTACATCTATCCTCGATTAAGAATCAAAATGCAGATGCGTTTTCACTCTTGAGGACTAAGATGGAATGCCTCATTTCCAGTGAAAAGGATCTCCGGTTCTCTGAACTCACCATACCAAACGCAGCAGCACTATTAAAAAAAATTGAGCTGCTATTATACGTGGTATTCTGTGAGAGCGTGATCCTTCCCCGGTCGAGTCGACCCATTCGTGCTACAACCATCATATAGCTGCAGCATGGCTCTACCACGTAGTTATATGATGTATAGTTGATATATGAGCAATCTATGAGGAGGCCTTTGTTCATCTGTGGACTTTTGATACTTTGATAACGGCATTACAGTATGTACGATAGATACATTTATATTTATTTTACTTGTATTTATAGCCAGTGCCCTTCTATTATACTAAGTGAGTAGTGATAAAGCCCTAGAAGATCTTAGGATCAGTCTTAGTGCAAACAAAGCCTTTTCTGTCTTGCCTTGAAAACACCTTGCATTTATATGGAAAAACAGACACTGACATATTATTCCACTCCTTTACTATATGCCTTAAAAAATACAAAGCAAACAGTTTGATTCGGATGCGAGAAATGTTGGCAGCAAAGGGGTGAATTGCCATGTTAAGGGCGACAAGGATCAAAATCCAGGGCCTTCGTAAGAGGGAGGAGGGTACACAAGTAACAATAATAATTACTATAAGAATAAACCACCTATCACAATTACCCTTATTCCTTACTCTAAGTAAGTGAAAGTGATTTACCCCGAGCGCTGGACTTACCCAAATTCTTAATTGTTTTTCTTTGATAAAAGCTCATAAAGCCTTACTAAATAATATTTCTTGTGTAACCTTAATTTTTCTTATCTTGTGTAACCATTTGTATTTTACTATATTCATATATGGAATTTTATTTGTATTAAAGTAAATTGAAATCAAATTTATGGAGTTTGTTTGTTCAAATGATACTTATTTTTAAACCCAGCGTTATGCGCGCTTTACAGCACTCATGGTCATGGTACTGAGGTATTTGAATTTGAAAACCTGTCAGCAATTTGAAATCCTACAGTGTTAGGCTTGGGCTTGAACTTATTTCAATTAATTATGGGAATTTAAACAGATGGTTGCACCAAGCCATGTTTTCTATTGAAATTAGGTTGTTTTCATAGTATTAAATATAAATCCTATATTATTATACAAGCATATATTTGTGTTTGTTTCTTCATACTCGTACTTGTGCTTGCTGCAGCTACATTATTACAATTATAGCACGAATATGTCGGTTCGACCGGTAAGGGACCACGCTCTCAAAGAATACCAGCGTAAAATAGCAGCTTAATGCTGCTGTTTCGTATAATGAGTGTTGAAAACCGGTAACACTTAATCGATGATAGATGTAGATGTCTATGATCCACAGCGTCTACTTTCCATAAGGTGGACTGTGTGCTCGTTTGTCACCTTTATCCTATAAAAACCGCGTTATTGAAAATGACTCTAACGATTAATATGCAATTTACAATTTAGCGGTTTACGGGGGCGAACAATCGATGTAACTAGGTCTCATTTTTGGGAAAATGCGTTTACTCCCAGTTTTCACGCACAAAGCTACAAACTTGACTTACTATCGCAATTATTGCTAATTTCGCCTTAAGGCAGCTCTTCACGTTGGCAAACACTATGGCGAATATTGTGGCCAATACCGATGGACATCATGTAGAGCGGGTGTTTGTGCTTACCTTGGTATGTTTGTAATATGTATTGGAATGATGGCCCTGAGTGGCGCGAGATCCGTGTGGTGTCAGTTTTTACAAGACCAAAGTTGTGGTAGAGTTGTGGCCGCCGCGTCACACGTTTAGTTTGCTACAGCTCCCAGGTGATCACACACCTGATTTAAATTTTATATTAACATCGTAACTGGTGTCAACAAAATGGCGGTAGCAATGACCAATGAAAAACTTCGCTTTATATAGCTCTACCAAGCGAAAATTGTTTGTGATACACAAAAAAATAAAATTTCTTTATTTCCATTTCTTTTGATCACCCTTTTTTATACGCATTCAAGTAGTGGCGGTATGCTGTGAATAAATAAATCGCAGCAGCCGTTAACGCTTCAATAACCATTTTAATAAATTCGTCCCCATGGCTGAACAAAACAAACTGAGCGACCTTCAACGTGTTGACGCCATACAAACTCTTGGCTAATATATTTACCACAACATTCGCAAATGTTGGCCAACGTGAAGACTGCCATTAGAATCATCTTCTCAATTGTCCAATGACTAGAGCGTAGATCTACTATGCCGGGATGCAGGATTCATGGATAAATTTAGACTAATAAAATATTGTGTTGCAGTGTCGTACATTTTATATAGATATTTTTTTAAAGGAGGGTTAAGTATTTTCCTTCCTTTACACGTTGATTTCTATTTTTTATATGATTGATTGATGTATTTTTAAGAAATAAATATTTATAAATAAAGCCTGAAATGGTTTAACCGTTGCCTAATAAATTGAACTACGCCGATAATAAACGTTACACTTTGCAAAAATCTTTATTAAAATACAAATTAATATTAGAGTAATATTTTACCTCTATCTAAGATTTGGGTTAAGAGTAAAATTATTTATGGCAGACTACGCAGTGGTGCATTGTTTCAGCGTTTTCAGGTAGCGTACTTAAAGCTACCCCGGAATTACCGAATACGACAGCTTGGAATTTTCAGAGACCACTTAGACCGCTGTATTTGGTGTTCCTGGGCGTCACAAGAGTGAGTAAGGTTTCGAAAAATTTTCGTAAAATTTCTGGTGGTCAATTTTTTTCTTTTAATAATGTTGCCTATGTCTATCTTTTGTAGGATAGAAAATTTTATCAGTTATAAGTGTTTTGAATTTCAACATTGATTTTGCAGTAAAAAATACTTCTAATCTTTGAATATTGTTTTGATAATTAAATAATTTTAGAAGATAAAACTGAGATACAGTTTTCACTCAACTGTATCATATTATTCTTTATACTATAAACGTCTGCTGATAGTACACACAATATTATTTATTTATTTATTTAAACTTCATAAAACATGTTGTATAGGCGGACTTAATGCCTGAGGCATTCTCTACCAGTCAACCTAGATTACTGTTGCGTCTTTACGAGCTGAACTTTTTTTTTTTTTTTTGATTGTAAGTGGACGCTGTGGCCCATAGACATCTACATCTATCCTCAATAAAGAATCAAAATGCAGATGCGCTGCCACCCGTGAGGACTAAGATGGAATGACTCTTTACTAGTAAAAAAGGTCTCCGGTTCTCTACACTCACCATACAGAAGACAGCAGTGTTAAGCTGCTGTTTTCGCTGGTATTCTGTGAGAGCGTGGTCCTTCCCCGGTTGAGCCGACCCATTCGTGCTACAACTATACTACTAATATAGCTGCAGCATGGCTCTACCACGTACAACTTTCCAGGGTAATAATAAATATAAGTACAATGTGTCGTCGGTAATTAGTATAAGATATTTTATTGCAATACCTTGTTATCGAACCATATCTCTATTTATTAAAAAATAATTAGATAGGATGCGCGAACAAAAAGATTATGTATCTAACCTAAGTTAAAAAGCACTCCCACCCTCCCTCAATTGCGTGCTCTATCACGGTACAACTAACTCCAATACCACTATTTCCAATACCACTACACTAAGAAAGACGCACCACCGTCCATAATATGACATGTGTTTTGCATCTAAATAAGGCATCATCAGAAGAACTACACTTTGCGATGGCATCCATACATTACAGGCTATAAAGGTCTACTGCTAAACACTCCTCAGACATTGCCTCATGGAATGGATTTCGCCATTGCAACGCTTGGCAAACGGGTTGGCAGCTGCAGTTTTTTATTATATGGAGTTGTTATCAAGAAGGTGGTACTACCCATCTCCTGTTTCAGTTTCCCTTTTTCTCCTCTTACTTCACCCACGGCACGATATGGGGTAGTGGATATTCTTACATAGCCATTACACGGTTAACAGCTAAGTGACTAAGTAAGTTATTGAAGGAGGGTGGGAGGTGCTCATCAATCTAGGCAAGACATCATTTTTGTTTAAGTTTAAGTTTAGCATATAATTAATAATCTAAGATCCGCGTAAAAATAATGGATTTCCGAAAAGTGAAATAAATTAAATTATAATATCATAATACTGATCCAGAAATATCCAATCCACGCCAATGCTACCGCATTCGATTCTCTCGGCGCTTGGCTTACATTTAAAAAAAAATGTAATTAGAAAGAAAATTGTCTTTTAAAGTCAGTCATTACAGTTCATGCACTTTTATCATTTTAATGTAAGTTATTTATGCCTCAAATTATAGAAGTCCAGATGAAAGGAATCGAATTTCTTTCAAGAAGTGAAATGAAATAAATCAAAAATGTTAAAATTTGCATTTTACTAGACCTAGTTCCAACAGAAAGTGATCGTTTACACTTACCTTTTGCCATGAATAAGTTAAATACACCTAATTCTAACCACCGCAAGAGGCTGTACCTAGATGAAAACGTCTAAGCCCCTAATAGCGGGACAAGTACTAAGAAATATTCGTCCGATTCATTTTTGTATTTTTATATTACTGTTGTTATATCAAAATAATTATTCATACTTCACCATTGGATTCATAACTTTGAAATACTAATATTTAGTTAGAAGTTGTTCTCAGAAACTTAAAAAAATGAATAAGTTTTATCAACCTCGTAGATATGAATATTTCTCAATTAATCCATACTAATATTATAAATGCGAAAGTGTGTTTGTTTGTTTGTTTGTTTGTCCTTCTTTCGTCGCAACAGGGCGTCGGCATGGTATGATTTTTGTATGGGGATAATTCGGTGGCTGTAGAGTGACATAGGCTACTTTTTCAGCGGAAAAACATATAATTCCCGTGGCAAAATTGAATATTTGCAAAATTAAATTCAGCTAGGTGGCGCCACCTTGATTCTACAAGACGGACGACAGTACGATGGACGAACACAGAAGGTCAGAATATCTGGATTATTATGTCTTTTACCAAAATTAAGATTAAAATGTATGGATCTGTATTTTGCAGGACCAGGAAGAGCGATAAAAACATAAAATTCACCAGCTGATTTTCTTCAAACGTTTTCAGAGACGACCTCCCTCGAGGAGGGAGGCATAGTTTCTCGTCCGGGGACGGAAGCGCGGGTCAGCAACACAGCCGCAAAGTGCGGCGGTGCTGGAAGTGATGGAGTGGGGTCGCATGAGCGAGAATGTACTCACAGTACAGGGACGGTGAGCACCGACTTCAGGCGCAACCACGCGGGGCGGCAGCACTAGCCAGGAAGCGGAAGGGAAGGCTCACCGTTCAACGGTGAGCGCGGGCGCCTGTATAACCACACGGGGCGGTCAGCGGAGATGGGGGTTCCACCGTACGGGGTCGGTGAGACAGCTAGTACAACGCACGGGGCGGCTGTGCTAGCCGAGGCGGAGGAGGGCACAGGGGCGTGGAGGGCACTCTCAAACGTTTGGGAACAGGAGCGTGGTCAGCTAACACAACCGCACGGGGGCGACGGCGCAAGCGGAATGCCTTCACGGCGGCCGCTCCGTCCGTTTTATACAAGCAAAAAAATTAGCTAGACACAGGCGCTACCGCAGTGCAATGGCGCAGGCACCGTCATATATAACCTAAATCAAAATATCTTTTCTAGTTACTATTTTTCTTGGGGTTTGTCAAATTGATTGTATTCTTTTGTTCCGTAAAATTGTCAGCCATTTCAAATATTTTAAGTTTTGAAATTGACGTTAAAAGGAAAATCAAGAAAACCTCTGTTTAGTTTTCTTGATTGCATCCACAAATACTTTAAAAAGTACTGTTTAGAGCTAAGCAGCGCTTGGAACGTACATACGTCCTTAAGTAGGTATAGTTTCCGAAAAAGTTTGGAACAAATGATATCATAACGTAATTTCCTTATACCTCTTGATATTTTTCCCTTTTTTTATTTTCTTTATTATTTACTTTATCACTTAAGTACATATGCATATGGTATATATACATATACATATGGCGGTTTTAATGCCAAAAGGCATTCTCTCTCAGTCAATCATTAGTTTAAGCAGAGGCAAAGATATATGAGGCAGTGCAGCTAAAAATCTAGATAGAAAAGAAACACAGACTCATCCATATCCCATCTATAAATAATATAGATTAATTAATTAATGACTATCACAAGTCCTCCGCTGAACATAGATCTCTCCCATAGATTGCTTCAAATAGGGTTGATTTTTGCTCGCTTTGAAAACACTTGTAGTTTGTAAGCTTGAAGTTGCAGTTTATATATAACATATATAACAATGTCTCGCTGATTAAAATCTCTATAAATAAGAATATAATTGCATGTATTATTAATTACATTACCGGCATTTTCAGTAAAGTGCTTGAGATGAGTTTGGTTTAGAGGAGAACGTAAGTAAACTGAACAAACATAGATTTTATAGTTACCCAAATCTAGAGTTGCCTATAAATCTTCACAATGAGATTCAAAATTGTGGTTTCTATAAGCATTAATTGATTTTTTCACAGCGTATAGCAATACCACCTCCATCATAATTCTCATTAGTGTTGGTTGATCTGTCCTCCTAAACAGTTGGTACCTACTATCGAAAATTAAACGCCAAGCCAAGTTTCTGCCAGCACGATTAAATCAAAATTGTTAGCACTAATTTAAAAAAAATATCAGGTAGATTATTTTGCATACCACGGATCTTTTCGTAATAAATGTTAAGAGCGAGTTTTCAAACCAACAACAATGACCGTTGCTAAAAAGATCTAAAATCTAATTACTATTTCTGGATGTTCATCGGCTTTTCAAACGAAAATTCTTCCGTTTTTTACCCATACATATTTGAATTTTTTTTTCCTTAGCGCCATGGAATGTGGTCCAAACATAAACTAACCGATAACAGGCAATTTTGGTTTAGTAAATAAGAATTTCAAGTGGCACATTGACAACACGTTTGTTTTTGTTTATTTAAGAGGGTAAGCACGAAAAAAAGTTAATTTGTTCTGTGACTTTTACCGTTAGTTTGTTGCAGGGGTACACTTCCATACTTTAGGTAGGGTCAATAATTTGCAAAGACACTAGTGCCATCTCATACGATATCCGCTAAACTTTCGAACATCAAATTCTAAAGGTGCGCTAGATGGCGTTTACACCAATTCTGGTTATTGTGTATGGAATTTAATAGAATTGACTAAAGTTTTAACATAAATTTAAATGATTAATAATTATAAGGACATTCAAAGCTTTTGCTAATTAAAAATATATTGAATAAAAATATTTTTTGTTGGTCTGAGATACAATAAGTTTCTCGATTTGTAGTGGCAACTTTATCACATAATGGCTACCGGCGTGTGGAAGTCGTTGTTTTCACGAACGTTTTGCCAATTTATGTGATTTTCAGTTGTTGCTATCATCGGATTTTTACAGAATCTGGAATATAATATTTTATACCTAACCAATGTAAGAAATAGCATTTAATTAGCAGTTTTGGAAATGCCTGATTTCATCTTAACATCTATTTGTTTAAATTAAAATAAGAATATTTTGGTAGTAATGCAATATAACAAAATAAATGTTTAAATTACTGAAATCTATAATACATCTACAACCCTAATCCCTTATCCCTAAAATATAAATATAACTGCATATAGTATAAATAGCTGTATATGCAATATGCATAACTACATACAACTATCTATAGTCAAAATATTGACATTAGTTCAACGGATATGATACCAGACAGCGACACTGTACTATTCATAGTGGGTGACAAAAATCTAGAAGATGGCTCTCTATTCCGGTATATATTACCTACTCTATGGTTTGTTGCTAGAACGCACGAAACACAGGAGAGTTAAAATTTAATGTTTCTTCATTTAACATTTTATTGTTGGCGAATCTTCTTTTAGTTTTGTTTTCAATTAATGTGTAGTCTTTTCTTGCTTTCAGAATCGAAACACAATGACTGTAACTCCAGCTCAAGTTGCTCAAGTTGTGTTGCTTCAAGTCAAGGAGCAGACGCAGCGGTTGCTGAATTTTAAATGTACAGCGTATAGATACGCTTTAAAAAGTACGATCATACCGGTCTGTACGAGGAGACCAGGAGTGGCGGGAATCAGGTGTACATCAGCGCAGGATGACCGATTTATCACCCTTGCAATTTTGAAATCGGTTCCTTACTGCGGTTGAAATAAGGCAGCGTCTGCAAACGGCAAGAGGTCAACGTTAGTGAGCGGACGATAAAAAGAGAATGGAGGAACGGACCTTCTTTCTCGAAGACCAGCACGAGGTTCAGTACTGCTCCGCATCATCGCGTAGCTGACTTCAGTTCGCTCGTGAGCATGCAAATTGGACTCATGAGCAGTGGAGTAAGTTCTGTGGACCGATGAATGCAGAGTAGCCAAGATGCAGATGGCCGTAAAGTGTGGAGAAAGCGTGGAAAGAGGTAACTGCTAATCACCACCAAGACTATAAGTTTTCTGAGTGGATCGTAATGGTTTGGGGAGGGATCGGTGCAGATGCGTACAGAGTTAGTGGTGTTTCAAGGTCGTTTAACGGCAGTGGGTACATTGAAAGATCCTCTTAGACCATGTTTTGCCTTTGAAAATTCATTGGGGTGAAGATTTTAATGCAAGATAATTCCCGACCACACACCACAAGATGCGTTAATGATTATCTTTCGGAGTGAGAATTTTTAAATTGGAGTGGCCAGCACAGAAGCGAACATGAATCCCATAGAACATCTCTGGTACATGCTTAAACGTCACACCGATCAAATCTCAACCTTCCAGAGAATCTCAGTGCACTGAAAACCGCTCTGGTGGCCGCCTGAAAAAATACCCAAGTGTATCAAAAACATCATCCACAGCATGCCTGATCATATGAAAGCGGTTATCAGGGCCAGAGGTGGAAATACCCGCTACTAACGTTAGTTGCTATTAGATTTAATTTGTTGAATTCATTAATAAACATTTGTCAAATTTAGTGTTTAATGTCTTTTTTTAAATTAATAAAAAAATTATAAAGTTACTACATTTGTTGTTTATTAATCATTTGCATTTAAGATTGGAATCAACAATAAAGTTTTTCAAAGAAAAAAAGTAACCGTATCGCGGTTCATTTTGATAATAACCCTCATAGAGCGTTTGGGCCACATTCCGTGCCGCTAAGTATATATTATAAGACAATTTTATTTTACTCCCACACAATTATTTACTAAAAGCCGTACTTGTAAAGGCTCGACCATTTGACCAAAAAACTTCTTATCAGCTAAAGATCAAACGATTCATTTTCTTACGAGGGATGAGAGTCCTACACTAGAAAAATAAACTCCTTTATCTTAATAGGAAATAATGAGGCTGATCGTATTTTGGAGGACATCAATTTATTTTGGGTATTCTCGTTTAATTGTTGCCATTATTTTACATATTTTTTTTATATTTACACTATCGTCGTGGGTCGGGCCAAAATCAGTTATTGGGTTTTTCTGTCAAGAAATTCTCATTAGCAGCTCAGAGTTAGAAAGTTGGCGGTGTCACCAACACACCTCGGAAAGCATGTAAAGTCGTTTGGTCATGCGCCTGATCTCTCTCCGGCCGTGTCGATTTACCGTCATCGGACTATGAGGTAATTATTTAATGTAAAATACAAAAGTAGTAACATTTACCTCAGTCACTAATAAATTAAATAATATAAATAGCTTACATTTATGTTTAAATAATTTAATACATAATTATTTGAAAATTCTAACGTTCAATTTTTAGTCCTTTCGGTATTTTATTTTAGTAGGAATAAATGAATTTTATAAGTAGTACCTAACTAATTACTACTTAAATAGATAATAGTGACATCTATCGAAAATCATAAAATCTGAAATATTTCTAAGTTTAATTTCTAATCTATAAAAAAGTTATTAATACTTATTAGTTTTTTTTATATATAAATAAACTGACAAAAACTGCAATTATTACAAAACTCTTATTATCCTTATAGTTTAAATAAAGAAATTTTTTATATATAATGTATAGGTCAGATCTTAGAATTAATAATATCATGAATTAGTCGATCATAGCGTGAAATGGTGGCATTTCATAAAATTTTACAGTGTTTGTTGACTATATCATATAGTCAACAAACACTGTATATTTAATATAGATAATATCAATGATCGTTTGGCGATATTAATAACTAAACACAACATTGCTATTTCTAGATATTGTTATATCGTAAAACTATTTCATTACACACCGCTGCTAGTATATTTTTGACAGAAGCAGAATTTTTAATGGAATCTACATCACTCCACGCCTAATTTACGTATTATAATATAAATGTTCGCGGCTTTGTTGTGCGATTGAGTTACCCCAGTCCCACCTCGACTTATTGTCTGAGTACTAGAGGGTACAGTTTTGGTTTTCATAGTTTTAATCTAATAATAACGCCATCTACTTACTGCTAAATAAACTAATAACAAGTAAACATACATAACATAACATAAACACTCACGCCTGTCACCCGGAGGGGTAGGCAGAGACTATGGACTTCCATTTGGCACGATCCTGACACACCTCTCTCGCCTCCTCCACATCCATATATTCTCGCATACACGCTCGTCAGTTAAGGGTACTCTTAATTTGGCCCATTTTCAATTTATCGCCAATTTGGTCGAAAATATTCGCCTAGACGTCCCTTCAACTCTGCCGTTCACTTCTGCCAAATAAATTTGCTTTGTCACTCTTTCCTCTCATTCATTCTTTCTACATGACCAAACCACCGCAGCATTCCTTTCTTAATCCTGGTCACAACATCATCTTGCAAACCACTCTTCTCTTATCACACAATTTCTCACTCTGTCATTCAGATTCAGCCCTTATACTCCTAATGACCGCATTTCTACAGCATTTATTCTACTCTCATGCTTCTTCTACCACCAACTTTCACTACCATAATTTAGTATGGACTAACACAGCATTGTGATTACAATACGTGCCTTTTGGACACATTCTGACTTTCCACAACAGGTGTAGAGCCCCATTTACTTTATTTCTGCGTTCACTCGTCTTTCTATATCCTTATCATATCTAACATCCTGCTAAATACACATCCCAAATACAAAACTCATCTACTTGCTCGACCAATTCTCCTTCTATTCTTATTTCACATATCGTTTTACTTCTTCTCTTTCAAAACCATAACTTTCGTCTTACTTGCGTTCACTTTCATTCCCTTTCTTTTAATGAACTGTTCATTAATGTAACCATCATTGCAACAGCCGCCGACGACGCTGGTATGACGATCATCGGCGTACAAAAAGCAATTGCCGGTTAACTCACCCATTCTTAACCCGCATTCTGCAACTTTCAAATTTTCCAAACAACTGTCCATAATAGGTTAAACAGCCACGGGAAGCCACACAGCCCTGTCTGACCCCTTTATGGATGACAAACCAGTCCAGTAGGCCCCGTTGATCTTGCACAAGCACTGGAGTCCCTATACAGAGACTTCAATGCCTGTATCAACCCAGCGCTAAACCCAAATGAGTTCAGTGTTTGCCATAACACATCCCTGTCCACTCTGTCATAAACCTTTTCCAAGTCCACGAACGCACAAAAAACCTTTTGGTTTTTGGCCAAAAACTTCATCGCGATCATGCGCATGAAAAGACCTGATCCGTATATCCCATTCTATTTCTAAATCCCGCTTGCACAATTATTTAATATTTTACATTTATCACAAAAAGATTATTTTCCACACATACGGTGACGAAACCATTCTCATTTATACTTTCATCACCAAACGTTCCCAATATCCTTTCATAACCAAGCCACTTCACGCCAACCCTTCCATTAAAATCTCCTAACATAACAATATTTTCATTTACTTTACATTTCATCAACACCATCCTTACCATGTCCCAAAATTGATCTCGGATATAAGTTGGCTTAGACATGTCTGGGCGTACACCCTAGCACAAATAACTTCTAGCCCACTTTCATTCGTATCCACGTAGCAGTCTCAGCTTACATTTATACTCTTTCACACAATGACCCATTCTTTCTGAAAGGATGATACCGACTCCCTGGCATGCCCGCTCGGTCTCGTCTACACCAGACCAGTACGCAGTATACATGCCATGTGTAGTGCCACTACCGTTTCCCTCATTTCCCTTTCATCATCCCTTTCCCTTCCATTTCGTCTCATTTAAACATAACACATCTATTCATTCATTGCTCCCCATACATTCAGCGAAGTCAGACGGGCTTTCGCAATTCATTTTTCGCCCCTCCGGGAGACAGGGCGTGACGGGTGGCGAACCACGTCGCCGACAATAATAACAAGTAATAACAAGTAACTGATCAAATTAAAGACAATTCTATTAAATACTTATTGTTGTAGCATCAAAAAGTCAGACTTACCGGTGGCCACTGTCCAGATGAAAAGTAACTCTCACTTCTGGTAGCTCAGATGGTTAGCGCTCTCTGTAAATTTAACAGTACGCCGCCAACCCGGGTTCGATCCCCGCCGGCATCAATGAAATTGTTAATTGCAATTTTAAGTGCTGATTTACCACGTGCTCGGCGGTGAAGGAAAACATCTTGAGGAAACGTGCGTTTCTGATTAATAAGAAAAAAAAATCGCAGAGATGTGAAGTTCGCCAACACGCATTCTGGCAGCGCGGCAGATTTTTTTTTGCCCTATAAAACCCCCTCAGAAATGAAGGGAGGCCTGTGCCCAGCAGTGGGACGTATATAGGCTGTAACTTTAACTGTTGAATGACTAATTACTAGGTAAATGAAACACACAATCCTGACAAAGCTTCTTTTCAGTTTTTATGAGTTTTACTTAAGCAAATACGATGTAGTTCGTCGTAAGATTTCATAGCATAGGAACAAAAAGTATACGATTGCCGCGAGGACCAATGAAACTGATAAAGAAATTTTATTTGCTTATTTTCCACGTGATCAAATAAATGGTGAAGAATAACTTCGCAGGAAACTTTGATATCTGAGTAATTAGTGAAATTTAAAATTTCCTGGATATGTGAAAATCGCTATTTCGCACTATGGGTATTTAGAAGCCCTGTGGAGAGTAAGTAAGACGCACGTAAGCTGCTTCTTTACTTTTTTACTTTTAATGAGACTTTTATAACAGTTTGTCTCATATTATTAAGATTAGCTTTCATATTTTGAGACATACCTATTAAAATTTTTGTGACAGTCCCGGTTTCATAGCTCACATGAGTAAATGAACACAGGCTTTTGAGCAAAGGTACAAAATATCAAAGGAAGCAAATTTTAAAGTTTAGATTTACCACATTCTCGGTGCTGAAGTAGAACATCGCGAGGACACCGGCATATCTGAGAAGTTAAAAAAATATTAACTTTTAGGTATATGATAAGTCGGTCATCCCGCGTTGGAGTCAACTCAATCAACTCCCTTTTGTCTTAAAACTCGCTGCGGCCTGTTCTTAGTAGTGGGATGTATGTAGGCTGCGACTTTTTTACTTTTAATAAGGCTATTCACTGTTGATCATAGGCTTCCCATTGTTCCCCGTGCTGGGCACGCCACTATAGCGGCGATAAGACCCCTCTTTGAGGGTGGCTTGAGAGACGCCACGGTATCCTCACCTTCCATGACGCAGGTCCTCACCGGACACGGTGTGTTCGGGAGGTTCCTGCACCGAATCAGGCAGGAGGAAGCAGGTGCTCCCACTGCGAGGATCGACCGGAGGACGGTGGGCACACCGTGGAGGTGTGCCCTGCTTGGGCGGAGCACCGCCGTGTACTCGTAGCGGCGATAGGCGGCGGCGACCTCTCGCGTCCGGCCTGGTCGAAGCATGGTCCGGAGCGAGACGGAATGGGATGCCGTTACCACCTTCTGCGAAGCAGTGATGCTAGCGAAGGAGGTGGCGGAGCGGGAGAAGGAAGAGCAACAGCTTTCCTTCCCGGCCGCCGCGAAGGAACGCCCCGGGCGTCGGGGGCTACGTCGTGGCTGACCACCGTGAGCGCGGACCTGTGGACGGCGAGCAATGGGTAGCTCGCCGTCCGTCCGTCTAACGACGACAGGCCGTGTCGACGGCGCGTTTTGTTCACGCGCGCCTCAAGAGCTGTCAGCAGCGTGAAGGGGCCCGCAAGAACCGACGCCTGCCAGGGGCTGCGGGCTGTTCGAAAAGATACCGCGGCTCCGGAACGTAAGGGCACTGAAGGAACACGGATGGTTTTAGACAGTAAAGTCTGACCTCCTTCCGCTCCACCCACAGCGAAGGCGTCATTAGATGATTTTCCATCCGCAAAAAAAAAACTTCCCCATTGTTAGTAAATAAGCCGGATATTTTTTGGGAGAGAACAAACATGCGGCTCACCTGATGGTAAGTGAATACCGCCGCCGCGAACAACTGCAAAGATCCATTAAAACCCGCGTGAAAGAACATATAGCTGACGTGAGGCACCGACACTCTGGGAAGTCTGCAGTCTGTGAACATGTTCAAGATCGTCCCCGCCATTACATCAGATTTGATAGACCACAAATGATCGCAAAAGAACACCGATTCCTACCAAGATGATACGCGAGGCTATTGAAATTAAAAA